>SJYO01049755.1:36768675-37097273 GCA_006410555.1 Capra ibex | reverse complement strand
TATTCCTACCATTACTTTATGGTAACTGCTTTATCTTTTTTTTTCCGATCGTCTTATAATGTCACGACTTTGATTATTTAAGAATCATTATGACTGGTTTTTTTACCATATATTTACGTCAAATGGTTATAATAATTATGTCTCCTTTCTGACCTAGTTTGAAATGGTATCTAGAATGTCTGTATTTCCTATTGTTTTCTTGTAACGTTCATTTAAATTGAGTCTATATTACCCTTTTTTAGGACCACTTTGTGTAGTATGGTCTCTATTTTGTTCTTTTTTATTAATATATACATATATATATTTTCTTTGACTTAAGTATTTGTTTTAAGAAGGGGTCCTCTTTTAAAGTCCAAATTCCAAAGTCACCACTTGAGACAGTTGTTACATTGTGTGGCAAAGTCTTTTATCTCTTTTCCCTTTAAAAGAGTCTAACGAAACTCTGGTCGTACCAAGACTATAACTTTGGACTGTTTCTGTAATTTTCTTTTTTTAGTGTCTACTTATGGGGAGTACTTGTATCTATATACACAAGAATTGTTTTATAATTTAATCTAGACATACTAAGTCATGTTAACTTAGTTTAAGGATTACCCGAAATCTTTTTATTAACTACTCGACTAAGATTTTAAATATACCTTTAGTACTGGAACTTACTGGTTTTAGTAGACTCTTTTCCTGTCACAGACACCTTAATGTTAGGGAGCAAAGTTTTGAATGGTATTCCGATATTCTTCTGACACCATAACTGTATTTTGATCTGGTTGTTTAGTTACCTTACCTAATTTCAGGTCTTTATATAGACCAGTCAATCAAACGTTGTTTTCGAAGTTCCGTGAAACTATATCATTCCTTTTGTAAAAGTTCCTAATCACGACTTTGTTAACCTATTTATATATCTTTTTCTTACTTGAAACCGGTAGATGAAGTATGGTATTGTTTTAAATAAAACTTTACTTAATGTTCACGTCTGTATTTTCGTTTCTAAGACTTTGAACATCCTGTACATCTTATATAGGTATTGGAACCCCGTCCGTCTCTAAAGGATTTCTAATTTTTTTTTTTTTAGTGATTCCTATATTCTTTTTAAACTTTTTAATTTGGAGTAATTTTAATCTTTAAAGAGGTATCGTTTACTTTTATTTTATTCTCCTTTTATTTGTTTTATATTTCCGTGAGGTGACTGACCCATATACGTCATATAGATTGTTACCTGAACCTTGATCTTACATATGTCAACAACAAATCATGATTCAGGACAGGATGAGAAAACACTGAGGAACCTGACCAAGAAATAGTGATTCGATGGACCCTTCGAGTATCTTATATATGTCTCGAGGTCGTTTAGGTAAAAAGTTTATCGGATCAATTCTATCTGTTTTCTAAAGTTACATATTAAGTGTTTTCCTCCATTTGTCATTTATTCGTGCACTTTTCGACAAATTGTAGTAATCGGTAGTTTCTTTACGTTTACTTTTGTAGTAACTTTATGGAGAAGGGTGGTCAATCTTACCGACTTTACTTACAACAGTTCTAACCTTTCCTCGACTTTAAGAGTTTGTAACGAGTACCCGTATTTTAAAATATCAGTGAGACCTCTTTTACCGTCAAAGAACACTTTAAATTATACATGGATAGGACACCAGATCATCAAGAACCTATAAAAGGGTTCCCTTTACTTTGTATAAGTGTTTATAAACATACAATTTCATCAAAATAAGTTTTATTGAGTTTGTCTTTTGATAGTTTTAATGATAGTGACGTTTGTTAGACATATAAGTGTATTACCTTGTGATAAGTTATTTTTACTTCATTTATGACTATGTAAATTATTATACTTAGAGTAACGATACCTGACTTAGTAAAGGACGAGAGGGTGGTTTGAGTATACAATTACGGTATTGAGGATTACACTATCCCATATAAACTCTATTCCGAAAATACTTCATGAATTCCGATGTACAGTATTCCGACCCAAGGATTAAGTCATCTTAACCACCGAAAGATTCTTATCCTTCTCAAGAAAGAGAGGGGAGGACAGAGGTAAAGGACGTACTTGACTCCTTTCCACCACACTCTTGTCTCCCTCTTCCACCGGCAGACGTTGGGCTCCGTTCTCGAGAGGGAACATTCTGGACGACCGTAGAACTGGAACCTGAAAGGTCGGAGGTATTGACACTCTTTTATTTAAAGACAACAAATTCAATGGGTCAGATGCTATAAAACAATACCGTCGAAGTCGACTTATTCTATGAGTATTTGTACAACTTACTTTCTTTGGTCTGTCTTTACTAATGTACGGTATGATTAAATTAGTATTCTTTAAGTTCTTGTCCGTTTTGATTAAATACCACTATCTTTAGTCTTGTATCGTCCCTAACCGTACTCCTTTGAAAGATCCCATTAACTTTATAAAATATAGAAATGACCCTACAAGTAAAGTATCCACATATGTAACTAACCTTGAGTAAAGGAAACAGTTTTGAACATAAATGTAAAGTGACAATTTAAACTTAATTTTTATTTGATCGTTAAAATTACATATATTTAGTACTCACGGGGAAGTTTATATATTTTTAGTATCGATACATTATAACGTAGTATTTTATAAACTCCTCAGTTTTACTTTCAACTGTAAACATTTACAAAGACTTTACTTTACTAATTTACAATACATTTTCTGACTCCATACTTTCATTAAGTTCTGTTAGTATCCCCGTGAACGACACCTTTTTACAGAGTATTGGCACTGGAGACTATTTAAAAGGTCTTCAGACACGGATAACATCGTACTACAAACTCATTAAGACTCGTCTTTGTCCTGAACAATAAAATTAAAATATTATTGTGAACCTTTTCGTCTTAAACTAGAAACTACTAATTATAGGATCAAACTTATGGGAAGCCTATACCAGTATAATAGAAAATAAACTATATGACTTTAAAGGAAAGAATAGTTAAACAGATACGATATTCCTCAAATTCTACACCTTTACACTGGACGTTTACAGGAATAATAGTTGACGTTTACATATCATAATTTTGTGTTTAGACGAGTATAAGAACAAAATTTGTAGAAAGAACTATGCATGTGTATTGTATTTTATGTGAGGAAATTTTATATATTAAGTCACCGAAAATGATATAAGTGCCTCAACACGTTGGTAGGGTGTTAGATGAAGTCTTGTAAAAGTTATGGGATTCCTTTGATTTAATCGTTAGTGAAGAACAGGGACTGTAATGGGTCAGGGTGTGGAGATCCATTAGTTATTAAATAATAAGACAGAATACCCTAACGGACAAAACTCGAAAAATTATATACTCCAGAAAATACTCCCTGAAGAAAACACATCGTATTACAAATGTTCTAAATAGTTACAACATCGTACGTAAACAAGGAATAAGGACAAAGAAAGAAAACTTTTAAAATCCAGAATGTTGTAAAAATCTAAGTGTTCTGTTAATTCGACTTCGTGTCTCTAAAGGGTGTAAGGTAGGACAAACCAAACGTGTTGGAAAGGACGACAGTCGTAGGGTATCGTCTCGTTTACAATATTATTTGCTTGTACGAAGCTGTGTAATAGTGGGCTTCAAGTATAAACTATAGTCACGAGTAAAAACCACATCAAGTAAGAAAATCTATACTTTTAACTACTTATTATACCTACGGGGTAATATCATAGAATACCTCATCAAAGTGAAGGGTATTTAGGAGTCACGAGACAGATAAGTGCGTAGACGACGACGACGACGATTCAGCGAAGTCAACACAGGCTGAGACACGGTGGGGTATCTGTCGTCGGGTGGTCCGAGGGGGCAGGGACCCTAAGAGGTCCGTTCTTGTGACCTCACCCAACGGTAAAGGAAAAGGTTACGTACTTTCACTTTTCACTTTCACTTCAACGAGTCAGCACAGGCTAAGAATCGTTGGAGTACCTGACGTCGGATGGTCCGAGGAGGTAGGTACCCTAAAAGGTCCGTTCTCATGACCTCACCCCACGGTAGAGGCTAAGTGCGTAGATCGTTGGGGATCGTCAGGGACTAGGAAAACTTGACAGAGGTACCAAGAAAGAAAAGGTCCCATAACATTTCAACCCAGTATGATACACATCGGAAAACTCAAACCGCAGAAAGTGAATCATTATACGTAACTTCGAAGGAGGTCTAGAAAAATACCCAACTATCGTAAAGAAAAATTGTGGTTTATCATAAAGTAAAGAGTTACATGATGTCAACAAAAAGGTAAGAAGATGTACAACCAACGAAGGTTCAAAACCGCCAGTACTTATTACGACGATTTTTTGTAGACACACGTCCAAAAAGACACCAGAATTTGTAAAAAGTCAAGTAACCCCACTTATGGTCTCTTTTACTAACGACCCAACAAAACACTCTTACACAAATCAAAACATTCTTTGACTGTTTGAGAGAAAGTTTCACCGACATGATCAAACGTAAGGGTGGTTTCTTACTCTCAAAGAGCGAGGTGTAGGAAAGGTCGTAAACCATATTGTTCCAAAAAATTAAAATGTCAACGTCATCCATAGGTCACCACAGAGTAACAATAGACGTTAAGGGATTATTGTACACTACAACTCGTGTAAAAGTACACGAATAAATGGTAGATATATAGAAGAAGCCACTCCATCCCAGACAAGGATAGAAACCGGGTAAAAAAAAATTAACCGAACAAAAGAGAAGCAATTTGAAATTCTCGATGAAACAAAAGAAAACTGGTAAAAAGGGTAGAACATATAGGAGACACATAAAACCTCTTCTCTGAAAATAGTCCACACACAAAACGTTTATAAAAGAGGAGCAGACACCAACAGAAGAGTAAGAGAACTGTAACAAAGTGTCGTTCAGAAACTCCCCGAATTATAAATAAAAATAAACAAACCGACACGGTCCAGAATCAACGTTACACACTCTAGATCAAGGGACAAGTCAAGTCAAGTGAAGTCACCAAGTCAGCACAGGCTGAGAAACGCTGGGGTACTTAGTGTCGTACGGTCCGGAGGGACAGGAAGTGGTTGAGGGCCTCAAGTGAGTCTGAGTGCAGGTAGCTCCGTCACTACGGTAGTTCGGTAGAGTAGGAGACAGCGGGGGAAGAGGAGGATGGGGGTTAGGGAGGTTCGTAGTTTCAGAAAAGGTTACTCAGTTGAGAAACATACTCCACCGGTTTCATAACCTCAAAGTCGAAGTTGTAGTCAGGAAGGTTTCTTTAGGGTCCCGACTAGAGGAAGTCTTGCCTGACCAACCTAGAGGAACGTCAGGTTCCCTGAGAGTTCTCAGAAGAGGTTGTGGTGTCAAGTTTGCGTAGTTAAGAAGCCGCGAGTCGGAAGAAGTGTCAGGTTGAGAGTATCGGTATGTACGGTGACCTTTATGGTGTCGGAACTGATCTGCCTGGAATCAGCCGTTTCATTGCAGAGACGAAAACTTATACGATAGATCCAACCAGTATTGAAAAGAAGGTTCGTCATTCGCAGAAAATTAAAGTACCGACGTCAGTGGTAGACGTCACTAAAACCTCGGGGGGTTTTATTTCAGACTGTGACAAAGGTGACAAAGGGGTAGATAAAGGGTACTTCACTACCCTGGCCTACGGTACTAGAAGTAAAAAACTTACAACTCGAAATTCGGTTGAAAAAGTGAGAGGAGAAAGTGAAAGTAGTTCTCCGAAAAATCAAGGAGAAGTGAAAGACGGTATTCCCATCACAGTAGACGTAAAGACTCCAATAACTATAAAGAGGACCGTTAGAACTAAGGTCGAACACAAAGAAGGTCAGGTCGCAAAGAGTACTACATGAGACGTATCTTCAATTTATCCGTCCCACTGTTGTATGTCGGAACTGTATGAGGCAAAGGATAAACCTTGGTCAGACAGCAAGGTACAGGTGAAGATTGACGACGAAGGACTGGACGTATGTCTAAAGAGTTCCCGTCCCGTCCACCAGACCATAAGGGTAGAGAGAGTCTTAAAAGGTGTCAAAGAACACTAGGAGTGTCAGTTTCCGAAACCGTATCAGTTATTTCGTCTTTATCTACAAAAAGACCTTGAGAGAACGAAAAAGGTACTAGGTCGCCTACAACCGTTGAACTAGAGACCAAGGAAACGGAAAAGATTTTGGTCGAACTTGTAGTCCTTCAAGTGGCAAGTGCATAACGACATCGGACCGAACCTCTTAAAACTCGTACTGAAATGATCGTACACTCTACTCACGTTAACACACCATCAAACTCGTAAGAAACCGTAACGGAAAGAAACCCTAACCTTACTTTTGACTGGAAAAGGTCAGGACACCGGTGACGACTCAAAAGGTTTAAACGATCAAAGGACAGGTCCCTAGTTTTGACTCGAGGGACGTGACCCTCGTCTCAGAATCGTGTACCTGATGATCCCTTCAGGGGTCTCGTTCAAAAATTAAAATTACTTCAGGTCGAACGGTTAATAAAGAAGTACCTATCAATGAAACATAGAATAAGTTCTCCCGTTGTGGAATGGATTCCAGTAGATCCAAAAGAGGAAACAATAGAAGAGCCTGAAAATATGAAAACGTTAAATATGAAATTCAGATAATGGGTAAAACTTAATTAAAAACACTTTCCATATTGCACACAGATCTAAGTAAAAAAAGACGTATACCTATAGATTAATATGGTCATGACTTGATAGAATAGAAGTAAAATAACGGAAACTAGTGGACAGTTTCTAGTCAATTGACATAAACTTTCACTTTCAGCGAGTCAGTACAGGCTGAGAAACGTTGGGGTCCCTACTATGTCAGGAACCCTAAGAGGTCCGGTCTTATGACCTCACCCATCAGAAAGGAAGAGACCCCCTAGAAGGGTTTGGTCCCTAGTTTGGGTCCAGAGGTCGTAACGTCCGCCTAAGATAATTGATATAAATATACCCAGATAAAGATCCGAAAGATAAGACAAGTAAATAGACAACAGATAAAATGGTCACTATGACAGAACTAATGAAATCTAAATACCATGTAGAACTTCAGTCCAAACAATCAGAGGTAGAACTAAGACGAAGTTATAACACACCCGATGAGACTCTAAAAACGGAGAGTTTTGTGAAATTTTAATCAAACAACTATCGGTGGTTTTTTGAATGACATAAAACTAACCCTGACATGAGTTAGATATCGAGTTCTACCCTTTCTGATGTAGAACTATTAAGGTTCAGATAAGTACTTTAACTTATAGATAAGTAAATCAAGAAATTTTTGATAAATAAGTAAATAAATACCGAAACGACCCAGAAGAAACGACATGTACTCGAAAGAGATCAACGTCACTCAACCCCGATGAGAGACCAATACCCCATACCCGAAGAGTAACGTCTCCGAAGACACGTCTCGTATACGAGATCCGTACACCTGAGACCCGTGTGCCCGAAGTCATCAACACCGTGTACCCGAGCCACTAACGTAGAGTGTCCGAGACCTCGAGTCCGAGTCGTCAACACCATGTAGTCGAATCAATAGGGTACCGTACATCTTAGAAGATAAAAGAAAGACAATGACTAAAGATCAAGTCAAGTCAGAATACCAGACTTTTGTCTACAAAATAGTAAAAATAAACAAATTTAAATAATTCAACGTAAAATACTAAGACTTATAATATATAGACAAAATTTATAATATATAGAACTTTTTACAAGGTACTCAAAATATTCTTACACACAAGACGATAACAACCTACCACATCAGTTATCTATAGTTAATAAACACAACTACCTACTACGACAACTCAAGTTGATATAGGAATGACTAAAAAACGAACGACATAGAGAGGTAAAGACTTTCTCACGATCATTTCAGAGGTTGAGATTGTTAATTAGAAGAGAAAGAAGAACGTCAAGAAAGAATAAACCGGAATACACAAAAACTCCGTATGTACATATACGGAGTTGTACATATACAAGTAACTCGTAAATGTATAATCCTTATAATATTCTCTTAACTGGGAAATAGTACGATATTACGAGGAAAAAATAGGGACTATTGAAAGGAGTGAGACTTCAGATATACAGTCTTTAATTATTTTGATGAGGGTGAAAAAAACTGATAGCAATAGGACCATATAAAGAGGTAGGTATATGACAACTAGATGTACATATAAATATAAATTTCACACAAAGAATATTTATTTATATCGATTTAGAACAAAAAAATTAAGTGACACTATCATAGACAGAAGATTAATCACGCAAATCTGGTAACTACAAACTTCACATCAACTATGTTAGTTTAATTATAGATAGGATAAACAATAATAAAAGATAATAACAGAACAAGAAACAAGGATATAAACAGAAGGTGAGAAAAAGACCGGAAAAACCAAAATTAACTCGTAAAGTACAATAAGATATGAGAGAGGAAAAAATCGTACCGTTAATATAAAAATTTTTTAAAATAACCACCAACGGTATCTTAAACGTGTTATGTAAATACTGAGTAGGTTCAGGTGAACGTTTATTGTCACATGGAAAAGTATCCATTATGTAATATCATTACTCTCAGTAAAAAGGAGACAGAGTAGGGAACATAGTACCGACAGTAAGTAAAGTGTAAATAATACCCGTACGTATTCGTACACATCTTGTGACACAAATACATAGATGTATCAGTTCTCGTGACAACGATAATAAAGAAACTTGTTTGACAATAGATAATGTATTTCATTCTGTTTTCTTTTAACTTTCAAAATAAATGAAAGTGAATAAGGAAGAGATACGAGAAGGAAATAAATACGTCTAGACTCACAAAACGGAGGTACTAAAAGAAAGAGAGACTTTTCGAATAAAATTAGAAAGAATGTTTTGTCTGGATTGCTAGTAGTTAAGGCTAAAAACAAACAAGTTCTTTCGGAAATAAAGATGAAGTAGAAACTTCCTATTGAAGTGTCTAAAGTCGGAAGATCCAACCGCTCTAAAAACGAGAGTTTTGATTTATAAAATGAAACGCAACAAGAATGAACACACCAAAGACTCTTCAACCTTCATTAAATATAGAAACGAGAAGATACCTCCATTCCTGAAAAAGGGAGACTGAAGTAAGTTCTGAAATTTTTAAAAAACTAAAACACATCAAACGTATATTACACGAATTCACATCCACAAGAAACAGTAAATGGGATGAACCACAAGAGACTGGAAGGACACAGACACCAAACCACCAACTGTAAGTAAACCCTCTTTAAGAGACAATGATAAAGAAGTTTACAAAGAAAACAAAGAAAGAGAAAAGAGAAAGGTCATACATATATAATATGAAAGTACCAACAACGTGTCAATAACCTATAAGACAAGATCTAAAAAAAAAGAGAAACGAAGAGACAGAACCTTCAAAGATAACTGTATAAGAGTTCGAGTCTCTCCAAAGGAGTCGGTACAGATTAGATGATTACTCGGGTAGTCGAGAAACAAAACAGTTCAAAAACGAGAGATCGTAAAGAAAAACTAAGAAAGAATCTTAAAGTAGAGACGAATTTAACGGGGAGATAAGAACGAACGAAAAAAAAAATTAGGTAATCTCGGGAATCGTGTAATTAGCACCAACGTAATTAAAAGATCACACTATCAAGGTTATAAGATCGGTATGGACGCAGAAATAGAATAAAACAGTATGAAATAGATCATAAAGACATAAACCTTACCGTCTCTCGGAAAACACTGTAAGTCAACCAGTATAACCACTAAATCGTCTTTATATATCCCTTTATATAATTTTATAATCGAAAATTTTTGTTCATTGTATATAATACATACAGAAGATCAATAACTTTTTTTACACCAGTTTTGATACTTAAAATACTCGACATTTATAAATGAAGAGAAAAATAGAGATACACAATTTGGTTTGATGACAGGCACTAATCGAATCCCCTCGTCTTAATTCCACCCTCCTTAGAAAGTAAAAAAAGAAATATATAAAGGAATAACAAACTAAAACATGTTTCCGTAAAATTTCTTTGTTTTTTTATCTACAATTTTGGTGATTAATAAAATTTCACTTCACAAGACACTAAAGGGGTTAATCATAAACCTATCAATGATTGTCACTTTTGGGATATATGGATTTTCCGTCTTACCCTTGAACAAAGTGTCTGACCTCACATTACCCATTCAGACTTCATATGAGGTGGAGTGTCGTCTGGGGTCCTAGACACATGACCAAGTCCACAACCCTTTACTGGTTCTCTCGTTCTCGTCTAGGTCAGAACCTGTGGAAGACTTCACCTCCTGACACGCTTAGTCTGGTGTTAGAGTTGGTACGTGCCCTCTACAGTCAGTAGTCGGACACAGGAAGGACAACACAGTCGGAATACCGTAAAACTCAAACATAATCTTCCAGTGTTTCAAGAACACCTAAAATTTCGTCAATATCATTACATCCAATATCCGTACCATCTATGATAGGTGTTTACCGTAAATTTCCAGTTAACTTAAAGAGACAGTATCGAGGGTGACTGAAGTTAAGAAGTATATGGTGGAAAGTTTTAAAAAGTAAGAAGAAGTCAGAAGGTGTTCGGTATAAACTAAGTAATATTCTTTATTCTTACGAATATTATTTTAAAGTGTTCTTTAATTTTGGGTTTAAAAGAATTAAACAAAAACTAGGCAGAATATCTACCGTTACCGTGGGGTGAGGTCATGAGAACGGACCTTTTAGGGTACCTAGCTCCTCGGACCATCCGACACCAGGTACCCCAGTGATTCTCAGTCTGTGCTGACTCGCTGAAGTGAAAGTGAAAAGTGAAAGTACGTAACCTCTTTCTTTACCGTAGGGTGAGGTTACAAGAACGGACCTCTTAGGGTCCCCGCCCCCTCGGACCACCCGACTGCAGATACCCCAGTGCGTCTCAGCCTGTGCTAACGCCACTGAATCGTCGTCGTATCTAGGAAAGATGCTATATATGTCGGACAATAAGTATATTTGTTTCTGTTTTATACACAAAACAACTTAAAGTCATGTGATTATCTTGATCCTTTTTTTTTTATAACGACAAAGATGTATGACTAACTTATCATAAAGTCTGATATAATACGGGGACGTCCCATTTTATTTCAAACAATTGAAAACACAAAACATTAATTGAGTAATGTGTAAATGTAAACTGTAGAATGAGATGTCAACCAAGATCCGTTTATTAAAATGTGACTTTTTAGGCAATTGGAAGAGACACCCTCTTAGTAAAAGAGTATTTAATTTAACGGATTAATCGACTAGGAAACCTTTGACTAAAACTTGAACCAGGAGTCTTCGAATTGGTTTCACAAAGAGGAGAATTTTATTCGATGAATGTGTAATAAAGTATTCTTATAGTCAAAATATATTGAGAATCTGGTTGTCACTTCGGTGAATAGGATCCTCAATTCATTGAGTATGTTTGTTTTGATACTAATATAAATCGAACATAAACAAACACTATATAGATGGATCTAGAACGTTCATTTATCTTTTGGGGTGTTAACGAACACCCGATAGTTTCACACTAAACCAAAGGAATGTTTGAAGGAACGGTATTTTATAGTACATTGTTTTTTATCCAGAAATAATTTAGTCGAAAGATGTAGTTATTCTTTATTATATGAAGGTTTGTCACTACCTCTCCGTAACAATAAGTCCCTTATAATACCGAAAGTAATACCAAAGATGAATTATAAGTTAAACATGATTGTCTCTATAAAAGGACACACGTCAAAATAATATTATTTACACTCACTACCTTGGAAAGGTTTGTTCCATGAGTATTGTATTGGTAGTCTTATTACCCATCGTACCTACGACCGTGAGTTTCTACTCTCCGATTCTTAATCGCTGTCTACACTCAATCACTACTTTACAAAATCTTACAAGAGACGGAACTAAAAACCAGTGAACTTACTATACGGGAACATTGACCTCTTTCTTTTTCACCTGTAAAAGGCGAATTTGATACTTGTCTACGATTTTTTGGACAGCAAGTCTTCCAGTAAGAAATACTTAGACCAAAAGTAGCAGACCATAAGTAAAGATTCAAGACTTTAAAAATAACCACCTTCAATCTCATCTACTTTTAATATGTACTATGGTGATTCGTAAAAGTAAGACTTAGTCGTGTCTGTTTTGTTCGACAGGTAACAAGTTGTTTATATCAAACACGTCGGTAGATTGAATCCTCCTTTCAATTTTCGATGTATAGACAGTGAAGCAAAACCCGAAATTCGGATTGAAACTATCGATTGCACTTTATGTTCTAAAAAAAAAAAAAAATGAAACGGTAATTTTTTTAAATCTTTTGTTTACAAACAACGATAATACAAAAGAGATTATTTTATATGGAGAGAACGTTATTTAATTTGACAAAAGTTGTTTGTCTTTTCTTTCAAGGACTAGTACCTCAAATAAAAAAGGAGGAGTTTCTTACATTATTATACCTTTTAAATTAACAAACTTCTGAACGAGAAACGATAAAAATATGGGTCATTAAATCGTATGGTAGACTTTGTTAACAACCATAAGGGTTATCGACAAAAAGAACTGTGTAATTATAAAGGAATTCTTTAATTTTAAAGGTAAATACAGAATTGGAACTATCCATTCTCAGGTATTAACGACCTCAACATAAGGTTTTGATACATAACATCGTATAGTGACATTTAAAATTTTTTTAAGGCTTTACCGTGTCAAGTACAACCAAAATACAACGATCTGATTACTTCATACGGAAAGTTTCTACACACTTTGATAACAACCCCCTCGACAATCAAATATGTTGTACAGGTCATAAGTAGAGTCACTTGGTCCTAACAAACTGGATAAAATTATGGTAATTAAACGTTATGACGATTATAACGGAGCAGGAGTTATGACGGTGATCAATTGTTCCGAACACTCTTTACTTGATATTCGATCAATCCATCGGTCCCTTTACCAATATTCTGTTCTTTGAATTAATGTTATGACTAAAAGATAAGTTCCACTTCTCCTATACATTTGTGCATATTTATTTCAGGATCCCGGTATCGAAGGATATAAAACCTTTCGAGAAGAGAGTCTAAAACGTGAACGTCGGACGTAGAGAATTATAAGGGTCGAGACACTTCCCTCCTCACCAACTTTTACTCAGTCCTTTTATTTTCATAAAACTTTTACGATACACAAAACCTCGGTGATTTTCTTTGTCAGTATAGTCACTGAAATTGTTTTCAGCCACCTTCAAATTTTATTTCTGTGTTGAAAAGTACCCAAGATTATTTTACAAAAGAAAAAAACAGTTTAACCCACTGGACGTCTAGGGGCACGGTGTTTCTCTCTTCCTCTCGAGTTTCCTTTCCGTCGATCCTCTAAAATCTCCCGGTCACAAATCATATTAGTCCATAATAAGTCCAAACCATAATAGACGAACACTCTCGATTTAAAAAAATCCTTCATGACTGAGGGTAGTCATGAGTGACACACACAGTACAATATAAAGTAACTATGAATTTATTTACTTTAAAGATAGGAATTTTGAAAAAGTCTGTTCACTCCTTTACCTGTACATTAACTTACGAAATGGAACGGACCACTCACTACATTGTCTTCGTACACGTTTAAAGATCCCCCTTAATTCTTACCTCGTTTAATGTGACAGATTTTTTTAGATTGTCTATATATCTCCTTTTCTTTAATGACTTTCACTAAATAGAAGTCTTTTGACGATCCTCGATAGTATATTATGAATCACTTCTGATCTATTCTATTTTCCTATAGACTTTTTATTTACGGACATGAAATAAATTTAAAGTTTTATTTTGAACGATACTATATATTGAAGTCTCAGACGTAATAGGAATTAATATATTCAAACGACAAATGAAGAATCATCCTTTGTGGAAATACGGGATGTAAAACAATCACACTATTTTTTATGGTACATATTTAAACAGAAAGACTTCAAAAATAAAATGTTTACTTGTTTTTGAGGTCAAAATACATAAAACGTGTTACTCTGAATGTCTGTCATATAAGGTAGATTTCTTACTGATACGATAAAATTTTCTTGTTTGTACTTTATTTCATATTGACTGGTAGTATTACAATCAGAGAGTTTTTCTACTATAAAACTGATATATAAAACAGTAGTGAGAAACCTTACGATGGAAACTTTAATCTTCTATAAGTTTTCCTATACATTTTGGACGACTGAGTCCTAAGTGGGACCCTTCACATTGTACGAATGTCTCATTTTTTAAAGACGAAAATGTATAAAACGTCTAATCAGAGTTCCCAGATTTACTCAGATCTGACTTCTATCTCATAAACCTGTTTCCTCTGGATTCGACCTCGGTGACCCGACCAACTGTCGAGACATGAACAGAACCCAGGAGAACTGAAACCTGTTCGGTAACGGAAGCACCAGAGACCAAAGAAGGAGAATTTCACTCTCTTACTCTCATTCTCAAGGATTTCAAGAATGGAGTATCTACTTCCGTAACAATAGAATCTTTTTGATCATAGTCCTTTTCTAGAGAATTTTATCTAAGTAAATTTTAATACACGTATTAAAATCTCAATTATGACCTCTTTTCATACTGATCTTACAAAGGATTTTTATTTGTTTAAAATAAAATGAATATTTTAAATCCACCGATAAGATGATACATGAGTGAGAACTTTTTTTATTTACCCAACACACCTGAAACAACCGTACCAGTCACATCCTACTATCATCAGTGACGTCCGATCATAGTATCGGAAGTGGGTGTAAACTAAAAAACCGTCAAAGTATCTATACGGGTCAAGACGTTTTAATAAACTTCCGAAGTCATTACGAAGGTTCCGACAGAGAGTTCTGGAACTATACGTTTATGACGAGAATACTTCGGAAACACTAGAGTAGTAACGATACAGACAAGAAAAAGTCAATAAGAAATACCAAGTTCGAGTTGGGTTAGGAGTAAAGAGTCAGAGATTTGAATCCTGAGGTTCACAAGAGACCGGTTAAAGTCGTGAAGAACAATAGAAAGACAGACAAAGTTATAAAAGTCAAACGTAAAAAAAAAAAAGTGAAATAACGGTCCAAGGTCGTTCTTGCTGACACCAATCTTACGCCTTTTCCGATTCTCCCTAAACACTCACTCCCAACTAAACATATGTACCAATGAAGAACTGTTCATAAAACAACAAAAACAAGTCAACGATTCAGTACAGGCTGAGAAACACTGGTCCGAGGAGACAGGAGGTAATAGAGACCTCAAATGAGTCTAAGTATAGTTAACTCAGCCACTACGAAAGACTGGTAAAGTAGGACACGACGGGGAAAGAGGAAAATGGAAGTTAGAAAGGGTCGTAGTCTCAAAAAGGGTTACTCAAAAAACGGAGCCCACCGGAACCTCAAAGTCGAAGTCGTAGTCAGGAAGGTTTCTTATCAGTCCCAACCAAAGGAAATCCTAACATTAAAATTATTGTACGATAGACAAAGAGAGAAGTCGGGACTTTACTACATTACTTCTAACTACATTACGTCTCAATCACGTAGGAAGAGGGTACTGGAAGAAACTAGGACCAGAAACATATCGACCTACGTCCTCGGAATAGACCTGGTCCGAAGACGAAAAGTCTTATAAAAATTCTAGTCCGGGTCTCACCGTCGAGGAAGGTTGGGAGAGTGAACGGGATGGGGGACTTCAGATATAGACAGTAACCAGATGTGACGACCGGACACTAGACACCTGTGGTCCTGTCTTTCGTCTCTCCCACTCTCTTTCGGTTATAGTCTTTTGTCCACACATCTACCTTCAGTTAAGGTACCGACGAAGTATATTATAGATTCGCAAAAATAAAACAAGAACAAAAAGGGTCCAACCAGAACAACGAAGACAGGAAGCCCCCCATGGAAATTGTCACAAATGTCTTAACCTAGAAACGAAAGAACTTCTTACCGAAAACATGTATATCTAAAAACAAGGATCTATATTGAACCAATTGAATGAGAGGGATGTAAAATCCTTCGTCTAATTAAGGGGTCTTCTATTTCGACGATCGGATTACTAATCTCCAGTCCACTTCGGTTTTGTTTTATCGTCACACTAAGGGGTTGATCGGAGACTCGTAGAGGACGTGTCGTCCTGAAAGAAGTTGAGACAAAGGTTCCCTCTCTCCTCTCCTCTTTCGTTTCTCACTACTTCCTTCTCTCCTCTCCCTTACTCGTAAATTTCCTTATATGTTTTTTCGATTTTATTATGAGTATCGTATTACCCAGATAGAAATCATATTGTTTGAGTTCCCCCCAAGAGATTGGTGACTTCTTGTCCCTACCTAACATGTTTTAAAGAGTATTGAGACGAATTCGAGAATGCAATAGACCGTTGTACCTGATTCTAAATGAGTCCAAAATATAATGGAAATTTGTTACAACTTTTCCTAAATCTCACAAATAATACTCTACTAAAAATTTTACTTTATATCGATACTTCCTTGAAAAAATATTTTAACAATCACATAGGTTTATCCTGTTAGTACATTCTTTCTCCTTCTTCAAGGTTTAATATGTTCTTGTCTATTCTTCATCGATTGTTCTGAAAATCAGTTCTATAACAATAATTTGTAATATCGAAACAAAATTTTAATATAAATTAATTTTTAGACATAATCTAATATAAAAATAAAATGGACAATTAGTAAAGTTTCTTTATATATTAAAGTATAGACACCGATGAATAAATATCACATAAAATTTTAAAACGTACATTAATATAGTTTTATGATGAATAAAGACAAAATCACTTCATAATCAAATGATTTGAAATCAATCATCATTCTTAGATGACTTATAAATTATATTACTAATGATCTCTCTGAAATTCTAGTTCCCAAACTTATCCTAAACCCAAAATTATAACCAAGACAGTGAGATCAATACACTGTGATTCCTTAAATAATCCAAGAAATTTCAAAACTAACCCGAAGGGGACACCGAGTCACCATTTCTTAGTAGGACGTTACGTCCTCTGTGTCCAAGTTAGGGACCCACCCCTTCTAGGGGACTTCTTCCTTTACCGTTGGGTGAGATCATAAGAACGGACCCCTTTAGGGTACCTGTCTCCTCAGACGGTCCGAAGTCAGGTACCCCGGTATTTTCTCAGTCTGTGTTGACTCGCTGATTTGTTACAAAGACTAATGACATACCTCGTCAACTAAAGTTTCACAAATGTTTCATCTACTGATTACATACCATTAAATGTGTTATTGATCTAGTCATCTAAAATATTTCCGGGTTTACAAAGTATTAGGAAACAACTTTCTAGAAATATACTTTTTAAGATTGTTATATTTGGACGTAGTTTAACTTGGAATATAAAATAAAAAAAGAGTACTTAACTTTGAATATAAAATTATAACTTGGACTATTTTTCCTAAAAAAGAAATTCCAACTCTTATTCATAATCTTTTGAAAGACACTTCCCGGTGTATTGTTTATAAAATCCGAGACATCAGAAAACTTCAGAGAGAGTGTGATATATTGAGACGGTAGAATACCGTTTTAGTCAGTATTATTTAGTTGTTTACCCGTACAGACACTGGGTCGTTTTGAAATAAATGTCTTTGTGTCACCCAGTCTAAACCGGAGACTTGAAAGTAAACAGTTGGGGACAATATCGGACAAAAGAAAGGGAGGGGAGTCGGTAAATAGAAAGGGGAATTTTATTGGTGAACCAAATAACCGAGAATCTTTATTCCATCACCGAGAAGGGACGACCGAGTCACCAGTTATTAGGAGGACGTTACGTCCTCTGGATCCAAACTAGGGACCCAGTGTTTTTAGGGGATCTCTTCCCGTACGGTTGGGTGAGATCATAAGAACGGACCTCTTAGAGTACCTGTCTCCTCGGACCGTCCGATGTCAGATATCCCACGTCTCTTACCCTGTGTTGACTTCACTGACTCGTACGTACGTGCCTTCATTCCATCTCCAAAGGTACGGTTCTTAGAGTCAGAAGTGTACGACAGGAAATGATTCGTTTCTATTAAACCTTGATTGGGACTAAGCGAATCTTACACGAGTCTCTTTGTTATTATAATTCTATGTCTTATTCCCTAAATGACATCCCGGACTAGTGAGTGCATCACTCTCACCCAATGTATAGATACACTTTTACAACGAAGACACAGACCGTAACCCGACTTCAGTCGACTCATCCTTCACTTCCTCCCTTCTGTCTGCACTACATCGTCTTCCGTTTTCGTTTCGTCTTTGGTGTTCCTTGTCGACCTCGGGTGTAACCAGGGTGGGTGGGAACCGGAGGTTGAAGTGAGTACCTCCACTGAGGGACGTCTTTGTCGTACACGAAGACCGGACCTCCAGTGTCTGGGGGTTCCGTCGGTAGATCGTCTTCGTCCTCCGACGTCGAGGGGTGACACCGTGGATTCTGGCGGAGCGGGTTCAGATGGGGTGGAAGGATCGGAGATGTACCGCTGACGAAGTGAAGGAAAAACGTCTAAGGACGTCTCAGGAATAGGGACTCGAGACGTGTTACTTGGGACGTCGGTCTAACTCGTAGTAGACGGTTCCTTGAGTCTCCTCCAGTCAGTTACAGTAATTTCAAATTTGTACGATGGGAACGGAGACGAAAATTTTAACGGAACACCCGTTTATGACGACTGAAATCGTAAAATCTTCGACGAAGGCATCTCATGGATGTAACCGAGGTACGAATCTCCGATAGATTGTTATTAAATTATTTGAAACTCAGTAGTCAATTCAACGGGGGCGGTTTCGAAGACAAGGTCTACGGGGAATTAAAGTCAGAAGGGATTTGATTCAGAGAAGAGTAATTCGTGGACGAAGACAAGACAAGAGAATATAAAAGATAATAGGAGTTTTATTAACCGACCTTCGGGTGTAAAAAGACATAACTTCTGGTAAGACAGAGAAGTCTCACAGTCTTAGTAATGGTTTTCCGTTTGGACTCGTACAGTAGTCGTATCTCAGTGATGGTTCGATTTAAACCGAATTCTTGTAAAATTTTTTTAACACCTATCAGAAGTGTCAAAAGGAATCAAATTAAAATAACACACACACACACACACACACACACACACACGACACGATACGACACGACACGAATCAGTACAGGTTGAGAAACGCTGAGGTACATGACATCGACCACTCCGAGGAGAAAGGAACCTTAAAAGGTCTGTTCTTATGACCTCATCCAACGGTAAAGGATGAGGTCCCCTAGAAGAGCTGGGCCCCTAACTTTGGAGTAGGGAACGTAGAGGACGTGACCACCCACCTAAGAAACGGTGATCGCGGTGTACTCTTCGTATAGATACACACACACATACATACATATGTATATATACACATACAACGTAAATGACAAAGGACGAGTAGAAATCTTTCGAAGGGTAGTTTACGCACAAACGATTGATACAACAGTACCTAGATCAGTTACAGGTTTGTGTGAATTAGTACCCTTGTTGTTATCCTCTGAGTAGAGGGTGGATGTGTCTTGCTATATCTCTTCAGTAATAAGTCGTCACATCGAAATTCCACAAGGACACCACTCCTCCCGTTAGGAACACGGTTACTTTTGTACGTTTGGTTGGAGTAACACTTACAAACACTTCGTAGGTTATAACTAACGGCAAGGAGATGGATTGGACCCCGAAGGGACTATCGAGTCAACCATTTTTTAGGAGGACGTTACGTCCTCTGGACCCAAACTAAGGACCCAGTCCTTCTAGACGACCTCTTCCCTATCCGATGGTGAGGTCATAAGAACCCGAAGGGACTATCGAGTCAACCATTTTTTAGGAGGACGTCTCGCCCTCTGGACCCAAGCTAGGGAGTCAACCCTTCTAGGGTACCTCTTCCCTTTCCGATGGGTGAGGTCATAAGACCGGACCTCTTAAGGTACCTGACATATCAGACACCCCAGCGTTTCTCAACCTGTACTGACTCACTGAAAGTTAAAGATGGATTGAATTGTGTCGAACTTTATAGGAAAACTGATGACAATACCTGTGTCTAAAAAAAAGGGGGATGATTCACATTCGGGACACTTTAGTAAGTGGGGAACGATGGGTTACCAACGAAGACTTGGTCGTCGTATCCGTAGTGGACTTTCGAACGTTTGGACACCTTATAATCAGGGTTTGGATCTCGACGACCCAGTAACAGACGTAAAATTGTTCTAGGGAACAGTATATGCACGTTGAATTGCCATACTCTACTCGGCTGACTTGTGAACTTCAGAAGAGGAAGTTAATCTTTAGTATTATATTATGACCTCAGTCAACGGAACATGAGGAAGTCCCCTAGAAGGGCTGGGTCCCTAGTTTGGGTGTAGAGAAAACAGAGGATATAACCGTTCGTCCAAGAAATGGTGATCGCGGTGGGTCCTTTGGGTATATTATTATATTCACCAATTTTCCTAAGATACTCTACCAACTACGACTCGCGTAAGTCTTTGGACCCTATTTTCCTCAAACGAGATGACTACTCTTACCTTACCCGTGAAAACAACCAGAGACTAGAATTTTTAACTACCTTCTCCGAGACCACATTCCCTTAATAACCCTTAACCGTGACAGGAGCATCTTCTCACTCCAGGACGTCCTTCCTTGAACGGGTGGAAACCCTTAATTTGTGACTCTCATACATTCACCAGTTGGAGTCACTAGAGTTCTTTCGGTAAGGTCGCTCTGGGGAGGAGGGACGTCTCCCTCACGAGACTCGGAGTTCGATTTGGGTCTAAGTAAATCAGCGTCCTGGTGTAATTAAACAGCCATACAGAGGAAGGTTATATTACTCCGTAAATAACTTTTAAACGTATGAAAAAGGTATTCATTTAAGGGTCTTCCCTTATTTCCCTACAAACATCAATCCTATCTGTCATCAGTCAGAAGATCGAAATTTGAACTTCTGTCGACACCGTCACCTATGTGACAGTCAGGTAGTCTTTGATAGTAGATTTTTATCCACACCTCGAGGTTGTCGGGTATCTACGAAATAAAATAAATAGTAAAATGGAAAAATAAAACATAACCCCGTGTCGACTAATTGTTACAACACAATCGAAGTCACTTATCGTTTCCCTGTGTCGATGTACATATGTACATAGGTAAGAGGGGGTTTGAGGGGAGGGTAGGTCCGACGGTTTTTTGTAACTCGTCTCAAGGTACACGATGTGTCATCCAGGAACAACCAATAGGTAAAATTTATGTCGTAACGCATGTCCGTTGATATTCAAGTAAGAGACATACTCAGAGAAAGACAGAACATTCATTTTTAACGAGAATTAGGATGAGGAGAATTACACGATCACCAACTTCAATTACATCCGTCTACGGACACACGGACCTTATCATATTTTTTTCTCTATTCGTTTATGCGAGAGACACACGTTCGAACAGACAATACCGACTATTTTTCGTAAATATAGTGTCATCCCTTTTCGTATCCTTTTAACTTTTGATCGGAAGAAAAACAAAAAAATTACGGTTCTTCTCGAGTCACAAGTGAATGTGACAAGAGTACCTAAAGTCATATACTTGTGTAACCGAATCAGAAGATAGACGATCCTTTTCATTCGTACATCTAAAAAATTATGATTGTTATTACCATTTATATTTTAATATATACACATAACCCAACCGGTTTTACAAACCTAAAAAGCATTCTACGTACAATAGACAATTTGTTATCAAAAGTTACTCAAACTAGTAACCAGAAAGGTATACTCTAACAGAGGAAATTGCAAAAGGTAAATTTCGACAGTAATTCTGACACGAGTGACACATAGAAGGTGAGAGGTAGATGTGAAAGAGTGATATTTATGTATTTCTAAAAACCTCACCACAACGACACAATAACCTTAGTGTCAAGGTTCTTATACACATATATAAAGGTCTTATATACAAATTATATTAAATATATATTGTAGATTCTATATACATCATAATCATATATACGTATATATACACACACTGACACATACATATACGTGACATATATATACATACATATTTTGTGACTACTAGGTCCTTTTTTTCTTGAGACAAAGTAAATCGACGTAGAAATTAACCATATATACCCCAAAACAAAGAATAGACCAATATCTTATAACGAGACGAACCTCGATATGAATCCCTTTGAGTTACATAAAATAAGGATAAAAGGGTCTGAACCAATAATGTGAAATCACGTGGTATTTGTTATACAAACCCAAAATACCGACGACAGACAAGGACTTTCACTATTCGACTCGTCCTAACGTGACACTACTAGTAACGAAACTTACACTGTCTAAAATACACCAAGTTTTGTTGTACCTATTACTATTACTTACCGGACAAAAGAATGTATCCCGACCTTAAACGGAAAGACAATAAAGAGAGAGGACTACGTTAGGATTTATTAAACAAGTATGAGTGGAGAATCGACTCATCTCAACTCAGATGAGTCATCTCAACTCAGTACCCATTACGTTCAGTAGAAAAGAAGCCGATTTGTAGACTAAAAGAAGTTGATAGGGTATTATAGGACCGCAACCCCCGAAAAAGATAGGGTATAACGAGAAGTACTAGATGAGATCAATCTCCAACAACTCACAACGTAACTGAAAAAAGACAAGAGTGTAACGTTTGGATAAGAACCCAGTAAGAACGAATGCCATCTAGGGAAACAGAAAATGAGTAAAACAACTGGAAAAACTCATATTAGATTTGCACATTAAAATATAACTAGGGATAATTTAAAGTCAAAACAGTAAACCGGTAAACATAATCTGGTAGTTTTCACGTAGAATACTTTATAATCACGATACACCATAAGGAATTCTTTTTTCTTAGATACCAGTTTATTTGAACATTTTTAACAAATATGACATAAGGACAGAACGTCTAAAAGTTACTGGTAATCTATTAGTTTTAAAGACTCTTCAAGATGTCAATGTATTGGTTAAATTTGAAATAAATGGGTTGTAAAATATTTAAATAAACTGGTGACATAATAAAAAGTTTATTATGATTACAATATGATATTTTGGCCACAAGACGAATTATATCAAGTACTTAATAATTGAAACAGATAAACTAGACAAATTAAAACTAAACAAAAGGGTTATTATACTCGACGATAAAAGTGTAGACATATTTTTCAATTCGAAAACTCTCGACACCATAAATAGAAGTAGGTTCTATGACTCTTTTACCATTTTTCAATCACGAACTGTTCGATGATTTCTAAAACAGATTCAACAGTAGACAGAGGACTAATACACTATAGGAAATTTGTAGTAACAAGTTCTTCTTTAATTAGTAGATGAACTCTCTATTAGATAGGACCTATCATTTTTATGTTAGGTTATAGAATGTTAGGACAATAAAGAGGTCAAAGTTTTTTTAAGATTACATATCGTTTCTAATAGAGACGACATGAAGTAATACGAAATTTGAAAAAGCTTGACGTCTTCTCTATTATGAAAAATATCTAGTATAATCCTAGTTGTCCGTCCTAGATTGGATTTCGTCTCTAGTCTCATTGTTTCTTGACCAATATAAAAACAAATGCACAACATTATATGACGTACGTAAACAGAAGGTAAAGTATATTTGAGTTTTGTGTACGTATTCCTCGATGATAAGATGTACTAGAATAAACTTTACGATGATCAAAATATCAAATAAACAATTTTTAGACTGTCGTCACCACTAAAGAAATCTTGACTTTCTATCAGGTCTAGACAGACTATCTAAAAGACACGAATAATCCCAAAGGAATCACTTTATGACTCACTGAAGTGAAGGTGAAAAGTGAAAGTACGTAACCTCTTCCTTTATCGTTGGGTGAGGTCACAAGAACGGACCTCTTAGGGTCCCCGTCACCTCGGACTACCCGGCGGCAGCTACCCCAACGTGTCGCAGTCTGTGCTGATTTCGCTGAATCGTCGACGTCGTCGTCGTCATCACTTTATAAAGGTGAAGAATTCTTGTTTTTTCTTTCTCACTCTAGACTTAAGGAATAAAAGTATACATATCTTTGAATTTATTTATAATTGGGGTATCAAACTTCGGGAAGATTCATTTTCTTATAAATATATTTTAAATTTGTGATTTACTGTAAAGATATAGTTAATATGACACAGACGTTTCTTACCTTATACTTATGTTCGGTGACTTTCAACCTTTACAGTAAGCCGCTTTACGGTGTTCAAATAGTACAACTATTAAAAAGTGAACATTTGTACGGAACATGAATCGACACTACGTCAGTGTAAGAATCACTTAATATAATTTTACGGTTATTTTACCGATATGTAGATTCAGTCACATTTAATTTACATATTTCGACTTTTATTAAATATTGTCGATGAAGGATTAGTGAGAAGAACAGTTCGACAAAGAGAAACCAAATATCACGATGAAAATGGTGATCTTTGTCACAACAAAAGGTTAGGAAGTAGGACAGTGAAGGACCTCACGAACATAAGATAATTGACGAATTGACTATGAAAGTTAGGGTACAATACCTGACGTGACCATCAAGTCAAGTCAGTGAGTCAGTACAACTGAGAAACGCTGGGGCACCTGACGTCGTAAGGTCCGAAGGGACAGGTAGTGGTTGAGGGTCTCGAATACAGGTAGTTCAGTCACTACGGTAGGTTCGTAGAGTAGTAGATAGTAGGGGAAGAGGGGGGAAGAAGTTAGAAAGGGTCGTAGTCCCAGATAAGGTCACTCAGTTAAGAAACATAGTCCACCGGTTTCATAACCTCAAAGTCGAAGTTGTAGTCAGGAAGGTCACTTATAAGTCCTGACTAAAGGAAATCCTACCTGATCAAACTACAGAAACGTCGGGTTCCCTGAGAGTGCTCAGAAGAGGTTGTGGTGTCAAGTTTTCGTAGTTAAGAAGCCACGAGTCGAAAGAAACATCAGGTTGAGAGTGTAGGTATGTACTGGTGACCTTTTTAGTATCGGAACTGATCTGTCTGGAAACAACTGTCTCACTATAGAGACGAAAAATTATACGAGAGATCCAACCAGTATCGAAAAGAAGGTTCCTCGTTGACAGAAAATTAAAATACCTTTAAAGTTCGTAGAAAATTAAAGTACCCTTATGGTCTGGTGGACTGGACGGAGGACTCTTTAGATATACGTCCAGTTCTTCGTTGTCAATCTTGACCTGTACCTTGTTGTCTGACCAAGGTTTATTCTTTTCCTCATGTAGTCCGACGTATAACAGTGGGATGAATAAATTGAATATACGTCTCATGTAGACGTACATGTAGACGTCGGGTCTCACTTTACGACCCGACCTACTTCGTGTTCGACCTTAGTTCTAACGGTCCTCTTTATAGTTATTGAAGTCTATGTGTCTATAGTGGTGGGATTACCGTCTTTCACTTCTTCTTGATTTCTCGGAGAACTACTTTCACTTTCTCCTCTCACTTTTTCAACCGAATTTTGAATCCTAAGTCTTTTGATTCTAACACTGTAGACCAGGGTATTGAAGTACCGTTTATCTACCCCTTTGTTACCTTTGTCACTGTCTGAAATAAAACCCCCCGTGACCATGTGACCTGTTTTTATACTTGACTGTAATCTGGATCTATGAGGAAAAAGTAGAATACTTTATTAATTCTTTTTCTATAAAATAGTCGTATCTCCGTGTAGTAGGGGTCTCGAGTACGTGTCACTCCTGTAAGATTTAGATAGAACTCCGCCTTCCCGGGTCGGGGATGATACTGTTCCTGGTGGGTTGTTACCCACGAGAAAATTACCTTGGGATACAAGTCTCACTAGTCTCCGTTATAGTACTTAGAGGGTACAGGATTTCCCGGATGTGTATAATTTCTCGATATCAAGGATCATAAGTCTTCGTATTGTAAAAATACCACTGAATTAGTTCACTTGAGGCCCTCAACCACTACCTGTCCCTCCGGACCGCACGACACTAAGTGCCCCAACGTTTCTCAACCTGTGCTGACTCACTGACTTGACTTGACTTGACTTAGTTCACAACCCGAAGGGTGTGAAGGGTCCACCATGATTACCATCTCTTGGACGGACGGTCACGTCCTCTGTAATCTCTGTTCCCAAACTAGGGGTCCAACCCTTTTAGGGGCCTTCCTCCCGTGTCATTGGGGGAGGCCATAAGAACGGAACTCTTAGGGTACCTGTCTCTTCCGACCGTCCGATGTCAGATATCCCACGTGTCTCAACCTGTGATGACTTCACTGAATCGAGTGTGTATACGTTAGTTCACAATGGTAACCGACGATCTCTGTTCCATTCAATAAATGGATAAATTTGAAACTAAAGGATCAAACCTGTTTAACTTATTATTAAGTACGAATGAAAATGTGAATGTATACGAAACTCAAAAAAAGGGGAAAAGATAAATAAAAAATTATTTTAATATAATAAACCTGTAGTTTCATTGACAGTAAGGGTCTCAAAGGATCTTTGTACATGTTATTGAAACAAAAATAAGGATGGGGTTCTAAGTTCCATAATCCAGTAGTGGTTAAATAAATAAATAGTGGTTAATTACAAGGAAATAATGTGGACGTGTGTGTGTGTAGTAATACAATAGTTAGACGGAAAGACCTTTATTTCTACTAATCTTATTATAATATTCGTATACCTTTATAAATTTTTATTTATTATTGGAAAGTGACTCCTAAATTTCGAAATTTATCAGACAGGACAAAACACGAGTCTGAAAATTAGTACAGGCTGAGAAAACGCTGGAGTACTTGACATCGGAAGGTTCAATGAGACAGGTAGTTTAAAAGGGTTGTTCTTATGACCACACCCAACGGTACGGGATGAGGTCCTCTAGAAGGGCTGTGTCCCTAGTTTGAACGTAGAGAACAGAGGACGAAACCGTCCACCTAAGAAATGGAGATCGTGGTGGACCCTTCGGGAATTTACGAGACACCATTTCCTGTTTCGTACTTGTCAGTTCACAAGTCGGGAGTAAGTTCATCATAAAAGGTAGAAGATTCATACCGTGAGTCACGACTTAATCTCTACATTTAAATAACTTTGTTTCTCAGAAATTTTATCTACAATTGTATTCACTGTCCGTCACAGGAAATCGTCTTCCTCCGTATTGATTAACCAATGAAAAAGGTTCGGTGTCAGAAAAGTTATATTAACAGATATTTCAGTAATTACAATATCCACCTCCGAAACAAACTAATAACATAAACTACCTTACTAAATTATTATCGATTTTATATTTCTCAAGAATAATACACGGGTTTTGACGTAACAATGAAATATTAAACCACGACTATTTTCAAGCTCCCAGTTTAAGTAAGAGTCACTAAAAAAAAAAAATCGACTTCGTTTCTAAAAACTTTTATGGACTATTTATTCTTGTAAATTTTCAAAAAAAATATATATAGATTTGTCTGAAAACGTGTAAACGTATAGTCTTCTGTACTTTCTTTTGGTACTTATGGTGAACGTTTAAAAGACATTTGAACAATTATATTCCATCATATAATTTTACGTGTACTTAGTTAATCAAGTATCTTCATAAGGAGAAAAATTTCATGTGAATAGAGGGTTTCTTAACATAGAAAAAAATAAATCGGTCGGTACATTTTATAAATATTTATAAAATTTACGAAATATGTTTTTTTAATTTATAAAAAAGATGGGCTAATCATGAGTTTCGCGACGAACCTAGTTGTTGTAGTTATAGAAGTCCTTCGAATAATCTTTATATCTGAGAATCCAAGGTGTGTTTGGATAACTTGTTTTACACGTAAAGTAGTTTTGGAGTCGACTAAGTATGTGTGTAAATTGTTCAATATAGATGAAAGACTTTACACGACAGTAATAGTATTCCATTTCTTACTTTTATAGTATATCTTACACAAGTACATTTATACATTGTTTCATAATGTGAAGAGAAACTCAGTCATTATACTGAAAAATTATAAAAACTAAGTAAATACGACCTGTAAACGGGAAACTTTACTAGTCTTATATAAATTTTAATATTAAATGTTCATTCTCTAAAATTAAATAAAGTACGTAACAATTTTCGTTCCACTTACTCTCTTTTTAACTTCGTTCAAACTTCTGTGGGTGTGAGGAAACGTGAATTTTAAACAATATGGTGTTCTCCCACGATTACGAAAACTAAACGTCAAAGTTTTTAAGTGTACATGTACTTTACTAAAAGTATTTCTTTTCTTACTTATATACATTAGATATTCATTTGGAGTACGTCCTACTTTCCCACATCTAATAACAATAATAATAATAATTTTACCTTCGGACCCAACACTTAATGTACGAGATATGTTCTAAGAAGATACATTTTATTAAAAATTTTGAAGGAAGTATAAAGATGATAAAACTTGAAAGACGTCAAATTTCTTTTTATAAATTGTATTTTTGTAACTGATTTTATACGATTTTCCACTTATCACTGATGAAGTACTCTGTCCGTAATACCCTCTAACAATAGGAGACACAAAAACACGTAAAAGGTAAAGTAAAAGATGATACCAGTACCCTATAATGTAAATATTGTTATTTTTTCTTTTTCCTTCCTTTCTTCAATCCTCCAATTCTCCTTTATTTCTTTCTCTTTCTAATCGTGAGGAAATCTGAGTTTAAAACGAACTCTGGACGTTTAATAAATTTGTATAAATCCTGTGTTCTTTGTTTGGTTGACTTCAGAATGACTATATCAATGTATAAATGTATTATACAATGTATAAATGTATTATTCAAGTCCTATCCGGGACTTGAAAAGAAAAAAGGACACCAGGTACACCTCCGATGTTCCTTTCATTGTCCTAAAGTAAAAATCAAGGACGAAGTTAATCACGTTGTGACATGTAAGAAAGTCACCTTTGAAGAATAACTTAATCTGATACGAATTTGATCATGATTTGTATAAGGAGACTGGTTTATATGATTAATAAAATAAATAAAAACATAAAAAAAACCTCCTATTAACGAAATGTCACAACCAAAGACGACCTTTTGTTGTACTTAGTCGATATACATATGTATCTAGGTCCGAAGGGACCACTGAGTCTATCATTCCTTAGACGGACGTTACACCCTCTGGACCCAAGCCTCTGGACTCAACCCTTCTAGGGGACCTCTTCCCTTGTCGTTGTGTGAGATCACAAGAACGGATCTCTTAAGGTACCTGTCTCCTCGGACCACTCGATGTCAGGTACCCCAGAGTTTCTCAACCTGCGCTGACTCACTGATTGTGTGCGTGTGTGTGCATGTATATAGGGGAGAGAGCACTTGCAGGGCAAATGAGGAGATCCAGTAGTGTCTCGTGGGTCGACTCGAGGGACACAATGTGTCGTCCAAAGATGATATATAGACAAAGTGAACACTACCACACATACACAGTTAGGATCAGAAGGTCAAGTAGAGTGGGAGGAAAAGTGGAGGACAGGGAGGTGTACAGACACGAGATACAGACGTAGAGGTAAGGACCGTCCTATATGATTAAGAAAATTCAGTCCTCTCATGGGAGCTACACGAAGGATGATTTAGGTCTTATTTGTACCACAGGTTTTCTACGTGTAAAAAATTCTCCGAAGTAATTATACGACTATCTTACTCATTAAATCAGGGTCCTCCTTTTTATAAATCACTTTTATAAATCACTTTCTATGAACATCTATACGTTTATAAATATAGATAAGAGGTTATGAATAGATGTCAGACTTCTTAAATTGATTAACCGTCCAAAACGGAACCAAACGACAGTAATCATGCCTTTCGTGTGAACTAACAGTGATTATGTAAAGTGCGACAACATGAAGATTAGTTTTAAACTAGATATCGAAAAGATTAAAACCGTCTTCAAGAACGAATCTTCTTTTTCGATATAACAAATTTTCAAGTTTCGTTTGTGGACTAATTTTACTGATTTGAACGATAAAAATGAAAGAACAAACCTCATAAAGGGTCAATAAATTCCACATTTTATTACTTTGCATAAAGGAACAATTCCCCATCTCGAGAAATCTACGAGTATTTCGTATTATGAGGGAGAAATTTTCTTGTGTCGTGTTCAGAAGATCTTGTGTTCACGTCTTTTGCAAACAAACAAACAACAATTACAGGTTTACTCTTAATTCCTCACCGTGGGTAAATCTACCCAATACAAGGTCTGAGACGGGGAGACTCAAGAACAGAGGAATTCCGAGACTCTGAAGTGAAAAATATTGGTACTGACACCGTAACAGGGAGACGAGGGACCCATATCCCCGATGAAACGGAACCAAGTAGAACTGCACTCACTCTCTTAAGAACTTGACGACGACGATTCAACGAAGTCAGCACAGGTTGAGACATGTTGGGGTATCTGCCGTCGGGCGGTCCGAGGGGTCAGGGACCCTAAGAGGTCCGTTCTTGTGACCTCACCCAACGGTAAAGGAAGAGGTTACGTACTTTCACTTTTCACTTTCCCTTCAGTGAATCAGCACAGACTGAGAATCGCTGGGGTACCTGACGTCGGATGGTCCGAGGAGGTAGGTACCCTAAACGGTCCGTTCTCATGACCTCACCCTACGGTAACGAAAGAGGGTTAAGAACTTGTTCAAATTAGTTTAAGACACACTTGCGTTTTGTTTTTATTAACTACTTTCATCTTAAATTTTACAAATGAAAAGGTTTCGCAGAGATAAAAACTTATACATTTATCTTTATGACTTGTCTATAATTAATGAAAAAGAATAGTATTATAGTTCTGTGTAATCAAGGTTTTCTGCACACACACACACACACACACACACACACACAATCAACGAGTCAGTATAGACTGAGAAATGTCGGGGTACCTGACATCGGGTGAATACTCCGAGGAGACAGGTACCGTAAGAGGTCCGTTCTTATGACCCCACCCTAGGGAAGAGGTCCCCTAGTAAGGTTAGGTCCCTAGTTTGGGTCCATAGGACACAACATCCGTCTAAGAAATGGTAGATTCAGTGGTCGGGAGGTCTCCTGGATTGTGAGGAAATTTAAGTAAGAGGGACCGAATCAAGGAAGAGTCTGTAATGGATGAAGAGTCGGTCCATTTGACTGAAAAAAGACAGAACAACAAATAACGGAAGTTCTTAATCAGACTACCAAATACGGTGAGAACATTTGTCACAGTTCAATTGAAGGAAAAAAAATATTTTACTCTGAAGTAGATGGAACGAGAAGGTTCACACAGACATCTAGTGGTCGTAGTCATAGTGGATCGTACAACAATCTTTACGTGTGACATAGGGGATTGGTAAACATTAGTCTTCCGACACGGATCGTCTCTCGAATAGGATTCTCGTTTCTACTGACTTATTTGTTTAAAATCGACTTCCCAACGTTTATCTACCGTGTATACGATACCGGAAGGAGACATGGTTGGTAACCATTATTGTCGGTAGTCATTTTCTCGGACGGTCACAAAAGGGAACTTGGGTCTGAAACGGATTCTGTTTCAGAGTTGGGTCTCGAGGTTCACCGTAGATTCTATCTAAATATAATTTAGATAAGCAATATAGAATAGATTCCGAAGTAACAAGTCTAACAGTTGAAATAAGTGAGAATCTATTTGGATTCTGTATCTGTAATGAAATATTTACCGAAGAGTATTCTTATAATATTTAAGCATCATTCATCCCTTAGATCTTTTTAATACTCACTCATTGTTCCCAACTGTATTTGTATCACTCTTTCCTAATAATTAAAGTCTGACATTTCTTATAGGTCCTGTTTTTAGAGACGTTTGGTAATCGAATAAAAAAAGGATTTATCTCTTTCTCTTATGATCTCGTAATTTCATATACTCTTTAGTGGGTTCAGGACGGAAAATTTAAATATTTTTTATTTCTTTCTTCTCCTTCTCCTCTACTCTTTCCTCTAGATTACACGAAATGAACGAGTATATAAGTAAATATAATAATTTACATTACAAATTATAAACTGAACCTTAAGAATGAATGAATCTTCAAATTTATGAGTCCGTTAAGATATCATTTACGATAGTTATGTTAATATTACATAATATGTGGAGGTTAGTCCAACTAAGTTCAAGTTGTATAAAAGACGGAAATTGTTAATCTAACGTTTTCTTTTGTCTCCAATACTTATCTTTTAAACTCTATGATTAAATATAGATGGTCGTATTAGTCAAGGATTACGATTATTTAGTACTCTTTTGTCCGAATTAATGTAGAGTCTTTTGGTCTTTAATTTCTTATACATGGGGTCCGAAAGGACCACCGAGTCTACCATTTCGTAGTGGACGTTACACCCTCTGGACCCAAACTAAGGACCCAACCCTTCTAGGGGACCTCCTCCTTTACCGTTGGGTGAGGTCATGAGAACGGACCTTTTAGGGTACCTGTCTCCTCGGACCATCCAATGTCAGGTACCCCAGTGTTTCTTAGCCTGTACTGACTCACTGAAGTGAAAGAAAGAAAAGTAAAGTGGGGTCAGAATCCACCGAGTCACCATTTCTTAGTCGGTCGTTACGTCCTCTGTGTCCTCTACACCCAACCTAGGAACCCAGTCCTTCTAGGGGACCTCCTCTCTTACCATTGGGGGAGATCATAAGAACGGACCTTTTAGGGTACCTGTCTCCTCGGACCGCCCGATATCGGGTATCCCATAGTTTCTCCTCCTACACTGACTTACTGTCGTGCGTGTGTGCATGGTTTCAGTAATTAAATGATATTTTATATTCATACATATTTTATATATGTATATGTTCCATTCATTCATATTTTCATATTTTAAATCATATTTTATTTTCATACAAAAGGTCGGTATTGAATGGAAGACTTATTACTTTTCTATAACTAAAAAGACTACTACCTGAACTGAGGAGGTATCTAAAACTGTAACAACTCTACAGTTTCTTTCCTTCTTTTAGAAGGTGAAATGTAAAGGTCACAGATCTTGTACGAATCTTGGATTTGTTCAAGTCACGTCTTTTGGGAGAACGATAAAGTTCAATACTCACTAAATTATACTCCTAATCCACGATTGTTTTAATAACCCTTCCTATCTCTTCATTTTTTCAGTCCCAAAATACAAAAGTCTAAAGGTGAAGATACTAGAGATACTAGGTTTCAAGGACTTCGTCGACGATGGTGGACCTCTAGTCCTTCGAAGTACTGTGATGACGACACAGTTTTGACACGACGTCAGGGGTTCACTTATTGATCGTCACCTCCGGAGGGTAACGTTTTTAAGTGTAACGATTTCGGGAAACCGGTCTGCAAAGATGACGGTCTCCCTTTTACAAGATGTAAGAGGGAGGAAGGACTAAAGAACGATCACATAGAGTAACCATCTTAGTTTAACATACGTCTTAGAATCGACATTCTCTTAGAGTCTTTTCATCAAAGGTCAGAAGGTTGAGGACACTTTACACCTTTCGTATACTTTCCTATACTTACCCACGACTCGTCTTCATCCGTTATCGGTTTCTGTAAATCCTTTTTTCCTTATAAACGTTCTCCCTCTTATTCCCTTCCAAGGGATCTCCTCCCCTACCGTTGTGTGAGGTTATAAGAACGGACCTCTTGGGGTACCTGTCTTGTACCCGAGTGTTTCTCAGTCTATACTGACTCTCGCTGAATTGTGAAAAGTGAAACTGACCTACGGACGGTACGTACTCCTTGAGATTCCCGAAGTGAATTTAACAAATTGAATTATAAAGGTTGTTCAAAATTAATAGGGGTGAATATGACTTCGAATCTCTTGAAATTATTGGACAGGTTTAAGTATACTGGTCATTTACTGTCTCGTTTATAAATCATAAACTTTGGTCAAAAGAGACTTAGTTTTTAAATAAGGGACAAACGATATATCACTATTGGAGTTACTTAAGAAGTTTATTCATTACTAATTCTATAGATAAATTCGATTATGGATAAAGGTTAAGGGGTGTCCCTATAAAAAGTCATATAATTAGGTTAAGATAAATAAATCTTTAGTTATCCAGTATGTATATTTACTAAGAGTTGTTTCCATATTTATATATAATAACGGTAGTTGTAGACACTTCTTGAAACACTAACATTGATTATAATTATGATCAATTTCCTGGATTCCAATATTTACTACGGAAAAAGGGATAATCTTGCTTAAGTTACAAAAAGATTTTGTGGCAGTAATAGAGTGAAGGTAAAGTCAAACGTAATAACCCTCCATTTCTACTCTATCTGTGGGATGATACGTTGTGTGATAAAAATTTGTTTAAGTTGTAAGTAATATTCATCCCAAATAACTACCATTACTTAGAATTTCATAAAATCGATTAGTGTCTTTAACAAAATTTTAAGACATAAAAGAATATTCTCATACAGTAGACACTTATACTATATAGTACATTTTCAGTGTAAAAATAGTACCTTCCTTTAAATCAACTCTTAATTACTATGTCTTATAACTCTATCTGAAAAGAGAACGGTACCTAAGTATCCGTCAGTGAACCACGTAATAACAAAAATAATAAGTTGTTTATAAATAATACACGGATCACAAAAATTACGTAACGTATCCTTCTTTCTTTTAGACAGGGATTAAGAATTTACCACACAACTCCGTCTAGTCTAGAGAGGAAAATCGGGGATTTGAGTGAACTCACAATCAACGAGTTAGTACAGACTGAGAAACACTGGAGTACTTGACATCGGACAGTCCGAGAAGACAAGTACCTTAAGAGATCCATTCTTATGATCTCACCCAACGGTAAAGGAAGAGGTCCCTAGAAGGACTGGGTCCCTATCTTGGGTCCAGAGGACACAACGTCTGTCTAAGAAATGATAGACTCGATACTCCCTTCGGAGTTTGAGTGAACTCTAACATTGTTTTTCGGGAGGTAGAGGTCGTCTTAAGAGGTCCTTTTTTTCTTGACTTGGACTAGTTTATTACTTACGTTTATACTAATTATTTTGTATCGTAAATATACCCATAGGTAAAAGGAGTCATCCCCTTGATAAGACGGGGTGGTTGACTCTACATATATAGAAAGACACCTTTAGATGAATGTACGTATATTTATATGTACAGGTATAGAAGTCTCAGGTTAGAGAGTCCGTGGTTTACCTGTCTTTCTCGCGTACATTGTGTTTCTCTTGTCGACCCTTAGTAATCCGTATTTGTACCGGTCCTAGTTCCATTTTTTTAGGGACACCCACCTCTCTGAAGGGAGACTGTTTTGTCAGTAGAACTCTTTGAAACAAATTTTGTATCCAGACTTTTATTTAGTGTTGACTTTGAAGGAAGAACAGAACTAAACGAAAGAAAAAATTTTTCTTTACCAAGAATAACGAATTTTTACCTTATAAACCGTAGTATTTTTATTATTTGTACGTAACTCAATACTACCTGACTTTCCCAAAGTCTCCCATATCTTCATCCATTTTGGTGAAAAGGAGATAAAGACGTCAAATAATTGACAGTATGATTGTAAAAAACAACAAACAAAAAATTCCACCATGACACCTTAATTCTGATCAACCTCTTTATCTTAAGGACTTAGATTACGTCTGGACCCGAAGGGTCAACCGTGATCACCACTTCATGGACGGACGGTCACGTTCTCCATATTTTCTGTACCCAAGCTAGGTACTTAACCGTTCTACGTCACCTTTTCTTTTACCGTTGGGTGAGGTCGTAAGAACAGACCCTTAAGAGCACTTGTCTCCTCGGATCGTCCGACGTCAGACATCCCAGGGTTTTCTCAGCTTATACTGAATCGAAGATTTTATAACGTTGTTCAGAAGATAGTAGTCCTTATCAAGTCACTTTTTATACGTGAATTTTTTTTAGACATGCACAACAACCGACACTAAAAAATGGTGGTCACACAGACTGTCTCTAGAACTTGATGTACTTCATCTTTCACGTCACGCTGGCAAAAGAACATTTAACAAGTATAAAAGCAATAATCACAATAGTAATTAAACATCAAAGAGAAGTCTTCGGAAATTTTGATAGATAAAAACTTCCGACTAATCAATTTTGACCCATCAGTTTATATAATTGGTTAAAGTACTCCGGTCTATACTTACCATTGTGGAAAGTTGAGTGGTTCTCGTCTACTTTGGATCTGAAGGGGGTGGGGAGGGTTAAATTACTCAACTAGCATATTATGTCTTTGAGTGACAACCAATGTAACTGCAAACCACCTTAGTGGACACTTTGACAGAAACAAAAGTGAATCCATCTCTAAAAAAAAAATTATAATAAAATTTTTAGAGAATTACGAATAATAAGATCATTTTTATAAAAAGAGAACAAAGTAAAAATCTTCACAAAGTGATACCACATACAACACATATTTTAGAGACAATAAAAATATGATAGGACAGAGGACGACGACGACGACAAATCAACGATTCAACACAGGTCGAGAAACGTTGGGTACCTGACGTCGGGTGGTCTGAGGAGACAGGTACTCGAAAGGGTCCGTTCTTATGACCTCACCCGACGGTAACGGAAGAGGGCTCCTAGAAGAACTGGGTTCCTAGTTTGGGCGAACCGTCCATCTAGGAAATGGTGACTCGGTGGACCCTTCGGGTGACAGGACAAATGGTAAACATAAAACAAGTAAACGTTGAGAAGAGAGGAAAAAAAGAAGAAGGTTGAAAGGTCTCTAAAGAGATAGAATTATCAGGAAAGTTTCTTCCTGGAAAATCAAAATAACTAGTAGAGAAAAACTACAACAAACAAAAGATAAAACAACTAAAGACTGGAATGGAAATAGTAACATAGGAAGATCACAGGAGTCCAAAATAGTAGAACATGACAATCCTCAAAGTCAAGAAAGAATAAAAGATTATTTGTATGAGTTGAGACATTGTAAAGAATTCACGTCTGAATCAACATAGGGTGTCTAAAACTATATATTACAGAAGTAAAATTAAATCTAAATTGACAACAAATGAAAGGAGTTTTGTAAGATCCGATTCCCGATAATTATAAATTATCACTAAGTAAACTTAATATTTGTGATCTCTCAAAAACCAAAGACATCCATATGAAACCCCCTGTATTAAAGTTATAAGTAAGTAACCGTAAAAAACTTACAGAACAGTACTTTCTAAAAAATCTTACAAATTTTAGAAATTTTCGAATAAGAGACGAATTCTCACACTACAGGAGACATAGACACACAACTACTATCATTTATACGATAGTTTATAAGACGAGAAAAACAGGAGAACTAGTAAAATACATACGTAAACAGATAGAGAAGGAAGTAAGATAGTCTACAAAGAAATGTAGAAATTTCTATTACAGTCTGGGTGTATACCTCTACAGCTAACACAGAAGTAGATGGCAAGGGAATTTAGACTAAAGGGAAAAGGACAATTCTAAAAAAACATAATTGAATAGAAAATAGATTTCTATAGTTTTACCCATGAGATCTTAGGCAACAAATATAGAAGTACCAAGTAATAAAAATATAGGTATACAAGATAGAAAGATGTAAAAAAAAACAAAATTTACATATCAAGACCCGGTAATATTAAAACCTAGAAAATTTTTAAGGTGGACTCGTAGAATCTGAAAACTAGTTACTTGAATTGTGTACATGGAAGAACCTTTAATAAGAGGACAGTCCCTTATCAAGACGGTAGAACAAAATTTAAATAACAAGTAGTAATAACATAAGAAAGTATTGAAGTTATTCTATCTAGTCGAAATGAGGGTGACGAGCAAGTCATGGATGTCCACTGTATTATTCCGGTCCACTGTGGACACTCAAGACATGTCCTCTTATTGGGGTACCAATATATATTATTGACTCCGTTGAGAACAATAATTATTACCCGACTCTCGTTTGGACGGATTGAAAATAGGACCTCCTTCTACAGTAGAGATTTGTTAGGAAATAAGACGTAGAATCACTATATGAGAGACACAAGGTTCTGACACACATAAGAACTTTCCTATTAGACATTGTCTTCAGTCACTTCCGTACGTCTTTGTAATAACAAAGACTTGTATCCACCCATTTGATAAAATTATTGGTTAAGTTTCTTAAAGAGTTTAATACACATCATTACCTAGGAGTTATATGTATATCAACGATACTTAGTAACTTCGGAAATTTTATGAAATATCGACTCACGACTTTGGACCGAATAAACAAAAATTAATTTTATTATAAAATCTCAGTACAAAGAGGAACTTTTGTACGTGTGAAAGTTTCGGTGTAAAGTGTACCTCCACCTTTCAATACTAAAACGATTCTTAAGAATTGATCTGGCGGTAGGAGGAGGTTTTGTTTGACATATGTATATCTGATTTTTAGACTCTTTCATTCAGTAACAAAATTTACGGTTTCACTCTAGGCTTAGTAAAGCTTCTCCTAAAACGAAAAGTTTTTCACATTTTTACGTTTACTTTGAGTCTCCCTTCGAGAGTTTACTCTTAAGACTAGAGTATCATAGTCTCCACAATCTTCTCTAAGGTCTATCTTAAAAGTCACTTGGATGAGAGGATTCGCACGAGGACCCTATCTATGGGGTACCTAGTTCCCCACTTCCAATGTGTTTCTTTTCGTAACACAGTCGGGTCTCGGTCCACGGGGCACAGAGTTTACTCTCCCCTCAGTGTACGTGTAAGAGGACACCGGATGTCTAACCGAAAGACTGAGATAAGGTCACCGGCGTAAAAAATATACAAACCTTATGCCGCCACAAATAAAAATTTACTAAAATATCCTTTACTGAAATAGAAAATTTGTTTCCTAGGTACACAAAACCTTCTTACCGACTTAATATTCCCGTACTTGAAACGTGACTTTTGAGTAAGTAGATAAAAAGATTCATGTTTAGAACCCTTTAGTCCCCTTGAATTTATCTAAGTTGAACGTCAAGTCTTCAAGTCTATTAAGTATAGAGTTCAATCACACACACATACACACACACATATGACTACTTCCTTTAAATTTACCTAAGAAAGGAGTAATAAAACCGTAGGTTCCTTCTCGGGGTTTCCCTGAGAGAAACGATCTTTTAACTATGCCATTCTCGTTAAAAAGAGTACAAAGTCTATTATGGAAATTTGGGTGAAATTCGGAATTTCATTATATTGATGATCCTTTCTCATTGAAATAAGGACAAAGAACAGTGTGATACTGTCGGTCATCACGTATACAGAATCAAGACTGAAACAAATATGATTAGTTTTTTTACTTCCACCACTTATGGAATAAAATTTTGGTCTTTCAAAGAAAAGAAGGGTGTTGATCAAACTAATTTCGGGAAAACTTAATACTGGATGGGAGAAAAGGAATCGAGGTAAGTTCTTTTAATTGTCAAACTGTGTTAATACTATTCCATTAAATGTCTAAGTTTTATTACAATTAGCAACAAAGATGTTTAAGTTTTCATTACAATTCAATTCCACTAGTGAACTTGTTTAAATTCGATGAGGGAGAAAAGAGTGGGTGAGGGTATAGTTAGTTTTATTTATTACGTAATCATGACTACTGGTCCCTTTATAAAGGATTAGGAACTTCGTAAAGACGACCTTTATCACATCGTCTCAAATCTTGTCGAAGTAACAGGGAATGATCTGTCATTATGTACAGGGTAATTTAGGGGGTTTATGGTCAACGTTAATGAAAACGATGTTCCATCAACTTTCGTCACCCATGGCCAGTAAGAACCCCAGGTTCCAAATAGGGACCACACCACTTTAATTGAGGAATTTGTCGGTTTTTGTGGTCCCCCTACCTAGATACCGTATCGATTGGTACGACTGCACCCATATCTTTAGACCTCGTACCGGAATCCCACAGGTGTTTGTTTATCTTTGGTCTTTGATCTACTTCTGTAATGAGATAATAATACTAGAGGTTTAAAATTTTAAAGACTAAGTAACTGATGTAATATCTTACAAAATAGACATTCCAGAAGGAAAAGTCTATACCTTTCTTCTAAGATTTACATTAATTCACCTCTTACTTTTTTAGGTTACTCTTGGATAGTCAAGAGAAAGTCCCTTTTATAGTCTCTACTTATTTTTCGGAAGTACTTTAATTGATTTTATTTTCACTTTTACAAGACCTAGTATTCTATTTATCGTCTTAGATCATATGTCCCCTTTCCTAAAAGACAACTATCCGACTGTTATAAACGATATATTCTCTATCCACTTTAAGTCTGTAAACGAAAAATGAGAGTTGTAACTTTTTTATACTTCAAATACTTTTCTCTTATAATTTTCCGTTGCATCACTTTATATTCACCTCGACCTCCTCTGTTTCCCTTTGATTTTACTTTACTCTAAACTGGTTATGTGTTTCTAGTTAGAATATAGATATATGATCGTCGTTTTCTACTTTATTTTTATTGTGTGTTTTTTGTGAGGTGTATTTTTACAGTAATTTCTGTATTTTATGAAGCTTCATTCAAAAAAATTTTTTAACATTCTTATATGTGATTTACGATCTGTATGAAAAGACCCTTTATAATTTCTCCCGGGTTTGTTTCTCTTCAATGTAATACAAGTACCTATCCTGCGTAGTCAGAACAATTCTACAGTAATATCAAAATTACTTGAGGGTTACTTTTAGGGTTGTCCGGAAAAAAAAACATCTTTAACTGTTCGTCAAACATTTTAAACTAACTTTTGTACCTTCACGATCTATCATTTTTTATTTTTTGAGTAATTTCTTCTTGTTTCACCTTTGAGTTTGATGGACTTAAATCACAAATATTTGACGTCGTCATTTATGTCATATCATGATCTTATTCTTGTCTTTTTATCCAGCTACCTTTTCTTATATATCAGGTCTTTACCTGAAACCCTTATATCAGACTTTCCTTTAAGAAAAAATTTACTTCATGAGTTACTTTTACTTCCACCTGAGGAGAAAGTGTATTATATGTTTTTACTTAAGTTCATAAAATATCGGGATTTTCATTTTCGATTTTGATATTTTTGAGATCCACTTTTATATCCTATTACATAAGTACCGAACACCCTTTGTTTGTAAAGAATCGCTCCTGTACCTTGTATGATCAGTGAATTTTTTTTCACTATTTGTAGTAGTTTTAAATTTTCAAGTTTAATAGTTTCAGTAGAAATTCTTTTACTTTTTCTGGTTCCCTTTATAAATATGAATAGGTATGTGTATACAGTTTTCTTATAGATTCCTTTTTGTTTATAACAACTACCTCTTCTAGTAGACTGTATAGGACTGGTCGACAATTGTTTTAGTATTTATTTGTCTTATAAACATCTAATTTCCACCCGAAAAACTAAACGAAACAAGTGTACATACCTAAGAAATAACCCTCGTCATTGTCTTATTTCCTAAATAACAGACAATAACGTAATTATTATTCTTTGACTGACATGGAATTCTTGAGGTTACGGTAAAAAACTTCTTAAGATTTAACATTAACAACCACAAATCAAACCTAGATCGCTCTAATTACAGTATGTTTTTTAGATATTGATTCAGTCGCATCCGTTGGACTATAGGACGGAGGTCACCAGAAGGGACCACCGATTCTATCATTTCTTAGGCGAACCGTTGCGTTATCTGGACCCAAACTAGGGACCTAGTCCTTCTAGGGGACCTCTTCCTTTACCGTTGGGTAAGGTCATAAGAACGGACCCTTTAGGGTGCCTGTCTCCTCGGACCACCCAATGTCAGGTACCCCAACGGTTCTCAGTCTCTACTGACTCACTGATTGTGTGTCAGAAAGATTGACCTTTTTTCAACATTACTATTCCGTTACCCGTAACCTAAAAAACATCCTATCGACACCCACCACCACGTTGTTCACCCACTTTTTCCCATATATACTATTTCTAGTACGTATTATAGATAATTTGAATTAATGATAACACTTCTTTATTTTTATTTACTGTTGTTAAAATTAATTAAGGACGATCTTTCTAACTCAAAGAAACCGAAAATGAACTAAGTATCTATAAAGTTTTACTTTTATTTGATCACCTTGATTCTAGAGGTACACAGATGGGAGTTTCGTGAAGACCAGTCTTTCATTATCAAATCATTATCATTATCTTTCGTTATCATCGGTAGAGAGTCCTTTGTAAGTGGGTGGATGATGTCTAGAGGTCTACAAATAGTAAATACTCATGACCTTTTTTATTTTTGATAACATGGTAGACACACAGAATGAATGTTAATCTCACATAGTGGTTGTTGATTTCCATAAGGATTCTAAAAGAACTAGTTTTTCATGTTTCTTTTAATTAATAAAAGAGGGACGAAGTAACCATCTTTTTTAAGACAAAGGGACTTTACTACTTAGGAATAAGTCAAGTTAAGTCAAGTCAACGAGTCAGTACGGGCTGAGAAACGCTGGGGTACTTGACGTCGTACGGTCCGGAGGGACAGGTAGTGGTTTAGGGTCTCAAATGAGTCTGAGTAGAGGTAACTCAACCTCCACGGTAGGTTGGTAGAGTAAGAGACAGCAGGGGAAGAGGAGAACGAAAGTTAGAAAAGGTCGTAGTCTCAGAAAAGTCTACTCAGTCGAGAAACGTAGTCCACCGGTTTCATGACCTCAAAGTCGAAGTAGTAGTCAGGAAGGTTACTTATGGGTCCTGACTAGAGGAAATCCTACCTGACCAACCTAGAGGAACGTCAGGTTCCCTGAGAGTTCTCAGAAGAGGTTGTGGTGTCAAGTCTTCGTAGTCGAGAAGCCAAGAGTCGAAAGAAATATCAGGTTGAGAGTGTAGGTATGTCCTGATGATCTTTTTGGTATCGGAACTGATCTGTCTGGAAACAACTGTTTCACTACAGAGACGAAAAATTATACGACAGATCCAACCAGTATTGAAAGGAAGGTTCCTCATTCGTAGAAAATTGAATTACCGACGTTAGTGGTAGACTTCACTAAAACCTCGGAAGTTTTTATTTCAGACTGTGACAAAGGTGACAAAGGGGTAGATAAACGGTACTTCACATTATTCACTAAGGAACAATGTCAGTCTATAAACTCCGATTGTAATGGATGACATAATTAAAAAATCTGACGACATTGTTTCGCATCTGACTCACTGAATTTGTCGTTAAAACCTCCGATTTTTAGGTTCCAATTCTACGGACGTTCCAACTAAAGAAGACTCCGGAGAACAAAACCCAAACGTCTACCGGTAGAAGAAAGACACAAAAGTGTAGTAGAAGGGAGACGTGTATAGGTACAGGTCTAAAAAAAAAAAATGTTTCTGTTAGGATTGCTAGAGTAAAAGTGAATCAAATGAGAAATTGCTGGGATAGAGGTTTTTCAGTACAAAACTCGATGACCCTCAATCCTGTATTCTTAAAACCCCACCCGAGTGTCAAAGCTTACTGTGAAAAGAATAAGTGGAACTTCAGATTGTCAGGTCCGAACAACCTTTCAATCTTTAATAAGTACCACACCAGTATACTACCACATAAGTACATTTACTTGGTGTTCTACACAACTCATGGTTTTAGACCTCTTAGAGACAAGATCAATGAAAAGTAAATTTCAAAAACCGTAATTTTTCTCGGTCACTCATTACAGGAATGCTCCCATCGTGTATACCAATCAGAAGTAACACTAAACCGTTTCAAATACCTACTCTCCACAAGTTTTCTTATACCAACTCTACAAACTGTTCTAGATTACTCACACTTAATACCTCGTTGAAACCTTCAGACACACCAGTCTCTCCGGTTACTTCAAGGATTACTCTTTCAATTACCTAAAAAGATCATTTTTTTTTTTTTTATCTACCATCTTTCGTCATGGCAATAAAAATTTTAATGAAATCAGTAAGAAAGTAAGTAAGTTGTTCGGAAAGAAATGAGAACACATACGACCTGTCACTTCATTTGGGACTTGTGTCTTTCTTGTTATTTTGCACCGGAAAGAGGAAAAATGAGAGATACACCCTCTCTTTCTGTAAGAGTCGTCTTTAATATTATGGTACACCATAACCCTCCTTATCTTATCCTTGTATCTCTTTTCTTTCGGTTTGACGTCATCTCGAGGCGCCCGTCCCAACGTCGTTCACTTAATACCTACCTTAGGGAGACCACTTCTCCTACTTGTCCTGATCCTCTGTCCTAACGTTATACTTGTTTCCATGTCCTGACTCTTTGTTACACTGTATACTTCCCTTCATCCTTCGTCACTAAGTCACTTCGAGTCAGTATCAGTCTTCGCAACTTACGTGACAAACACCGTGATGTACATGGTTCTCAACCACAACTGTGAACACATATTTGTCACCAGTATAATAAATACATCACTAAGAGAGATTACTTCACGACGGATCTTCAAGAGACTAAGTGAGGATCCCTTATTAGTTTACGTACAACCATAGCATTTAGACATAGTTCCAGAGTCTTTCTGCATACCATAATACCAGATTTCATTAGAATAAACCTGAATCTAATAATGTTTATTGGTCTGTATGAAAGTATATAAGAACGGAAGCAAGTGCACGAGGCCGTCGGGACAATTCATAGGTGATTCAAACTCCTCCGTTCTTCGATGATTCGGTCCCGATGTCCTCCTACGTCTTCTGTAATAATAAAGAAGGAGTTAAAAATTTAATCAAGTTCGGATGGACTTTTGATATTCTTTTTTCAAATTCAAAATTATCTACTCCCGTATCATTACGTTACACATAAAATAAATACATAAGGTTAGTACTTATTTATCCTTCACTACACTTCCTTAAACTTAGTCAACTTCAAAATACCAACATCCCTCATTTCTATGAGGGTACAGAAATTCTCTCACTGATTATGTCTCTCTGTGGTCCCTTTATCGGACACGATTCCACACCTCTACCCTTGTCTGGTCGTTACCAATCCTTTTCCATTCCTTTGTCTTACTCGAAATATATTCTTTCTATCTTGATCGATACCATAAACAAGAACAAGAATCAACAGTTAAGTCAAGTAGACATAAAGAAAACCATTTTTCTTTTAGTTTATTAAGGAGCCAGATCGTTTTCTTGGGACTCTAGAGTCGACCCAGAGAAGATCCTAACAATCGACTCTAACGTTCTTTACTTACGGAAAAAATTCTTTCATAGAAATAAAAAATTTTTTCAGAAAGAGCCACGGGGAATAAAATCAAAATGCAAATAATAAATAAATAAAACCGACACGACCAGAGTCAACGTCGTACGTCCTAGATCAAGGGACTGGTCCCTAGTTTGGGTCCAGGGACGTAACCCTCGTGTCTCAGAGTCGGTGACCTGGTGGTCCTTTCGGGGACCTGTAAAAATTAAAATATTACGTCGTCGAGATCTTTATTCTAAGAGGAGAGAGTTCTCCAACGAAAACGACAAATAAATCAACAACTAGTAAACGAATCACTCACAGGATTTATTAAACAGTTCAAACACAAGAAACAGTACTTACTTCAAGACAGCAATCGACTCACCAGTCGATCACTAACCGGTCTAGTTTCAATACTGGGACTTTACTTATAAATTTCGGAGATTAAGGGGATATTTCTACATCAAACACATAAGGAAGTCCAAAAAAAGTACTAGAGAAAAGGTAAAGGAATACATATCAAAATAAAAAAAAAATGGAGACGGTTTCCAACTTATAGATAATGAAGTAACTTTTCCAGTGTTAATACACATGCTACAATTCTTGATATAATAGTTGGACTTCGAACCGTCCAAAGATAGTTCGACCACTCTCAAATTACCTGTACCACCCCTTCTCAGTTTTTTACTAGGTGTGGACACACAGACCAAAGTTATTCTCTAATTACTCAGTTACTTACTCGTCTGTTTATAACTTTTAATCTATTACTAAGTTTCGTTATATCATAACAATTCAAAGTCTATAGTACCCATTACACAGTAACATCAATTCACCTTTATTCATTCATGACTCTCGATCCCACAACTCTTTCAAAAGTCCCTCCTTCATCGTAAACTCGACTTAAATATTCCTCTCCAACCTAAATTAAATTGGTAAAAAATTAACAGAATAACCTCGTATCAATGAAATGTTACAACACAATGAAAGACGACACGTTGTTTCGCTCAGTCGGTATACATATGTGTCTAGGGGAAGGTTTCGCTCAGTCGGTATACATATGTGTCTAGGGGAAGGTTTCGCTCAGTCGGTATACATATGTGTCTAGGGGAAAGAAAACGTGGATGAAGGATGAGTGGTGACGTAGGGTGGGGTGTTCCAGTAGTGTCTCACGACTCGTCTCGAGGCACCCGACATGTCGTCAAAGGGTGATCAATAGGCAAAATGTGTGTCACATCGTACACGCAATTACGATGAGAGAGTCAAGCAGAGTAGAAGAGGAAGGGGGAGACACAGGTGTACAGACAGAAGACAGACACTCCAATCTAAAATTAGTCGTCTCTTCAGTACTCTCCTCTGTGTCATTTGTTCCGTACATGCTTTTTTTCTAACAGTACCTGTTACCCTTATTATAAAAACGGTGACTTGGTTAAAGAATTTTTTAATTTTAATACAAAATTAAAATTTACTACGAAGGAAAGACAGAAACTGTAGTCATTTCGATAATGAAGTCCCATTTTCTCCCACTTTCACTTTCACAATCAACGTGTCAACACAGGTTGAGAAACACTGGGGTACCTGGCATCGGACGGTCAGAGGAAACAGGTACCTTAAGAGGTCCGTTCTTATAACCTTACCCACCGGTAAGGGAAGAGGTCCCCTAGAAGGGTGGGTCCCTAACTCGGATCCAGAGGACATAATGTCCGTCTAAGAAATGGTCCCTTTCTCTTCATGGTGGATTTTCTTTCCTCATTAAATGAATAGTGGAAATACAAAGTTTCGATTGAAGAAACTCCATTTCCTTATGTCAAATTTCGTTCTAGACACTTCTTTCTTTCAATAAAAGAGTTAAGACTTTTGAGGAAACGTAGAAGTCTCGTTTCGAGAAGTCTCCAAATTAGTACCTAACATAAGTAACACCTTTTACTCTACATCTCTTTCAGGGGCCGACTAGCTTACTTTCTCTTTTTTTTAGGGTGTCTCAGGAACTATTTCCCTTTTTATGTTTCTTTCTGGTTCTCCACTCTCTACTTACGGGACCGAGTGGGGAGTCCTACACATCCAACGTCTTTGTACGTCTTCCTAATCCCGGTCTCTTTTTACACCGTCTTAGAAATGTGTCTAGGCATCCGATCAATTACATTTTTATACCCACGGCAACCTGATCTAAAAAGTAAATGTAAGTATGTCATGTCTCGAGGTACTTTATTTTGTCGTTCTGTCCGGATCCATTCCTGAAGGCTAAGAGGGACTCGGATCCAATCCACCTCCTCTGGACCGTTGGGTTTGAACAAAACACTTCCTATGTTCCCTCCCTCCCACTCATCGACTGTCATCTCTTATGACCCCGACGGTATCACTCCTCGTCACCCTGAGGTGTAGTCTCCTACACTACAGGGTCCGATCCGACTCGGTTTCATCCGACTCCCGCCCTGGGTCTCCTAGGGTCTTATTTCCACCTCGATCTAGCTCCACCTCTCTACTAGCGGTCTGAGGTCTGGTATGACTCTTGTCCGCCACGGGTTTGTGGTTCACCCACTCTCATCAGAAGAGTCTCAGGTCACTTCCTCTGGCATTCCTAAACGTCTTTTTCATCGACGGACGGTCGGTAACAGGTCCCCTATGTACCTAACCCAACCGGTTTTGCTTGAAAAACCGGTTGAGTTAGACATCCTACATCCAAAAAGACATCCTACAATGTGCCATTGTGAACTTACTTGAAACACCGGTTAGGTCATGAAGGAGAATATACGGTACGACGGAATGCACCGGTCCCTCTCTTCATTTGAAGTTTCTTCTCTTTCTCAGAAACAACCCTTAAAACTTGTATTTAAACTCACAAAGATACAATTTTTCTCTGATTCTAATAACTTTCGTTTTCAAATTCGATCTTCTCTAACTATGGAAATTTTCCGTTTAAATACCAATAATAAGAATAAAAATCAAAATAAAACAAAAGGGATACTGAGTTTTCCTACCTCCAAGTCTAGTGAATCTCTTTTGTTTCTAAGAGGTAAAAATGAGTAGAATTAACATCAATCAAAACCTCGGTCAGACGTACACAAAACCTCCGATACTTATTTGGTTCGGAGGATTTCATCTCACAAACACAATCCTTTATCACTAGGTATCTCAATCTTTTTATATTTATAAACAGACCTACACCCTTGTGGTTATATAACTTCAACCTAGACTTTTATACAAGTCATATAAAATATACTTTTTCACGAGATTAAAGTTTTCAAGGTCTACTTGGGGTCTTCTTTACAACCTACTTAAAAATAAACCGAGACCAAAATAGATTCAGTACCGATATCAGGTAGACCTTAAGACTCGATCCTGACACACCTAATAGTACCCAGTACACAACGAAACCAATGAGGTCGTCACACACATACATTGAAACGGACACGGAGACACACACACACACACACACACACACACACGTATTCACGTATAACGTACAGATACTTTTCGACGATATCTGAAAGAAGGTAAAAAACCAGTCTTACTTAAGTATTTTTGGTGTATGACCTAGACTCTGAGTGTTTCACCTAGTATAAAAAGGATGGGTTTACTACAACATTAAAACCAAACTTAAATTCCGTACCGGAGTTTATTTAGTATCAACATTAGTTGTGGTGTTGACGTTTCCCTTTTTAAGTCAATGATGTTTAGAAATTTTAATATAGTATTACAATATTTGACACCTATATAATGATATACTAGGTGATATATATCACCTAGTAATGATATATTTTACTAACATTCACCCTGAGGTCATATGTCATTTGATATATTATTGAGATGACTGTCGAAACAAAATAGTATATAAACTAGTTGACATTTTAATACTATAAAATTAAGTATGAAAATGAACTGTAAAAGTTTGATCCTTCTCCGAAATTTCTTATTAAACTTACTGGTCCATAAAATTTTATTCCATCAGACTTTAAAATTGACAGAAAATATATAAAACTATTTAGAATTGACTAGAAGTTAAACTTCTAGTTAAAATAAATTACACTTCGGTGGATGATTTCATTAAGAAATTCTGAAGTAATTCTTGATATAAGATTCATTAAATCTCTTTTAAATTTTTACCAAACGTACAACGTAAACAACAGATATTGAAAGATTGTCCAACGATATGTGAATTGTATAATTTTGTTGTATCTAGATAGTGAAATTAAAGAAACCTAGTCTTTGGATCTGTGTCGAGTTGACACAGAATATGGAGTCCCAAAGAGTACTCCGAGATTAGTTCTATAGTCAGTCCCAAGACTCCAGAGGAGACTTTAAGTTGAGCCCTTCCTAGAGGGAGGTCCGAGTGGGTTAACAACTGTCTTTAGTCAAGGAGTTCTCAACAACCTGACTCCCGGAGTCAAGGATTGAACGGTAACTGGTCTTCGGTAGGGCTCAAGAACAATATACCCGGAAGTTTTCTGTCGTTGAACAAAGTAGTTTTACACGTTTTTTTACACGTTTTTTCATTGTCTCTCTCGCACGATGGTTCTACCTTCGGTGTCAAAAAGTAATGGATTGGTGCCTTCACTACAGGTTAGTTGAATCGACGTAGATGACCAATCTTCGGCGTTACGGTGCAAAGTGAGTAGAAGTTACCCTCTCCTACGATGTTCCCGTACTCGTTCTCTGTCATCCCTAGTACCCACAGAATCTCAGTAGACCTGTGTCTGCACAAGGTGTACAACTAGAAATACATAGACAAAGAGAACGAGAGAAAGAGTAAATGTCACGAGAACCTCCCTTTCTCGAGTGTCATACGACTCACCTTTTCCCTAGTCTTGTGACGAAAAGCGCAACGAATATCTCGACTCAGCATCCAACTACTATCATATCAATATTCGAACTACAGAAGTACAATGACTCTCTGTAACAATGGTTACCGGTATTCCCTCTACTTAAAGTTCCGTCATAGAAACGAAATGATTAGTGTCACAACTCACTCTACGTTTGTCTTCACAGTAAAGTTGACAATAAAGTCTTCCTGACGTCTACTCTGAGACCAATCTTTCCTCCCGTCTAGTTTTTTCTTCTACCCAATATTTTATACCTCGTCAGTAACTCTGTTTTGAATTACTTTACATACAGATCCTTCAAGTTTCCACAAACCCCTTTTCAAAACTACGTGTTTCAAGTTAAATTGATAGAGAGAACACACACAATTCAACAAAGTCAGTACAGACTGAGAAACGTCAGGGCACTTTACATCGGAGAGTTCGAGGAGACAGGTACCCTAAGAGATCCGTCCTTATAACCTCACCTAACGGTACTGGAGGAGGTCCCCTAGAAAGGTTGGGTCCCTAGTTTAGACACAGAGAATACAGAGGACGTAATCGTTCACCCAAGAAATGGTGACCTCGGTAAACCCTTCGGGGTAGAGAAGGTATCAGAGTGTTTTAAAGGTCATTTTTTACAGATAATCAATCTATAGTAAACTTCTCTCCCATACACACTCTAAGACTCTAATCACAGTTCTATTTCGGACTCGTCGGGAACGACTGGTCACAACATATTGTATCTGAATTGACCTTCGTATCCCACTTGTCCCATAACACAGGACTAACCCTTTTGTACCGGAAACAAGGTCAGGACCGACACACTGAACTAGGTTGATTTGAGCCTGAGTTTACAGTCTAGAGTAGTCGACTTGTACCGAATGTGACAAACCGGATATGAAATGTACGAAAGTTTTTGACGGGATAGAGGTCGGTCATGGGATGAAAGGCATGGAAAGAGAGAATAAGGATATACCATGGACGGATATTACGTCCATTTGTCCCCTATTTTGTTTGGAAACTCGTTCCTAAGAGTCGGAATCGTGGTAACTGTAGAACCCGACCTGTTAAGAGACACCACTCCTCGACCCGACACGGTTGATTTAAAGTCACCATAGATTGTGTGTGGGAGGAAAGTCAATACTATTGCTTTTTATAGAAGTCTATAACAGGATACAGAAGGACATCATCTTCTTCCCTATTTAATGGGTCCCAACTCTCGATGATGGAATCTCCTAAAAACACACCTCGTCTTACTGCACAATTAGAGTTTCGTGGATTTTCTCATTAATTTTACATCATCCCTGAGTTATTTACTACCAAAAGGAGATTGTAAACCGAAACCTCTCATCATAGAATATATTGAACTGTATTCAAAAGACTCTGTGTCTTCCGTTCCCCCACACATACACACACAATGAGTGAGTCAACACAACCCGAGGAACACTGGGGTACCTGAAATCGGGTGGTCCATGAAGACAGGTATCCTATAAGGTCCGTTCTTATGACCTCACCCAATGGTACGGGAAAAGGTCCCGTAGACGGACTGGGTCCCTACCTTGGGTCTAGAGGACGTGACGTCCACCTAAGAAATGGTAGACTCGGTGGTCCGTTCAGGTCTTCCGTTTATTGGGATATACATTATTAAATATATCAGTGATTAAACTTTTTCAGTAAACAATGTCTATAAACACACACATGTATTTTCGACTGGGAGTGGACATTTCAGTCTGGTCACCTCGAAGTCAACGTCAGGCGAAGGCAATTATGATACACGAGACCCCTTCGGGAAGTATGAAAGACTCCCCGAAATAAACATCGTGTGGAATATTTATTTTACCTCATTGTCACTGTACGTATAGTACCACAACTTACTCAGTCAGTAAGTAAGTAAGTTACACATGGATGACTCGTAGGTAATTATGATACAAAGTCCACATCCTTTACGCTCTTTAAAAGACGGTACAACTCTTAAGTAATCACACCGTAGTTTACTACTTGTTTATTTACATTATCCCTGTAATGTTTACATTTACATGTAATATTTACATTTCACATTATTAAGGTCCTACATTGGTAGTAAGACTTCTATTTCCTCTTATACCTATTTCTCATTATCTTCCACGACAGAGTCTATCTCATCAGTTTCTTTAGGGGAGAATCTTCCGTTAGAAACTCGTTTCTGAACTTGCTTCCCTCTCTTCGTGTTATACCAGCATAATCCACGTTCCCGTGGGGTCCCTCTTCTGTATCGTCCATGTCTCAGGACTTCTATAAATATCAGAACCAATCAAGTACCGTGTCCTTCTCCGAACCCAAAGATGTATCCATTTATATAACGTATTAGTCAAGTAATGTGAAAATCTACAAATACATGTGTGTATGTGTGTGTGCATATATATATATAATAGTGGTTTATGAGAAAACATTCCCGAAGGGACGACCGAGTCACCATTTCGTAAGTGGACGTTTACGTCCTCTGTACCCAAGTTAGGAACCCAGACCTTCTAGGGGACGTCTTTCTTTTTCGTTGGGGAAGGTAAGAACGAACCCTTGAGGGTACCTCTCTCCTCGGACCGTCCGATGTCGGGTACCCCGGTGTTTCTTAGTCTGTGCTGAATCACTGATTTGTTGTTGAGAAGAAAATTCTGTGAGTTTTTAAATATATTGCATCCTTCACTCTACTCCAAGAATCCGTCATAGTACGCCGTACTGCAATAATTTCTTGTCAAGGTCGATCCTTTACCTATCTCCGTTGATAGGTTCCTCCGTTGATAGGTTCCTTTACCTTGTTCAACTTTTATTAGAACATCTTAAATTACACTCCACCGTTACAGCACACTGAACTTCACATTCCCTACTCTCGTCGTACACTTAAGGTTCTTTCGTCACGTCTTGCCTTTCTCCTAAATGTTGCACAGTCTGTCCCACCGTTGTAGGACACCGCACACCGAGCGTAGAGTCACTACCCTTTCCATACAGGACACGGACGGAGATCGGACGCCGTGTGGTGTCCCTCCTGTTCAACCGTCGGTGTCGGCGTCGGGCAGTCGTCGTCAAAGTCACATACTGGTCGGTGGTGTTAGAAGAAATGAATAAAAAGGTTTTTACACTAAGAAAAAAAGGAATAGGGTTTCCCGATATACATTCTGTCTTTATTTCCTTCCAACTTCCCCTCTCCTATCCTCCGTCAATACTCTGAATTGCAGAAAAGATCTGATTGACATAACCTAAAACCCGAAGGGACTACCATTTCTTTGGCGGACGTTGCGCTCTCTACGTCCTCTGAATCCAAGCTAAGGACCCAACCCTTCTAGGGGACCTCCTCATTTACCGTTGGGTGAGATTATAAGAACGGACCTCTTAGTCAACCGTCTCCTCGGACCGCCCGATGTCAGGTACCCCATTGTTTTCACAGTCTGCGTTGACTCACTGACTTGCATATAACCTAAATCCTAGGGTTGTTTATATTTTCGTATTATTTTATGAAAAAATTACAAAAAAAAAAAAAAATGAAACGTTGTAAGTAAATCAACCAATTTTAAACGAAGTAACTCTTATAACGTACTACTCAACTTTTAGAGTCATAGTTGTTGTGATTCAAGTCGCCTCACATCGATTCACGTTCCCTTTATTTTACCTTCTGGGAACTTCGTTTTCTTCAGATGGCACACCTCCCAGATCACTTCCTGTACACACTCAACGTGTCAACAGAGACTGAGAAACGTTGGCGGACCTGACATCGGAAAGTCCGAGGAGACAGGTACCTTAAGAGGTCCGTTCTCTTTTCCTTCACTTCCTTCCCATGATAGCTTTGAACTCTGAATTCGTTTGTATTTCTATCTTCGTTCTTTCTCCTTTCCTCCCCACCATTACCCTCTGAACAATCTAAACTTTAGGTTCTTTTTCCATTTGCTTAAGACTCAACTAAGTGATTGGAGTATAGTTAAATCAAAAAATATAAACACGGTACACATACTTCAGTGGACCGAAGTCCGTCTTAATAGAAATGATTTCTGTTCACACAACAACAAATCAACGACTGAACACTGGCTGAGAAAACGCCGGGGGACCTGACATCGGGACGTCCGAGGAGACAGGTACCCTAAAGGGTCCGTCCTAATGCCCACACCCAACGATAAAGGAAGAGGTCTCCTAGAAGGTCTGGGATTCTAGTTTGGATATAGAGGACGTGACCGTCCGTCTAAGAACTAGTCACTCGGTGGTCGCTTTGGTTTCTGTTCGAATCTCTGACCTACTTCTTCGGCGATGTTCCTGAAGGAAACATCAGGTCACCATTTCTCTAACGGAAGGTTACATCCCCTGTACCCAAGGTAGGGACCAGGTCCTTGATGGTAGGGTGTACAAAACCCCGTTGACCCGGGTGTGTGGTGTTGCTCTCTAGGACTCCGATGTTGATCTCTCCCGACACACGGTGTTGCTTCTTGATCACGTCGTTTTTTTTAGCAAAAATTACAAAAAATTTGAATTTTTTGTCGTAATCCCGATATTCGCTAATCATACCCTTAAATGGCGTGAGAGAGATTTCCCGAATAAAACTCAATTTTTTCAATACATTAATTACGTCCCTGTGAATAGTCTTACTTGAGTTAATTATAAACATCAGATCTAGTTCTTACTTTTATAGTAGACCATACCATGTCGTACATTAGTAATCCAAATACCAGTTTCAAGTAATCGTTCGTTGTTTAACTATGTCACGAGTATCCTTGCAGAGTTGTATCCTGGAATAAATAGATAGTATCTCAGACAACCTTGTATTTTTAACATAATTTATCACAAGTATTAATCAAATCTTTGTTTTATTATTCAGATTCGGACTACATAGTGGACGTCACCGACTTTAGTACGATGACATTGTATTACCATGGATTATCCCATTCATCAGTAAGGTATTGAATTGATAAAACTACTCTTTACGAAAGAGTGATAACTCTCTCTATAGAACATACTTACGAAATCCGTCTCCGTGTGGGGTCCCCTTAATTTTAATTTATGTGAAAATTTACCACCAATTTTACTACTCGAGACGTTCTAAAACACACTAAAAGTATAAACTTTTTTTAATGTATAAAATGGGTAGTAGGACGTTTTTAATTATTAAATAGATTAGGGTCGGAAAATCTAATTGGTCGGAAGGAACGAAACGGGTACAGATATGACAATTGTGACACGAACTCATCGAAGTAAAGAAAAAATCAGTTATAACGACAATAACAGTAAAAATTAAAGGTCCGGATTAAAAATAAAATAATTTTTAAATAAAAATTAAAAAACAGACGTGACTGGTCGTACGCCCTAGAATCAAGGGGTCCCTATATTGGGAGTGGGGGACATCACCTTTGTCTCAGGATTCGTGACCTGGTGGTCCCTTCGGGGACTGAGTAAAGATAAAGGTCAAGATAAGGACTTGTAGAGATCAATCGAGACGACTAGACAATTTCCGGAGGGGGACGCACGCACTTACACACACACGAGTCAGTACAGCCTGAGAAACGCCGAAGTACCTGATATTGGACGATCCGAGGAGACCGTACCCTAAGAGGGCCGTTTTTATGACCTCACCCAACGGTAAAGGAGGAGGTCTCCTAGAAGGGTTGTGTCCTCAGCTTGGATGAAGAGAACGTAGAGGACGTAACCGTCCGTCTAAGAAATGGTGATCGTGGTGGGGAGTGGGGGGGAGTTTAGACTAACAACTACCAGGAGGAGTCTGTGACACAGATATAAAGACACAACTAGTGTTCCACAGGCAGGAAGAGAATCCCGGCAGTGGTTCGAAAGTTCGTATGGTCTGGTCAGGCGAATAGATTGGGACGGACTGTAATCAGGTGTACGGACCTTAAAGTCAGTAAAAATTTTATTTCTCTGAACAAACGTTGGAGATAGACGGTCGGGAAGTTTTCCACTGTTTTCAAAGTCCTTTTTCAGTCAAAAAAAACAAAAAACCCAAAAAAAAACCACTTATATTAATTACAGAACTTAAACACTATCCATGTTTGGTTTCTTTTATATCTACATGAGACTACGTGTTTGGTCTGAAACTCATCGTAAACCCAAATTTAAACAATCTTTGTGATCATAAAAGAAGGTCTGATCTTTATCTTTTGGTGAGGGTCTACAGAATTAAAAAAACTGATTGTCTCTTCGAAAGTGTTGAATACATTACTACCCAAGTTAATTGTGTTCAGAACACTAAGTAAACGTTAGATTCACTTGTTCAAAGTCGGGTACTTAAAAATGTTTACAAACACCAATAACACATAAACCGACACCTACCAGTCTCTTTAATTTGTCCTTGACCATCGATAGTTTTTTATAGAGTCCTTCAAAGAACTTGAAAAGTCAATTGTTATCTTCTATTTTTTCTATACATTAAAATTCACATGTGTTTGTAAAAGGGATTGAATTGGGACCGGTTTAGTGAAACAAATAACTAGAGTATATTAGTTCATTTTATTTGTAAGACATTGAATGAAAAAATAATTTTACCCTTTTAAGTAGTGTCGTAAATTTAGGGTACCGTAAAAAATTTACCCTATGATTGTAGTAATAAAAATTTCAACACACGTACGAGTCAGCGAGTCAGTACAGGTTGAGACGTTAGGGTACCGTACATCGGACGGTCCGAGGAGACAGGTACCTTAAAGGGTCCGTTCTTATGACCTCACCCAACGGTAAAGGAGGAGGTCCCCTTAGAAGGGGTGGGTCCCTAGTTTGGGTGTAGAGGACGTGAATCGTCCGTCCAAGAAATGACGACTCGGTGGACCCTTCGGGTGGGTCCAGAGGGCATAACATCTGTCTGCCAAATGGCAGACTCGGTGGTCCCTTCAGGGGAAAATTTGAATCCAATAAGATTAATAAGATTAATAAGATTATTATAAGATTAATAAGGTCGCATATTAAAGAACATAGACGGTAAAACAAGAATAATTAACACTTAAACCAATTCGACATGACGAGACTATAGGACTCTTTCTTATGACTTGAGTATGACCTCGTACGTACATCTTTGTGTCTTGGTTATCTTCGTACCGGAGTTGTAGGAAGAAGGTGAAAAGTTGGTTTTAAACAGGGTCTTTTCACTTAATACAAAACGAGAATTAAGAAAGAAAGGAAAATTCCTTTATCACATCGGCAGATATGATATTGTTTTTTTCATAAGCATTTATAAAGTAATTTTGCACAGATTAAAGAATATACAAAAGAATTGTAAACAAAATAAAAATTATTAAGTGAGTCTTATATATTGTAGACAAACTTTATAAACTGGTTTAGTTGAGATAGCTACATTTAGTTGTATGGTCCCCTTTGACGGTATATTAAGAACATATAGGGTAGTGACTTAGTGACACTTCTCTGAATACAAACCTTTCAAAAATTAAAAACAAGATTTCAAGGATCTTTGTCTACACTTTTAAGTGAGTATAGGGTGTAACAGATCAAGTTCGTCGACATTTAATAAAGTACCTAATGTGTACTTACTTTACTTTCAGGATCCTAATAAAGTAGATCCGTCGACAATGAAGGAATTTAATTTACTTTTGTTAAGAAACGAACTAATTAAGAACCAATAAACCTAACGTTCTTCTATTTCACACGTACAGAAATCAGTATTTAATCAAGCAAAAAGAGCTATCAGTGGGACACTAAGTTTTCTACGTACTTTTAAATACACACACGATTCAGTGAAGTCAGCACAGGCTGGGAAAAGATGAGACATTTGACATCGCGAGGTCCCAGGAAACAGGTACTCTAAGAGTTTCGTTCTTATGACCTCACCCAACGGTACGGGAGAACGTCCATTAGAAGGGGTGGATCCCTAGATAGTGGACCCTAGTTTGGACGTAACCGTCCGCCGAAGAAATGGTGATCGTGGTGGACCGATAGAAATTTTTATTTACTGGCGAAAACCCGAAAGATTACACTTTTTATTATTCATACCAACAACAAGACAACGATTCAGTATAGTCTGAGACGTTAGGGTACCTGACGTCGTGTGGTCCGAGGGGACAGGAGGTGACAGAGGGTCTTAAACGAGTTTAAGTACAGGTAACTCAGCCACTACAATAGATTGGTAGAGTAGAAGACGGTGGCGGAAGAATAAAATGTAAGAAAATTTTAGATTGTAAGTATAGTACGTGTATAAAGTGAACACTCCTTTCAATTTCTTCACTATTCAATTTCACTTTCAATTTCGTCACTATTCTTCATAGTGACGAACTAAAGTTGACGACACAACCATTAAGATAGTTGAAAGAGTCGGTATACCAGACATCGAAGAAAGGTGTGAGGTATCGAGGTCTGAACGGGAAGATTGACGGATGGTTTATAGGTATGTCTACAGAACTGCTATTGAGGTAGAGTCGTTCACACTTTGGTTTCTATGTTAGAGAGGGATATAAGGGATTTTCACCATTATACTTTTTTGGACGTTCCTAAAGTACACATTAGTAAGTGACGACGACGATTCAGCGAAGTCAGAACAGGCTGAGACACGCTGGGGTATCTGCCGTCGGGTGGTCCGAGGTGACAGGGACCCTAAAAGGTCCGTTCTTGTGGCCTCACCCGACGGTAAAGGAAGAGGTTACGTACTCTCACTTTTGACTTTCACTTCAGCGAGTCAGTACAGGTTGAGAGTCGCTGGGGTACCTGACGTCGGATGGTCCGAGGAGGTAGGTACCCTAAAAGGTCCGTTCTCATAACCTCACCCCACGGTAACGGAAGAGGTTAGACAGTTTAGAAAGAGACTTTAATGGAAGACTATGCAAAGAGAGAGAACGATGAAGAAACGGGGCCCGGGAGTCGTCGATTATGTGTGTGATACTTCCTATGTCCGAAGAAGGAAGGAGTAGAGGAATAAAGGTCAAAAGTGAAACGGTGTGCCGACACCCGTTCACGTTGTCTACATAAGGAAGTTTTAGGTTAAAAGGTTTTCGGTTAAGGTGTATTCCTAGGTAAACAATTTATCAGTTAATTGGTTCAAACAGCTTAATATGTTTTTAGAAGAGAGCTCTGACCACGAAACTCACTACAGAGTCCCCACGAGTCCTGACAGTAAACGTCTTTTTTTATTTTTTCAGATCATCAGTCATTTATAGTCACTTACGGGTGGGACATGATCTGTGTGAAAATTCTTTCACTCTAATACTATCATTTCTTCTTTTTGAATTAAGGATACAACAGTCCTTTCGTTAAAATATTTAAATCCTTTAACAAAGTCATTTATGTCGGTGTTAATAGAGATATTTTGTGTCTAAACTACTGAGACAGAGGAAAGTAGTAGACTCTGACTTGAGAAAGTCATAACGGACAGTGACACGCAGAGTCCAATACCAGTATATCGACGTATTGAAAGGGATTTCGTACCACAGGGAAGTTGAAAGACGAAAAAGTACAAGAATGTGGGGAGACTTCTGAGGAAGTGGTGGACCAGACCGAACATATAAAAATGAGTTGACAATGGATTAATAAGTTGAAGGATTATTAAGGAAATAGAAAGTCGAAAGTCAATCTTTCGACTTCGATTAGATGTACTAATTTTACTTTAGTACGGTTCACGACTGTCTATTAATGACCGTCAAAACACCCAAACAAAAATAGAAGTCAATTAACTAAAAAGTACACAAAAGGTATTTATATTTATATTCTGTAAATAAAAACAAAAAAAAAGACTCTATCTCGACTAGTACAATGTAATAATCAATAGATTAAAGAATTGATCTGTAATTGTCAGTGATGTATCAAACTAAAATCTCATAGTTTGATTTTGTTCATATAAAAATTTTTAATAGTAGTCCAATAAAAGTATATTAGAAAGAAATAATGACAATGGAATTCTTAACACTCTAAGGAACTACTTTTTTTATAATGACCAACGAAGTTTCTTTAAAGATCAACCGATTTCAGAGAGGAGGCATATGACTGAAACCCTTGAGATTATAGAGAAGAATTCCTGTTTGGAAATCTATAAACTTCCAACGGTAAACACCTTTGTACGTAAATCGAACCCCTCGTATAAACCAAAAGAGACGAACCAAGAGTCAACCCGTTCTTCGACATTAGACCGGAGATAATTGGTTCAGGACTTACAAACTCCGGTTGACGAAGTCTCGAACACTAAACCGAAGTGACTAACAAAGGTAGTCTCCACCACCCAGTCACAAGACTACAGCATATACTGGAAAGTAACAGAAAAAGACATAAGTCGGAGAGTCAGGGAAGAAAATCAGTAAGACAGGGAACGTTCTTCAACCGGTTTTCTGTTCTGAGTTCTAGGTTCAGAAATGACGAAGTACTACAAGTGAACAAAGGTATCAGTTAGAAAAGTTACAACATAATAGTACCACTCGTAGACTACTCTCTCACCGACGTATTTTCGTAGAGTCTGAGACCTATCTCAAGCCACTGTCTCTAACAGGTAGAGATAAGAACGGAGAACGGTTCCTTAACTTTGACTAGATATTAGGCACATCTCCCACACATACACAATCGACGGGTCAATCTAGACTGAGAAACGTCAAGGTACCAGACATCGGGTGGTCCAAAGAGACAGGTACCCTAAGAGGTCCGTTCTTATGACCTCACCTAACGGTAAGAGAAGAGGTCTCTTAGAAGGACTGGGTCCTTAGCTTGGATCCAGAGGGTTTAACGTCCGTCTAAGAAATGAATGACTCGATAAATATTAAAGACGGACTTAATTTTACTACATACAGCATATCGGAAAACAAACACACTAGCGACAAAAACCTTCGTGACGAAACTAATAAACCCATTTGTTACCTAGTCATTAAGGGGGTCCATTTCACAGACTTATTAGTTCCCCTTGAAACAAAACCTCGAGGGTAGACTTAATATTAAAGGACCAAATTACTAGTTTAAATCCTAATGGATTCGAGGAACCTTCTTTTCAATACTGGTTGGATCTATCGTATAAGTTTTCGTCTCTGTAATGAAACGGTTCATTCCAGGCAGATCAGTTCTTATACCAAAAGGGACACCAGTATATACCTACACTCTAAACCTGACACTTCTTCCGACTTGTGGCTTCTTAACTACGAAAACTTGACACCACAACCTCTTCTGAGAACTCTCAGGGAACCTGACGTTCCTCTAGGTTGGTCAGGCAAGATATCCTCTAGTCGGGACCCTAAAGAAACCTTCCTTACTACGATTTCGACTTTGAGGTCATGAAACCGGTGGAGTACGCTTCTGAACTGAGTAACCTTTTCTGAGACTACGACCCTCCCTAATCCCCGTCCTCCTCTTCCTCTGCTGTCTCCTACTCTACCGACTTACCGTAGTGACTGAGCTACCTACACTCAGGCTCACTTGAGACCCTCAACCACTACCTGTCCCTCCGGACCGCACGACGTTAAGTACCTCAGCGTTTCTCAGCCTGTGCTGACTCACTGACTTGACTTGACTTCGAGATTGATGATCTGACTCTAATAAACAAGAGAAAGATATTCTCTCGTTGTATTTGTCAGTGTTCGACTAAACAAAACCCGGTAAATAGGTGTATCCAAGTTCACATTACGGTAACTGACATTAAGAGAAAATAGAGTAAACAACTATGACCTTAATAGGGACCAAACATAGTGTCCCCAGACCACTCCTTATCGTATAGGTCGTTAGTCATTCGAGTTTCCGACGACAAGTCCTTTAGACTCTGACCATATTCTTACTAATACGAGATTGTTAAAATCATACTTCCCTTATTTTCTTCCCGGTAATCCCCACTCACTACTGGTCCTCAAATATCTTTAATGTTCTTCTTACTAAAATTCATTCGTCTACCTTTTGTTTTATCATTAATTTGTTTCCAAAACTAAGTTATAGAACATGTCTTCGACAGGTATTAGACTCCAGTAGTCCTGCAAGACTCTCGAAACTCAGTAAGCTGATATATGAAACTTTTAGTCGACAAAGTCCTCTTAGAGACTCTTAGAAGTAAAACTCCGGGGGATAATTTCTTCCGAAGGTCACAATAACCAAGATTTAACAAAGAAACACTCGGGTTCTTAAACGAAGTCCCTCGAATTGAAGACATAAACAACAATTGTCATAAACTATCTTAGGGAAGGTCACTCCAAGTTCTCGTTGAAAAGAGGCTACAGAGAGACTGTCTACTTTAGAATATCAACTTACAGTACTTCTCCAACAAATTTTACAAATTTACGTTGAAATTGGAAAGACACTATCTTGACCCGAATCATGTGCTCAGAGAACATTGTAAAACGTTATAGAGGTACGTAGTCCCGTTTCATAGTAGCCATTCTATGACTTTGGGAACCCGGAAGGTCAATGGTCAAGTGTCCCTTTATTTGGTACACAGGTCTCGCCCACCCTCGAAGGGTCGACCGGGATCACCATTTCTTAGGCGGACGGTTACATCCTCTACGTTCTCTGAGCCTAAGTTAGGGACCTAGCCCCGTTAGAGGACCTCATCCTTCACCGTTCGGTGAGGTCATAATAACGGACCTTTTGGGGTACCTGTCTCCTCGGACCGTCCGATGTCAGATACCCCAGTTTTTCTCATCCCGTACTGTACTGACTTGTGAGATCCCTCACTTGGTATAACCGGATTCCCTCCCACCCTCATGGAAATTCCCTCGAGTTCCCAAAGACTTTCAAACAATTAATATAAAGTTCTACAGTAACCAAGAAAAGTAGTAAGTCTTCAAACATCTACTATTCGCGTCATACCAAAGACTCATTTCCAATTATGGAATATCTCCAAAAAGAAAAATTCATTATAAATAACCCTTCACATGTGGAACCAGTGGACCAACAACAAGAAGTCAGTGCGTCAGTATGGGCTGAGAAACGCTGGAGTACCTGACATCGTGCGAGACGGAGAGACAGGGAGTGGTAGAGGGTTTCAAACGGGTTCAAGTACACGTAACGTAGTCGCTACGGTAGGTCGGGAGAGTAGGTGACTACGGGAGAAGAGGAAGACGGTAGTCAGAAAGGGTCGTAATCCCTTAAAAAGTTACTCAGTCGACAAGTGTAGTCTACTGGTTTTATGTCTCGAAGTTGAAGTCGTAGTCAGGAAGGTTGTTCATAAGTCCCAACTAAAGGGAATTCCAACTGACCAAACTAGAGGAACGAAAGATTCCCTGAAATTCCTCAGAATAGGTCGTGGTACCAAGATTACGTAGTCAATAAACCGAGAGACGGAAGAAATGTCAGGTCGAGAGTGTTCGTAGTGAACTATATTTTCAAATATAAGTGTTATAATCTTTATGTTTTATCTGGTCGAGAAATCGTTGACATTTCTAATTTCGAAAAACCGTTTCTCTACAAATTTGAGTAGGACTTTAATATATCCGTAAATTATTGATTTCACATAAGTCTAGAGTACCTTTCATCTTCCATGTATTATATTGTAATACTCCAAAAATTTCCCGAAACTTCGAAACCAGGTACTGGTAAAGGGTGTAAATGTCAAAAAGGGATCTTAATACGACAATTGTTTAGGTGTACTGAATTTTTTAATGGAATCGACAGAAAATTTTCAAAGGGGTCGGTACGACTAAATACCATCATTGGTCAAACAGATATGGTACTACTCATCAAAGTACCTCTTTAAATCGTTTACAGGTGAACTTTGGTAGATCACGGAGGTCGGTAGACACAACCCTCATGGTCTCTACTAGACTCACTTCAAGTCTCCGATTTATAACTATAAAATATTACTAATGAAACTTAAAGAAATTCCCAAATGGGAAATTCTCAAAATTATCCTAGGTTTGGAACCACTTCCGATGAACAAACCCTGAAGGAACCACCAGGTTACCGATTCTGAGACGTCAGGGTTACGTCCCCTGAGTCCAAGTTAGAGACTAAGTCCATGGATCTCACGTGTATGACGTCGATTCTCAAGTCTTCGGTGTGTGTGTTTTTTTTTCACCCCCCCCCTAGGGAGTACGGTGTTGACTCTGGGTCACGTCGGTTTATTTATTTAATTATTAATAAAAATTCTACTCTTTTTCCTCTTTTCTGACGAATAAATCTTTTTACTAGACGACCTCATAAAGAAAATCGAAGGTACAGTAAAGAAAAAAGTATTCGGAGTTGAAAGTGTGGTCGATGGAGTCATACTTGATCTTCATGTGGATTTTCATACAATTCATACAACAGGTAAAAACTACCTCCAAGGTCGTCTTAACTCAGAACCGAAGGTTTCGTTGGGTTTCATTATCAAAAAACCAAACAAACAAAAATTTAGTACGGGTTAGACATAGACACAATCAGTGAGTCAGTACAGGTTGAGAAACGTTGGACGGTCCTAGTAAACAGACACCTTAAGAGGTCCGTTCTTTTGACCTCACCCATCGGTAAGGGAAGAGGTTCCCTAGAAGGGCTGGATCCCTAACTTGGGCCTAGAGAACGTAACGTCCACCTAAGAAATGGTAGACTCAATGGTGACACCAGAGACTGGTCAACTGTTCCAGTTCTTTCACGATACCAAAACAGGAACCCCGACTAAAAAGGGAGTCCACCTCCTGACATAATATTTCCGTTCGAAGTTACCCACAATCGTACAAGACGAGGTCCAAGTTCAAAACTCTATACCAAACAGTTGTTTATTATAATCCAGTCTCAAAATTTTTGTGACTTACTCCATATTGTTCAAGGATTCACTCGATTCTTTTACAATTCAAAGGGAAGGGAACCATCCCTGTTCTTCCACCTGTCCGTCTCACAGAGTTACTACTTATCATCGCACTACCCCTTTTTTGATTGTCTTAGAGTAGTCCCCGACTAGTGGATTGATTTTTTCCAACACACAAGAACCTGTCATCATTATAGACACGGTGTACTCCTTGGTACTCTTGTCTCACCGTGAATACTGACCAAATCGTCTTCGTGACGCAAAACTTCGTCACCAATAACGGGATGTTTCTCCCCTGATACGGAAATACTGGTCCAGTTCCACTACTCAAAAAACTAAGGGTACTTCAATACAACTTTGAGATTTCTGTACGGATCTAACGAATGCAAGTTCATCTGTTTTACAGGTGAACCCAAACCTCCTGTATTTGGGTTCTGAAGACTTGGTTTCCTATAATCAACCTTCACGGATATCTCCCTTAGACAACTGATTGGGAGAAGTTTACTGTCTTTCAGACAAATACTGAATCCATCCACCCATCTAAATCTGTGATTCAGCACAGGTTGAGAACGTTGGTGTACCTGGTACCGGGTGGTCTGAGGAGACGTACATCCTAAAGGGTCCGTTCTTACAACCGCACCCAACGGTAAAGGAAGAGGTCTCTTAGAAGGACTGGGTCCCTAACTTGACCCCAGAGGACGTAACGTCCGTCTGAGAAATGACTGACTCGGTAAACTGTGAACAAACGTTATAAGCCAACAATTACTTTCTGCAAATACCTGTCTTCCTTCACCTATGTCCTTCGATATGATCGTTTTTCGTCTATACAACACCACTTCCGTCAAAGGAAATCCCCTGTCGTCTCCAGAGAGTCTGCAATTGAGTGACCACGACTGGTCCACTAAGGACTGACAAAGTCAAGTCAAGTCAAGTCAACGAGTCAGTACAGGTCGAGAAACACTGCGGTACTTGACGTCATACGGTTCGGACGGACAGGTAGTGGTTTAGGGTCTCAAATGAGTCTGAGTAGAGGTAACTCAACCTCTACGGTAGGTTGGTAGAGTAGGAGACAGTAGAGGAAGAGGAGAACGGAAGTTAGAAAAGGTCGTAGTCCCAGAAAAGGGACTACACTTCTCAGTCGAGAAGTGTAGTCCACCGGTTTCATGACCTCAAAGTCGAAGTTGTAGTCAGGAAGGTTACTTGTAAGTCCTGACTAAAGGAAATCCTACCTGACCAACCTAGAGGAACGTCAGGTTGCCTGAGAGTTCTCAGAAGAGGTTGTAGTGTCAAGTTTTCGTAGTTAAGAAGTCAAGAGTCGAAAGAAATATCAGGTTGAGAGTGTAGGTATGTCCTGACGACCTTTTTGATATCGTAACTGATCTACTTGGAAACAACCGTTTCATTACAGAGACGAAAAATTATACGACAGATCCAACCAGTATTGAAAGGAAGGTTCCTCATTCTCAGAAAATTAAAGTACCGACGTCAGTGGTAGACGTTACTAAAACCTCGGGGGGTTTTATTTCAGACGGTGACAAAGAGGTAGATAAACGGTACTTCACTACTCTGTTCTACGGTACTAGAAACAAAAGACTTACAAAATGAAATACGGTTGAAAAAGTGAGAGGAAAAAGTGAAAGTAGTTCTCCGAGAAATCAAGAAGAAGTGAAAGCCGGTATTCCCACCACAGTAGACTTATAGACTCCACTAACCATAAAGAGGACCGTCAGAACTAAGGTCGAACACGAAGTAGGTCAGGTCGTAAAGAGTACTACTAAGACGTATATTCAATTTATTCGTCCCACTGTTATATGTCCGGAACTACATGAGAAAAAGGATAAACCTTAGTCAAACAAGGTACAGGTCAAGACTGACAACGAAGGACTGGACGTATGTCTAAAGAGTTCTCCGTCTAGTCCACTAGACCATAAGGGTAGAGAAAGTCCTAAAAGGTGTCAAATAACACTAGGTGTGTCAGTTTCCGAAACCGTATCAGTTATTTCGTCTTTATCTACAAAAAGACCTTGAGAAAAAGTCACTATCTCGTCTACAATCGTTAAACTAGAGACCAAGGAGACGGAAAAGGTTTTGGTCGAAGTTGTAGACCCTTAAGTGACAAGTATATAACAACTTCGGACCGAATCTCTTAAAACTCGTAATGAAACGATCACATACTCTACTCACGTTAACACGTCATCAAACTCGTAAGAAAGCGTAACGGAAAGAATTCCTAACCTTACTTTTAACTGGAAAAGGTCAGGACATCGGTGACGACTCAAAAGGTTTAAACGGTCGTATAACTCACGTCGTGAAAGTGTCAGTAGAAAATCCTAGACTTTATCGAGTTGACCTTACGGTAGTGGAGGTGAACGAAACAAGTATCACTACGAAGGATTCCGGTGAACTGAAGTGTAAGGTCCTACAGACCGAGATCCACTCACTAATGTGGTAACACTAATAGACCCAACACTTCTAGAAAAAACATGTCAAGAAGGCACATAAGAATGGTGGAGAAGAATTATAGAAGACGAAGATAATCTAGGTATGGTAAAGACAGGAAATAACTCGAGTAGAAACGTACTTTACAAGGGAACTATAGAGATTAAAAGAACTCTAGACATCAGAAAGGGTAAGACAACAAAAGGAGATAAAGAAACGTAACTAGTGACTCCTTCCGAAAGAATAGAAAGGAATGATAAGAAACTTTGAGACGTAAGTTTACCCATATAGAAAGGAAAAGAGGAAACGAAAACCGAAGAGAAGAAAAGTGTCGATAAACATTCCGGAGGAGTCTGTCGGTAAAAGGAAAAACATAAAGAAAAAGAACCCCTACCAGAACGAGTGACAGAGGACATGTTACAGTGCTTGGAGACAGGTATCAAGTAGTCCGTGAGACAGATAATCTAGATCAGGGAATTTAGATAAAGAGTGAAGATGACATATTAGCAATTCCTAAACTAGATCCAGTATTGACTTACCAGATCACCAAAAGGGTGAAAGAAGTTGAATTCAGACTTAAACCGTTATTCCTCAAGTACTAGACTCGGTGTCAGTCGAGGGTCAGAACAAAAACGACTGACATATCTCGAAGAGGTAGAAACCGACGTTTCTTACATTAGTTAGACTAAAGCCATAACTGGTAGACCACTCTAGGTACACATCTCAGAACATAACAACCTTCTCCCACAAACGATACAGGTCACGTAAGAGAACCGTCTTGAGGTAATCAGAAACGGGACGAAGTAAGACATGACGTTCCGGTTTAAACGGACAATGAGGTCCACAAAGAACTGAAGGATGAAAACGTAAGGTCAGGGGATATTACTTTTCCTGTAGAAAAAACCCACAATTAAGATCTTCCAGAACATCCAGAAGTCTCGTGACAAGTTGAAGTCGAAGAAGTCGTAATGACCAACCCCGTATCTGAACCTAATGGCACTATGACTTACCAAACGGAACCTTTGCTTGTTTGAGACTGACAAATCCTAAGGTAAAAACCTTCTCGAATTTGACATTAATTTAATTTAGAGTCAAACTATTGTGACCTGAATCATACTCGTTGAAGTAATACCCATACGACAGTACAAAAATTGTATTAATTGGATCTTTAAGAGAGTCAACAAAACACTTTCAAGTCTACAAACCTATCAGATGTCGGAATACTTTTCTCACTAAAGAGAAGAATATATTGAAGTCAGTACCTAATACAAAACCGTTTTAATACCGAATAGAAAACTTTGAAATACGGGGAGAAAAAGATTCCGAGTCTCGTTCATTTAGCTCAGGAAAAATGTTCTAAGGAATATGACACTTATTTCATCTAGTACATGTTTAAACCGATCTTGATTTAATGTTCTCTTTACATCTGGAAAATTTACAACTAACTCCCGGACCTACTTTATCTTCCAAAGTTACTTGTGGACCCCACACTGATAGGACCACATGAGAACAGGAGGGGTCCACTTCTCTTTTTCCTTTCTAAATCCCAATTTTTCTCTTCCGTAGTCCATAAGACTAACCTCAAACAACCTACCCCTTCGAGTTCTGTCCGTTTAATCTTCACTTACTAGACTGCATTAACCAAACCCTCGTATAAACAGAAGGAGACCTAACAAGAACTCGAAGGGTCCAGCGCGTCACGATTTTCTTAGGTTACGGTTACGCCCTCTACGTCTTCTAAGAACGGACATTTTAGGGCACTTGTCTCTTCGGACCACCCGATGTCATGTACCCCGGTTTCTCAAATTGTGTCGACTCGCTGACTCGTACGCATACGAACACCTAACAAGGATCGACCTTCAACCGTCAGTGACTGGTTCAGAACTGGCAAACCCCGGTTAACGGCATCTCTAATACCAACTGAAGACACCTACCAATGTCACCTTCAACACCTAGATACAAGATAACAATACGGGTTCAACACTTTAGAGGGTTACTGGTGGTCCCTCGGCTATAGGCTACGTTTTCGTTCTCTCAAAAATAATGGTTCGAGCTCGACCCCGAGGGTGTCTATGGCTGTTTCGCCGATATCCCTCCTCGGGGCTCGAGACCCAAAGTAACGAATATATCCCATAAGCGCGCTCTCTTTAAACTTTTTGTCCTCAAAGGCCCAACCCTCTCCAGATTGACCAATGGAAGACACCTTCCCAATCCACAACCAAAGACTAACCAAAAGTAAAGGGCCCGACCGGTGCTCAAGACTAACCAAGGATAATGGATCCATCTGGTGCTCAAGGACTTGCAATTCAGTCCTCTAAAACCAGACCCCCGGCCAACCGAGCACCCGTCACCCCACTCCAGTCCCCTAAGGGTTTCCGAGAAAAGGGCCTTGGAATGTTTTACCTCATCGAATCCAGGAAGTGATATACACCAGACGGGTAAGTAATAGGTTTGTCTAACTAGAGAGTGGGAAAAGGGAATATTAAAAGAGGTCGATGGAGATCTTCACTAAACTTTCTATTACTTCATTCTAAAACGTTTCACCTTTATATTGTAAAAAAGAATTAGATGACCATCCATAGACTTTTGTACCTGAAAAGTAGAATTAAGGTAATCTCAATTAAAGAATAGACGTTAACAAATACAACAATGTCTCCTAGAACTACTAAATTCTTACCTCCCTCATTGATGGGACTGTGGAAGACCCTCGTTTAAATTGGTTCCAGCTCGATGAATGAGACGACTTGGAGTCCGGTTTCAGTGTAACTTGTAGACAAGTTCCACACGGTCCATTTTGTCTAATATCCACATAGATACATATTTGTACTAGAACTAAAAAATTTAGATTCTAAAACTACGTTTCCCACATGAAGAGACACAATTCTCTTAGAAAAGGAAGACCAATAGAAAACACGACCAATTGTTCAATCAACATGTCAAATAGGAGTACGGGTTACGGTGAGTCTGGTTGTTACTCAGTTTCTCAAATCTAACAGAAATGAAGTGTCAACCTCTGATAAGATTCTGAAAGACGGAGACTTAAAGTAAACGACAGACGGAAAGACAAGGAAAAGTTTTCTTCTAAGTTCCCTGAGATCTTCAAGTTTCCGTGAAGATTCCGTGAACGTATTTCCTCTCAAACGGGTCCATGTCAAATTCTAGTCTGGAATAACCGGAGAATTGGACAAGGAGTAGAACAAGTGGAGGACCTTTCTTAAATTAGTCGAACTACGAAAAGTCAAAACCGTCGACCTTCGTTAGAAACGTATATCCCATACACCGGTTTCTTCATCGAATTCAATTGACGGCTCAGTCGAGGGTGACGACCAGGTCGTCTTCGAGTGGTTTATCGATCTTACGTAAGAAAACATCCTTGATTTAGAGTAAACGTTTCTCCGAAAATTCGGACAAATTTACTATTTTGTTCAGAAGATTGGGAATACATTTACCACGTCTAATTGTTCTTGTTACGGGACCGACCGGTCAAAATAGAGGAAACGAAATACAGATCGACAAGATAACATGTTAAACTCCCCCCTAATCACCGAACCTTTATCCTTCGTCCCCCTTCACATCCTTTTAGTCTAGTCTAAAAACATCGAAAAGGAACGGAAATGGGGAACCCTTCAAATTAACATCAACAGTACCCGAATCTTTTTATTTTTCTCTATCTTATTTTTATTTATCTTTTTAGTCTCATATAATAAACTGCAGTAATTCTCTTTACGGTGTTATTTTACTTTTGTGGTGACCTTTGTAACGAAGTTTGTTCATTATAAACCCACCTAGCTAAAAAAACTAATCCCCATACTTCTTTTGATGTTTATAAATACGTTACTATAAATCCATAGGACTCACACCTTCTCAGTAAACCGTTAATTTTTATTAAAATATCATACAAACATGTAACATGTAACTGACCCTCTCCACGAACCAAGAACCAGAAACCGGGAAGTATAATAAACATCTTCTAACCCTATACTCCTCCAAAAAAAAAAAAAACTTTCCTTTAGGGTACTTTCGTTGTACAAAATGATTTCATGACTTACAAACTTAACCCTTTCCTGGTTTGGGTAATGTATCGGGATTTAATAAGTGTAAGTCGAAGGGTCACTATTCGATCTAATATTTAATATTTGATGGACGTATATTCTACTTGAGGATTAGAGATACCCGAAGGGACCACCGAGTGTACTATTTCTTAGACGGACGTTATGTCCTCTGGACTAACTCTCTCGATCTATCCCAGTACACACGTATCTGTCGGTTGGTTCACTAGTGTCACGTCCTAAGAGTTCCTTATTCTTCAAATAGAAGAAAAAGAGGGCACGCGACCCTATTAAGGGTACATTTACGAATTCGTCAACTTTTACAAAACTCAAAGGTAGGGGGGGGGCGGGGGGGCTGGAAAATCTTTCCGGGTATAATTTCATGAGTCAGTGACTTCTTTTTTCTCGGGGTAAAAGGACTGCACTCCCTTAAAAGACGGAATCCGAAGAATGTCTGATCCCTCTTTTGATATCGAGTAGTAGGCCCTGTTATTCTGTCACATCCCACCAACACAAAACCAAAAACACAAACAAACAACGAGTCTCCAAGTACCAGTTCTTTAAAAAAAAAAAAGTCCATCTTGACCTTCCAATTTTCGAATTTCCTATACAACAAAAGAACTTTATCACGACATCGGGGTTCTGTGGGTTCTCAGTAACTCTAAGTTCCCTACCAGTCTCGAAGACGTTTCTTGGGTAGTCACTCGTTCAATCACATTTCTCCACCTCACATGAGAATTTTAACAGTAAAAGGGGTTAGAGAAAAAGTTTCTGACGTGACGAAAACTCGATGCATACCCCAGTGTCATAGATCTTCCTCCAAACGTATTCTATACAGGTCTTGTAATAATGAGAATAGTTTGACTCCTGTAAGTCGGTTTCCGGTGTCTGGGGAAGAGTAAGTCTTGGACTAATTTTCTGTACTAGACAGGACGTTGATTATGTAACGAGACGCTTGTCAACTACCTATACTATATATACACTGGTAACCATCCTGAAGACTAAAAGTTCTCTAGTCTTTTTCTCCTTAAGTCGGGTGTAATTCAACGAGACACTTCAAATTACACTTTGTTTCACCGATTTGATAGTTCTTACATTTTTTTACATAACTAATCGTACCAATGTTCTTTATTTTAATATTGAAAAAGGTATTTATAAAGTATGTAACAATCTTTTCATGTCTACCTTCTTTCGAATACAAAAGTTCGACCTTTTAATAAGGTCCCATTACAATAATGGAATCGAGAATCACTGGAATTAGACGACACCTGTAACGACGTTAAACATACCAAATTTGTTTGTCTACGGTAGTCAACCGTTCATCTTTTTACGTATCAATTGTCCACAGACTAGTGGTTCTATATAACTCTAAGATTGGGGTTTACAAAGAGAAAAGGGGAGTCTAGTATTCCCTTTCTTTGGTAATGTTTTGTTAAAATTCATTTATTTCTTAAAAGATACATATTATATTATATCGTCACAGGAATATTGACGACCCAACAAAAAAAAAAAAACGTAACGTTCAATCTAAAAAACTATATAAGTAACTCACAGAACCAAACTGAAAATCTTTTAAGATGAGAATGTCGATGTGTCGGAACTTACCGTACCCGTTTTGTTCAAATTAAACAACGGAACCTCAGTGTGATCAGTATAGTTGGTTTTTCATTTTACAGTCATCCAGTCATTATGTGTAACAGTCATTAAATAGTCGTTTCGAACACACCAAAATTTTTTGTCACCAAACCTCTTAACACTCAAAATTTAATTTAAAGAAGTAATTTATAGGACTTAAAAGAAAAATTCCATTGTCAATTCTATAGTTCTTGTTCGTTTGTTTACGACTATGGTTCCGTCGTTTAATGATAAAGTCACTTCAAATATTCGGTAAAAAGACCTTTCTGGTGGGTAATTAAGACAGATGGCTGACGGTAAGGCTCCTCAATTTAGAACAAAAACACCTGAGGACGGTCCCGTAAGGCCCACCATCCCACGACAAACAAAAACTACCACGTTCACAAACGTAAGTAAGTACGGATTGTAGTTATCTCGTGTTTTTTCCTTGCCTTTCGGTAAATTTTTCTTTAACCTAATATCTCTTGTATGTCACTGTGACCGAGTCTTTGACGTCGGACTCTTACAATCCTCCTTAAACAAAGGTCTATCGGACGACTAAAAAGTGACTAAACGAAGTGCAGGAACACGGTTTTTAACAAGTGGCAAAGAAGACATGTAGCACTGTATTTTTATTACTCAAATAAGTATATAACTGAACTATTTCGTTTTCGGTTACTAACACCCACTATCCTACGACTTCTTTTCTATTTACAGTCGTGAATATTTATACTCGATTAAAGTTCGATTGATATAATCCTAAATGATCAATTCTTTCGACTGTAGTAATCACTATACAATATAAGACAAAGTGAAACGATACGTAAAAAAAAAAAAAGGAAAAAGGAGGGTTGGAGAAAATATTCCAAATAAAAGTCATTCAAGGGTGACCCTTTTTTTCACTCGGTTTGACTGAATTTCCTTTTACCTATTCCTGTTTTTCCCTGATGATAGTAACAAATGTCAATGTTTCAAAAGGTATTTTAACTGAAGGATGTGGATCTAATTTTCCAAACCAAACTCACTACTTATATCATGTACAAAATTCACTGTCTTTACCAAGTAAACTTGGTTTTACTTAAATACCTTCTGAGTGAGACACAGTTCATGACCCTATTTGAGACCTTTCTTTTTTTGTGACGACTAGTGATCCTTGAATGTAAGACCGACCTTTGTCTGAACCTTTTTTATTCATGTTGGGTTTTACAGTCTGTCACTATCAAGAGATCTTTTTTATTTCGTAGCATTTTACCGAGCCAATACGGTCTGTACTAACTAAACCCCCGACAACCACACCCCTTTCAGGTATGGGAACCTTTCTGACTTTATACTGAAGGTACCAAGTAAGACGCACTTCCTTCTTTACTCCGGTTGTGTATAGTCGGTCTTTGACCTCTGGTGAAATAGAGTCAATATTTGTGAATTTGAAGTATCAAGAAAACAAATATTTAACTATGTTATAGGAGAGGTAGAGATGAAAAAAATCACCAACAAAACACTAAGTATTCTTTCCCTCCCGGAACCCGACACATTCATGTGTGGATGAGATAAATTAATTAATTAATTGAAAACCAACGTAACCCAGAAACAACGAGACACACCCGAAAGAGAACAACGTCGTTCGTTCCCGATCCCCCCGATGAGAAATCAATACCACACTCCCGAAGAGGAACACCACCGAAGAGAACGACACCTCGTGTCCGAGATCCATTTGTCCGAAATCGTCAAAACCTCGTGTCCAAATACACGAAGCACCGTACACCTTAGAAGGGTCTGGTCCCCAACTTGGCACAGAAGACGTAACCGTCCACTTGAGAATTGGTGACCTGGGGGTCCCTTCAGGTGTGATTGAGATTTTCTGATGAAGAATAATACACTTTTTCTCGACCCGAAATCTCGTCATCTCTGATTCCAACCTTAGAGTCGAACGGGTGAGGTGACCTGTTGAGACTCTTTAGTGAATGGGAGAGATATTGGAGTTAAAGGGTGTATATTGAACCTTCACCAGTAAAGGGTAAAGGTCAATATCGTCTGACCTCACCGATCGAGTCAAAGTTTGTGACTCAGACGAGACCCCTTTTTTTCACAATGTTCTATTTTTATAAATATATGTAAAGTCTTCTTCAATTTATACGAAAACTTTACATCCCTTCAGTACAATATATGACTCTTTTTGTTTTGTTCGTAGTTCCAGTTCTAGATCCCTTTGTAATACTCCAAAATCCTTTATCTTATAATACCCATTAAAAACCAACTAAAACTTGTTTTACGTATTTTCACAAAATTAATGTCTCTGAAAAAGAGTAACAAAAGGAGTATAAAGGACAGAGACACTTTCATGGTCAGATGTATGAATATAAGAGAGAGATAGATAGGTAGGGAGGATATTTGGGAAAGATTCTGACACTACATTCTCTGTGATCTTCCTTTACCTATCGTCCTCTCTCCGTCCCTTTCTACCAGAAAATCAGTAGAAACGATTCATTGTCGTCGGAACTTACTCTCGGTTTTTCGACAAACGTATAGGGTGTCAGTCATGATCATCCGACTAAAAGGTCAAGTATGGTCTTACGGACTTTAATAAAAAAACCGTAGAGGTATCTCAAACAGTCCTGATGACACTAGAAGTTAGTCTCATTGGAGAAAAAGAAAATATCTGAAAGACCCAGAATGTATAATAGACACTAAATATCTTCTCAGGAAAACCCCTTCAGGTGGGTGTCTTACCCGAAAGGTCCACCGTGTCATCACTTCTTAGACGGACGGTTAAGTCCTTTACGTTCTCTGTGTCCAAGTTAGGGACCCAACCCTTCCAGGAGACCTCATCCTTTACCTTTGAGGGCATAAGAACGGACCCTTTAGGGTCCTGTCTCCATGGACTGTCCAATGTCAGATATCCCAACGTTACTCAGCCTGTACTGACTCGTGTGTGTACTGACTCGCGTCTCTTATTCGTAGAATCGTAAGTCAAGTCAAGTCAAGTCAGTGAGTCAGCACAGACTGAGAAACACTGGGGTACTTAACGTCGTGCGGTCCGGAGGGACTGGTAGTGGTTGAGGGCCTCAAGTGAGTCTGAGTACAGGTAGCTCAGTTACTACGGTAGGTCGGTAGAGTAGGAGACAGCAGGGGAAGAGGAGGACGGGGGTTAGGGAGCGTCGTAGTAATCCCTTACCTTTATCGTATAACAGACTCTTTCAGTCATAACAGTTAAAGTCCCACCCTCTTCTCAGGATTCAAAGGTCACCCCATGGGCGAGTCCCCATGGGTACCTGACCGAAGGGGCGTGATTATCCGTGTTATCCTGTCGTGTATGTTATTCTGCATTGATTTAGGGTTCCTGCCCCCTCGGACCACCCGACGTCAGGTACCCCAGCGATTCTCAGACTGTGCTGACTCGTTGAAGTGAAAGTGAAAAGTGAATTTACGTAACCTCTTCCGTTACCATTGGGTGAGGTCACAAGAATGGACCTCTTAGGGTCCCTACCCCCGACGGCAGATACCCCAGTGCGTCTCAGCCTGTGCTGACTTAACTGAATCGTCGTCGTCGTCGTCGTCGTCCTGTTTAATCTTTTAGATCCTTGTTTATTTCATAAACAACAACGACAACCAGATGATACGGAGGAAATGGGCTATATAGGGACCTTTCCTACGGACTTGGTCGACTTCCTCTGCCTGATCGTGAAGTAAGGACAAGAAAATAGTAAACTACCCGTGAATCCAACAAAGACGAAAAATGTGACAATTCTTGATACGACGATCCTTATAGAGTCACGTTCAAAATCACACTTGTACAAAACAGTAAAGAGAACTCACATAGAGATCCTTATGTTAATAACCCAGTATACAATTAAAACATAAATGAAAATTCCTTGATGGTTTGACTAAAGACTTCACCGACATTGTAAAGTGTTAGGGTGGTCATTACATATTCTCAAGGTTTAAAAGTTGTAGGAGTAGTTGGAAACAATGAGAAAGAAAAGTAACAAAACGAAAGTTCATAATCAGTAGGATAACTCTTATTTCATAATTAGGTAACACTAAAAATTTTTCCAAAATAAATAAAATAGAAACCGACGTAACCCATAATCAACGTTGGGGACCCTAGAATTAACGTAGTACACACCAGAAGACAATACCACACACCCAAAGAGAGATCAACACCCTGGACTCGAGTTATCAACGTCGAGAGTCCGAATCAACGGGGTGCCGTACACCCTAGAATCAAGGGGTTGGTCACTAGTTTGGACACAGGGGGTGTAATGTTCCGTCTAAGAATTCGTGACCTGGTGGTCCTTTCAAGATTTTACGTGATAAACCACTTTATTTTTTTATCCCTCTTCGAACTACTCCTTAGTCCCTATACACGTACAATTTAAATCCAACGGATAATCTGTATACATCAGTTTTAGAGAGAGAGTCTGTGTCTTGATTATCAATTATCTCATTTTGAAACGTAAGAGAAAGCCCGAAGGGAACACCGAATCGACGTTACACCCTCTGGACCCAAGTTAGGGACCCAACCCTTCTAGGAGACCTCTTCCCCTTCCGATGAGTGAGGTCATAAGACCGGACTTCTTAAGGTACTTGACATGTCAGGAACCCCAGCGTCTCTCAGTCTGTGCTGACTCGTTGAAAGTGAAGTGAAGGTAAGAGAAAATCGTCGTCATACTCTCTTCACTTTCTAAACAGCACAGAAAGGTCTTTTCCGAAACACTGACAGTAGTCGTAACTCCAGTCATCCGATGTAACATGTACATAGTCTTTACTGGAGTGTGGAGTATTGAGAAGTGGAGAGGTCCGTACGAACCGAGTGGTAGATAGTATTAGACGAACTGAACTTAAAGAATATATTTAACAAATAGTGAGAAAGTAAGAGTAATTTTATAATTGACATACCCTCGACCTTGGTTCCGAAAGAACCTAGTACCTATATAGGAGTCATGTAATTTATTGAACACTGGGTGCACTTTATCGGTGACTTATGAACACTTACTTTCTAACCTCTTCATAGTTGGCCTTAGAGAAAGAAGGACAGAAAGACAGAGGGAAAAACAGGTGAACACAGAGAGGTAGTGACAGAGATCTGAGTTGAAAGAAAGAGAGGTAGTTGTAGAGATAAAAATGGAGGTCTAAGTTGAAAGACAACCTGGTGAGGTACACCCATTCTTACCGGGACCGTGGACCCACGAGGTCCTAATATTTATAGGAATTTCGAACCCGGAAAAAGAGTGGGTCTCAAGTATACTATTATAAATCTTTCTGAGACGATCGTATAGGGGTTGATACACGATGTTCTCTAGTCCGTGTCTCATCCACACTATAGACGAAATGGAAACCAGTATTCGAGTGAGGATACAATCCCCTTCTTTGTGGGGCACTAACCTTTAAGGTGGTCTTAGTACTTTTCAACTCCTCTTCGTAAATAGTTCTCTTTCTCTAAATCACTTCTGTCTTACTATCGTACTGGTAGGGTTGTTTTATTTTAATCATTCTACAAACTAAGTATCTCTGGACTTTTAATATAATTCATGAGATCGTTTATAATTAAGTAAAATTTTGGTCAGGAGGATTAACAATGTGGTTGACGTGTCTACCAACTTTGAAATGGGTCTTGCAAATTTATTGAAGATGTGTGTCGGTTCTTTACAGAAACCACCTGTATTTGGGTTCTGAATACTTAGTTTTACGTTATAAGAAGGTCGATATCGTGTGCCGAGACATTCAGTAAGACTATGAGTCACGGTAACGGGTGGAAGGTAAAAGATTGAACTCTAATTTTCGGGACATACTAAAGGAAAGGTGATTACAACATAGTGACCATTCGAATTACCGTCCAAGGTCAGAACCTAGGTTGTTTGTGAACTCAACGGTAGTTGTCGATGGAACCCCCGTCAAAGGAAAACGAAACTTGCGGGTCAGACAGAAAGTCGGGCCACGGAAACGAAAGGATCTAGGTTAAAGGTAAAATTCATCAAAAGAAGAAAATGTTACATTCTTAAGTATATCACACTGAGATCTAAGAAAATCATTATTTAGTCGTACCGTTTTTAGAATCCTCAGGACTTTTCACGATAGAAGAGGACTGAAAACGACTATTCCCATCTTCCACCCATACTCTCTTTGTCGGACTCCTGTACGTATATACAAACAAAAATGTATAAAAATAAAGAGAATAAATCAAAAATGTATAAAAATAAAGAGAATAAAGGATTCGGGGTTGGTTTGGTCCGAACAGAGAAAAGGGGTAATTCTAAGACACTAATAGAGGGTAGAATGGGTGCAAGAGAGAAGGTTTCACTCGGCTGGAGTCCACGTACCTTCTTGAGCAAGGAAGGAATGTTGGATGTCTGTGTAAGTCTATGTGAAAGAAGAGGTGTGTGTCGAGTACAAAGGAAGGAAGGGAGATTTCAAGAGAACAACGAAGATTTGACTTTCGTCAATCCTTTGTCGTTGGGTGAGGTCATAAGAACGGACCCTTTAGGGTACCAGTCTCCTTGGACCGTCCAGTGTTTCTCAACCTGTACTGAATCACTGATTTTTTTGTTTGGTTTTAACAGGGAGCTCTAGGACCCTACACTTTGGGTTGTTATAACGACCTCCCGGTTGACAGATCCGGTAAAATTTATTTTGTGTATCTGTAGGGATCTATAGCCATAGACTCCTACAACATGTAGAAAACCAGAAGACAAAGTAAAAAATGCAGAAAGGGATAAGTCAAAGAGTGATTAACAATGTATAACTGAAAGAGAGGAGAAGATCTCCCTTTTACAAGTAGAGAGTCAACACAGATTGAGAAACAACCTGTGTACCCAACATCGGACGGTCCGAGGAGACAGGTACCTTAAAGGGTCCGTCCTTATGACCTCACCCATCGATAAGGGAAGAGGTCCCCTAGAAGGACTAGGTCTCTACCTTGGACCCAAAGGGCGTAACGTCCACCTAAGAAGTGGTGGACTCGGTCGTCCCTTCGGGGAAGATCTCCTTTTCCGTCGTTTTATAACTAACATAACTAACTATAACATACCTACCTAAGTAAAAATTAGGTCAAGTCTCGAGGTTGACAGATGTCCCTTATACAAGGTTTAGACTCCGTAGTAAGGGTGGTTTAACAGACAAACAAATTATTTCCTCTCTACCAACCGTGGTTCTAATTTCTGTCTTAAAACAAACAAACAAACAAACTTAACCAGTACTTCAGACTTTCAACCGATGAAGAACGGCCTACCGGACTCCTAATGTATAAAGTTACCAGAAATATGTCAAACAACTAAAATAAGTGGACAATGGACGTCAAAACAAGGAGCACTCGTCCGTACCGTACCACTGACTGGGGTAGAAAGGGGAGGGTGGGGTATAGAGGGGAGGGTGGGTGTAAGTAAAAAAATGTTTTGTTGTCTTAGTTTTGGGAAAAGTAACCTAGAGTCATTCAATCCTCTAAAATGGTAATATTTTTTGGTTTTTTTGGTGAATTTCTAAAGGAATTTTACATGAATAGAAGAACGACACTGCTCCCATGAGACTTAGAGAGGAGGTCAATGGTAAGTCATAACACAGGCTTGCACTCCTCGTCTCCAGAATAAGATGCAGCAGAACCATAGTCACGGAGTTACAATTCCCTAGGGACCACGTTCGAAGACTTTAGTCTCTTAATCCTGATGAAACATATTTTACTTACATGAAACCAAAGTCATCGGAATACTCATGGAACGGGTCTCGTCCATGAATATCAAAATTTACTCATGGGTCTGACAAATCCGAAAAAATGAGTTGACTTTATTCCATAGTGTAATAGTAAACAATTATTAGACGGTAAGTAAACATTGTATCAATTAGTCTACGGGGGAGGAAGAACACCGAACTTACTCACTCTCACGGGATCAGGTAAAGACTCTTTCGTGGTCTCTTAGGTGTCCTACCGTACAGGACGAAGTCGGTACTCCCCCGCACGACCACCGTCTCACCGACGTCGGACCCCTTCAGTATAAAGTTCTACCAAGTGTTACCGGTGATCAGTCTTTTCATACTATACTACCCCAGGTCAAGTGTAAAATTTAGTACGGCAAAATCTTAATCTCTTAAAGACTATATCTAGAATCTGATAGGGTGTACAAAAATGTTATCTCTCTTATGGATTCCTAAATATTTTTGTAGTAGGTTATTTTACTGTGGGTCCCTTGTCGGACACAACATTTTCAATTAAGAAACGACGGTCTCTAAGTCGGTTCTTTTGCACCCGAGTTAAATCCCTACAGTATTCCAACCCTCTTTTCAGCAACAGTCCTACTTTAAGTGTAAACACATTACTTATCAGGTGAGCAAGTTCACTCAATTATATCTCTATAAATACCATACATAATTATCTAGGTAACACTACATTTTATGTCCACCTTTAACAATCCCTGGTTTGCTGCCCGAGATCCTGGACTCAGTGTAAATGGTCTTTCTCTATCCTATATACGAGTAGGACGGACCGGTTAGTATATTACGGTCGATGAGGACATTGACTCTGTTTCTTGACGGACATATATTCGGCGGTGTGAGGAAACAAGCCCCGAGAACAGCCTAAGGGAACACGCCCTACTCTGAACCCGGGATCGCGCGATCCTTATTTGTTTGAGGGAAGAACGGAAACGTAATGACACCACCTGAACGAGAGAGCCAGCCAAGCCTCTATGCCCGAGCCACGTATTGTCTTTATACTGACCGTTGAAATTTAACACATGTATCCGTTACACGTCTCACTCACACGAGTGAATGAAACTTTAAAATCCTTTCACAGATAAACACCCCTCTCCCTTCTAACAGAAAATCTAGGTTAGTGGAGTACAATAACGAAAAGGATTTTCCTTAAAAACTCTACTAACAAATTGAGAGATGAGTCTCAAGAAAACGAAAGTGTCTTTGTCCGTCCTTTCTCATTTTGTAAGGAAAGAGGTGTCGGTGGGACTGACTCTCTCGGTGTGTGTGGAAAAGAGGTAGACGGAGAAGGGAAGTAACAACGCATGTCCGTCGACCCACTATTGTCAAAGTAGGCTCAGGAGGAAGGATGTAAATGGTCTTCGTGACTAAGGAAGAATTGACAGGTGTCCCACGGTCACGAAAGACCGAACAGTGAGGTGAACGAAAAAAAAAAAAAAAAATTAAACAAAGACGACCCAGAAGGAAAACCGTGTGCTTGAAGAGACCAACGTCACGCACCTGATTCATCAACACCACACGTCCGAAGAATTCAACGTCGTACGACCGAGTCGACGGGGTGTCGTACACCCTAGAATCAAGGGACTGGTCCCTAACTTGGTGTGGGGCACATAACCTTCCGCTTAAGAATTGGTGACCTGGTGGTCCCTTCAGGGAGAGGTGAACGTGCCCTGGTTGCTAGTACGACCGGAAGACCAAGAAAGAGATTGTCCAGTTCATTCACGAAAGGGTAGAACGAGAAGAAACTGTGAAGGATAAAGGGGAGTAGTAACTGGAAACGGACCGAAGGAAGAAGTAAAGTTTACAGTGGAGTAGTGACTTCGGAGAAGAATAGGATTGAAGTAGAGAAAGAGAGGAATGGACCGAAAAAAGAGGTTTCAAAGGAACACGAGTCAGGGACGTCAGGGCAGGTCGAGAAACATGGGATACCTGACAGCGGACGGTCCGAGGAGACAGGTATCCTGAAAGGACCGTTCTTACGACCTCGCCCAACGGTACGGAAGGACGTTCCTTGGAAGGGGTGGGTTCCTGACTCGGACAGAGAACACAGAGGACGTGACGTCCACCTAAGAAATGTCGACTCGGTTGTCCTTCGGGGCTCCAAAGTAATGAACGATAAATAAATAAAATGATGAACGAGGGAAACAGAGGAGGACGCACTCCAGTCTTTAGACCAGAGAAAACAAGTGACGATATTAAGGTTGTGGTTCTTGTCACGAACCTTGCGTATTAATAACTTATCAACTTATTTAATTACCTTTCACGTACTCCGTGTGATCCATAATTTTAATCCTTATTATCGATCAAAAATAACTCACATAAGGTATAGTCAATAAAAAGATTCGTGAAATACATATAATTAAGTAAATTACGACTGTTGTAGTCTCTCAAACCCGTCAAATGGTTTACAGTATGTCGGTCATTTATTGTCTCGTTCCTCAAATTGATCGTCCAGAACGAGGTTTCTTCCGTGAGAAAATAGGAGACGATGGTTGTTACTATTACCCTCCTACATCCACACCTGCCTCCGGTCCTTTTCCTCCCTTACTACAACGACACACCGTTCACCAATAAATTTAATCAACCGCAAAAGTACTACTCAATAGAGTAGTGATGGAACAATCGTACTACTTGTTAGTTATTCTTAACGACTACGATAATGCAGACGGGACCAGGATCAGGGACACACCATATGGTAGATTTGTCATAACGACAAATTTCATCTTACATTCCCATGTGTCATAATAGTTTTTCAAACTTTACGAAGCTTGTTTCATTAAAGTGACATTAAGAGATCTTTTCCTACACATAGATAATTTTTTTTTTTTCAAACCCAGTAGTCTAAGTGATGTGATCCGTAACACGACCATCATCCCTAAATATTCAATAATTCAGACGGTGAGTACTCAATTGGTTTTAGCATCGTTTATCTGAACTTGACGTAAGTTGAGTACAACTAAACGTTATTCTAAACGAACCTGTACAAGAAGAACACATCCACATGGGGTTTAACATAAAACTGAATGTGCATTTTATATTCGTTTAAATCTTATTTTATTTAACTCCACAAACAAAACCGAAATTATACTAATAACGGAAAAGTTTCACTGAATTTAGTACCAGTTCTTTTACTGTAAAAGTAGGAATTACAACAAAAATAGTAGAGTGGTACTATTTTTATTTTATTCTCAGATCGGTCCGATTCTCTTTTACCCCTCATCTGTGTTTAATGATTATGATCTTTACTTTCTTCCCTGTAGTAATGTCTAGAGTACCGATAACTTTCTTATTATTTCCTAAAGACACTTATTAAAATACGGTTGTTTAACCTATTAGATCTACTTTACCTGGTTAAGGAACTCTCTATGTACACACATACATTCATCGAGTCAACACAGACTGAGTCTGGGGTACCTAACATCGGACGGTCTGAGGAGACAGGTACTCTAAGAGGTCCGTTCTTACAACCTCACCCAATGGTAAGGGAAGAGGAACCCTAGAAGGATTAGGTTAAAAATTTGAGTATTCTTCTTTACTGTTATACTTATCCGGACATAAATAATTTCTAACTGAATTATTAATTACCATGGTCTGTGTCTATCCTACTGATTATTTAAGTTAATTTGTAAATTCCTTCTTTGATAAGATTAAGAAATGTCAGAGAAAGTCTCTTGTCTTCGTCTCCCTTATGAAAACTTTTCTAATTTGTTAATATTTGGTAGAAGTCATGATCGTAAGACACTGACCTTTTCAGACATTTATGAAAAATATTAAAGGTCTGTACACGAAAGAGTATCTTTTAAAGAGTTGTACCGTATCTTCTACAAATGATTAACCGTGTTCATGAAAATCAAGGTATTTTCTTTTGGGTTTCACCTATTTGAACACAAATCGTTAATTACAACGTCACAAAATACAATAAACCTTTACTAAACCTATAAATTATTAAATCGATTGAGTAGTGAATTGACTTGAGTCATTTTGAAACTACAAGGTCCAATGGTTTTCTAAACCCTTTTGATAATCTTTACAAGTGGATTTTTGAAAAACACGATGAATGTAGAGAAGGTAAATGAATTACTAATCTGATAGGTGTTTTTGAAGTACTCTGTAATTCGTTTCAGTCGGTAGTAGGGTTCGATGGAAAAGAACGACTGCTTAAATCACTTCTATTGTACTTGAGTATACTAATTATTTTAATTATTTGGGTCTACTTTATTCTCAATGTACAGACGTAATATAAGTAACAACTCTTGAGATTTCTATTCGGATAAGATTATTTTAGTTGTGTTTGATCGAAATAAAGACTTATAAAAGGATCTCGTATACTTGGACTTTTGACAAACCCAATTTAGAGATAATATAAAGACTCTTAAAATACTGACGAATTAAGAATATTAACGGACTAAAAGAAATTCGGTTAATTTACCTCGAGAAAATGTTTAATTCATTATAGTAGGTCTCCAATTTTTATATGGTGTATAAATTGTGTATTTATCTATATGTATACCTGTGTCTGTGTCTCTGAAATATCAAAGTAAATTTTTAAAGATGGAACTTAGTTCATGTTACTATGTTTCGAGTGATCAATGTTTTCCTGTCAACCTTCTTCAATAGACGAAACTACTGATTTCGAAAAAAAATATATATTTATAAACACTTCTGTGTACTAAAAAATAAACGGAGTTAAGGTTTACTGGGAAAGTGGAAAATAAGGGGAAAACTATTCTTAATAGAGGTACTTCAAACATCTTATAGGTGTAGAGTTTCCGTATTTCTTCTTACGTTCATTGTCCGGAAAATTCTATTTATCCCCTCCAAAATCCCAACCATCCTAATCCACTTGAAACTGAACGGAGATCTTGACGTAAAGACCAAGACGTTTATAAACATTCTATCTCTGTGAACGAACATTAAGGAGATTCTTGACTCAGCATCGGATCTACCAATTCCTGACTGTGTTGAGTAGGTGGAAAGGGAGACCTATGTAAATCTTATTTCCTTTTCCGGATTTTCTTTTAAGATAGTCTGGGATTTATAATTGAAGATTAAACCGGTTTAAAGACTAATATCTCAAAAAGTAGTAGTAAGTCAGTGAGTCAACACACACTGAGAAACTCTGGGGTACCTGACGTCGTGTGGTCCGAAGGGACAGGAAGAGGTAGAGGACCTCAAACGAGTTTTAGTACAGGTAACTCAGTCACTACGGTAGGTTGGTAGAGTACGAGATAGTAGGGGAAGAGGAGGACGGGAGTTAGAAAGGGTCGTAGTCCCAGAAAAGGAAAGTTTATAGAACAGTTAGAAAGTCGGACTTGTTTCTCATTTATAAAGACTGTCATAATTCAGGCACCTGATTTTCCGTAGGAGTTTCTCCACGTTTTCAATGACGGAAGGGGTTTAGGTCACGCACGCACATAAGAGTCGACGAGTCAGTAAAATGTTGGGGTACCTGACATCAGGTGGTCTGAGGAGACAGATGCCCTAAAAAGTCCATTCTTAGGACCTCACTCAACGGTACAGAAGGAGGTCTGAGTCCCTAGTTAGACACAGAGGTTCCAGAGGACGTAACCGTCCACCTAAGAAATGGTGACTCGGTGGACCCTTCGGAGAGGGTTTTAGGTCTCAGTAAGGGTTTCTATCGGTTTTCGTCCTTTATGTACAACGTCCGTCCGTCTTTAGATTCGGTTTGAGAATTCTGTGTTTTTACTCTGTTTAATCTTCTATTATGGGGACCCTCCCACACGCGAATCGACACAGACTGAGAAGTTCTGGAGTACCTGACTTTGGGAGGTCCGAGGAGACAGGTACGTCAAGAAGGTCGTTCTTATGATCTCACCTAACGGTAAAGGAAGACGTCCCCTCGAAGGACTGGACTCCTAACTTGAGTTCAGAGGACGTGAGGTCCGTCTGAGAAATGGTGAAAACAGCAACCTCTTCGGTAGGTATCCTCTCCTTCTTAGTTTTTGGTTACTCAGTCTGACCGTTTCCTTCCCTGTACCATTTTAAAATAAAAGGAAAGAGTTAACCCACGAAACCTCTTTAAACCCTCTGGACTAAGACCGGTCTTAAAAGTGGAATACAACCGATGACGGGTAATGAAGCCTAGGGTAGTTGTCCAAGACTCACCCCAAATAAAAAACAAAAAAAAAATCTGACACGGTGTACCGTGAATACTAGAATCAAGGGACTGATCCTTAACTTAGACACGGGGGACGTAACCTTCGTGTTGTAGAATTGGCAACCTGGTGATCCCTTCAGGGACTCACCCCAAATTTCACGTCACACATCGAGACTAAAATAATCTTAATCTTAAACTATAATAATCAGATAATAATCTTAAACCGAAATAATTAATATTAAAATCAAAGGGGAACCAAAAAATTCCCTTATTACATTGTCTAATTCAGTAGTTGTTTGTTAACAACTTAATTTAGTTAAACGTGGTTTCATAAGGGACCACTGAGTCTGTCATTTCTTAGACGGACGTTACGTCCTCTGACTCCAAGCTAGAGACCCAACCCTTCCAGGGTGCCTCTTCCCTTGTCGTTGGGTGAGGTCATAAGAACGGGTCTCTTAGGGTACCTGTCTCCTCGGACCGCCCGACTTCAGGTACCCCAGTGTTTCTTAACCTATACTGACTCACTGATTGTGTGTAACTTTAATTAAACCTTTAATTTTTAATTCGAGTCTCGTACCTGTATAAGTGTCATAAAATAATCGATTTCTTGAAAATATTATCGAGGTACTTTAAGAAAATTTTTACAGGAAATAAAAAAAGGCTTAATTCTTCGTTTGGTGACTCGAAAGTTCTCCTTTTTTTTTAAAACACGTCGACATGAATCTTTCGTGAGGATCGTTAGGGTGTAGAATATCTGAGTAACATCGGTTCACGGTCGTAATGTCTAACTAACGGTTTGTGTCTGTAACTCTAAATTGTGACTAAAACCTGACTTCCTTAGAAAAGTCATGTCAGTATAACTTGTCTTTCTTTACTCCACTAAATGTCAACTTAAACTGTCACCACTCTTGTCGCTCTTGGGACCTCGGAGTCTAGTACCAGATGTCCAAGGAAATCAACTACCAAAAGTTTAAGCCAACATATGTAGTATACCTTACAACAAAACCCTTAAGTCTAAAATGAATTGTCCGATAATTATTCTAAATTTGTTTTAATACCGAACCTTAATTAAACACTCATAGTTAGGACTAGTGACAACTTCGAAATCTTTACCTCGGACCTAAAAGTTTGACTACGAACACTTCTCCTTTTTTCTGAGGTAGTACTGGATCAACCTTCATAACTAGACAAAGAGACGATTGATTGAAAAGGAGTTCACGAACCTCTTCCCTGCTATACTTCCTGACATCTAGACAAAATGAAACGAGGAGAACTAAGGTCATTCTTTCTCTTTATTTATATGTCTAAATTTTGTACTCATCTTTAGTTTTCCTGTTTAAACTAGTCAGACCTTTCTTCGGAGTCAAAGTCTTTGTTTTATATGTAGGGTTATCGAAAATTTATAAATAACGTCGCTTTTTGGTCTTAGATTAATATGTATCCGAAAGATTATTAGTATTCTTTTTTTTTCTATCTACCGTCAATCCTTTGTCATTTTTTCTACAACGTAAGTAATGAAAATTATGGACTGAAACCCCTTTGAAAAGTGTAAGTTTAATGCTTTTATTAGTATTCTCAATCTTCGCCCGTCTGGGTCAACATATTCAGTCGTAGACCGACCGTCTTAGACGTAACTGACATTTGGGGTCTACCATTCCCATCTGTCCTCAACATGACATAAATGGAAGCCTTGACAAAATTTCTGACCGATTTCAAAAATTTAACTGAAAAATTTTATTTTTTGGATATTCTTGTTACTCGTAATATATATTGTAGACTTCCTCTTATTCGAACGAATAAAGAGAAAGACAAAGAAAAGGAAATAAATTCAGGATACCCTGGTTGACTTGGGACAAATAAATTTTCACAAGTGACTCGAGTATTCTTTATGTCTTATACTAACTCGAAAGAAGACTCCTAGTCACACACAGTGACAACCGGGTCCTATACAGTAGAAGTACCGTTTTTATTTTGTGTCATAGTGGTAAGGTCTTCTCTTTCTCTTAATTTCTCCTGGATTTATGAAACGTATTTTATCGAGGTGTAGTGTCTTTCTTTTAGAAATTGTTTTTATTTCATAATCCCAAATAAACCCTCGACTAAACCCATCTATAACTCTAACGTTTGTTCAAACTCAGCATTCTTTATAAGTATTTAAGACATCTCCTCATATAACGAGACCTTTTCTCCTAACAATTCAGTAAATCTATTAGCTCGTTCCTGGTGAGGAAAGAGGTTTCAGTACTTAACAGTAACGGAGAAAAATTTGAACAGACTAAAATCTAAACTTGTCCATATTGACTAAAATTCACTAACAGATTGAATCCACACTAAAGACTCTTACTAAATTTTTAATCGTTTTATAAATCCGAAATTATAAGTTTTGGTTCTCATTATTCTTAATACGATTATTTACACTTTTAATTCCAAAAAAATTTTACGAGTAGATTACAATACATCGAAAGATCTTCTTAAAATCTTTTTTTACAATGTCGAACAAACATTTTTTTTAATTTTTAAAACATACTATTTTTATTCACAATCACAACTTAAATCATTTTATTTACTATTCTTAAATCTTATCAAAATCATACATTATAAGCCTCTTCCGTTACCGTGGGGTGAGGTCATGAGAACGGACCTTTTAGGGTACCTGTCTCCTCGGACCTTCCGACGTCAGATACCCCAACGACTCCCAGCTTGTGCTGATTCGCTGAAGTGAAAGTGAAAAGTGAAAGTACGTAACCTCTTCCTTTACCGTTGGGTGAGGTTACAAGAACGGACCTCTTAGGGTCCCTGGCCGCTCGGACCACCCGACGGCAGATACCCCAGCGTGTCTCAGTCTGTGTTGACTCCGCTGAATCGTCGTCGTCGTCATACATTATAATGAATAATAATATAATTAATATAATACAATTATATATTATCTATTTTACTCTTGTACTAGTAAATGTATTTATTAATACGTTTAAAGTTACTAGGATAAAATCATTTAGAGTTTTTTAGTCTTTAAACATGGTCAACAAAATAGTAGTACCATGAAACTTTGATTCTTTGAGACATTCGTTACAGCATTTGTTAACACTATTACTTTCACCACTCTCTTAGGTACTTTCTTATATTACAAGTAAATTACGTACTTTAAGAACAATAGGGTTTGAAAGGAGAAATACGGAAAAAAAAAAAAACAGTTGGTCTCGAGGAGAAGTAATAGAGACGATAGTCAATCGTGTGTGTCAAGTCTTTGTATTACTCAAGTCTAAGTTAAGACATCGAACAATTTAAGAGTGTCTATTTACCAGTCTTTTTACAACCCCTCTCGTCTTATTTCCGACACAACTAAGTCTCGGTCTTAACTACATATAACTTGTTACTCCCGAGTTTTTAGACCAGACATTTCACAATTTTGGTCACTAGTTAAGTCAATTTTAAGGGTCACTTACTCAAGTCGGTTTAACTAGTTAGGTTATCGGTATATACATGATAACTTTGTGTACGGGGTTTATGTGACTCCGTACCTAAACCCATAACGAAATTCTTCGTGTACTTGTCGTAAGGAAAGAGGTGTCGTAAAACTTCAATACGAACAATTCTTCATGGTCGACCCATGGTTTGTAGTCTAATCCATAAATCTCTATAAAAGAGATTAGGAGTGTTTGTTGAGAAGGTTCACCTACGAAAATTCTAAGTAAAACGTTCGCTGTTTACTTCAAGTTCCTCTGGTTCATTCGACGAATTCGTGGTTTCTGAGGATTCGACGTGTCCATCTTAAACTTGGAACGGGTTAGACTGAACTTTCGGGGTTAGAACGATGAGATGTTACGACGGAGGGTCAAAATTTTGTTTGACAACCAAGGTAACACCTTAATCCGTGTAAAAAGTTTAAGTAACATGACGGATCAGACAAAATCCTATTTTCCCGCTACCCTACCTCATTCCTTTCTACAAATATACTTTAACCTTTTTTTTTTTGTTGACAATCCGTTGTTTTCAAGTTTGTTTCGTTCGTCTATTTAAGAATGGATATAATAACTCTATTTTATTAATGGGATAAAAATCCAATACTCACAACATTAAATCTATGATGCGATCTTTAGACTTTGGTTATTTCATTACTCATTGAAGTTTCACTCTGTAACTAATAAATTTATAGGAAAAAGATCGACGTAAAATTCATTTTTAAATCAACGATAAAACTTTACTTTTGTGATACTGTTCGTAATACTTAAAATATCCATAGAACTAAGATCGATACTGACACAAAGTATATTCCCTCTTTTTGAACAAAGATTAAGAATACCCAAAATAAATTTTAAGTTCAAGATGAATCTAAAGAAGAGTATTCGTACTTGAACAGTTTTCATAAATCCACGATGGTAACTTCCAAACACAGAGGGGCTTTAAGCATACAACTTAGGATTTGGAGTTCGACTACTATAATCCTCCACTCCCGTAAATCCTTCCCCAATTTAACACTTCTACTTCGAATAAAAGTCTGACTTAACAAGACTAAACTATCAACTAGGTTATTCTACTACAAAGACAGGGTGGTCGACTCGGGTACCTTTGTTTACTTCACACTACAAATTTGGGAATCTAAAGTCGTAGATTGTCATAGGGTCAAAGTGACTCTTAGGAACCCGTTCAACAAATGAAAGGGTCACTGACCGTTTATTTTCGTGACTTGTAAAACGTCGAGGGTATGTTTAACTCTTCCTCGGGGTGTTCATCTCCTTACAGGTCACATAAACGACGACATAAAAACATTCGGAAAAAAAATTCGGAGATTATTTTATAAAAATAATTGATAAAAGATTCCCGAAAGTCTCTAACTTCCTATTAACAGTATATTCGTTTAATTAATATATGTTTTTGGCTGACGGAAGTTTTTAGAATCCTTTTGTTCTTAGCATCTGGAATATACGTAAACCGTGAAAAAAAAAAGGAAACCCCTATAATTTTATTACACAAACTGTCTTACTGTTGTCATTTTTGTACAAAAATTCACTAAACCAAATCTTTCCTATAAAGGAAATACACGATGAAGACATTTATTTTATGAATCTCTTTAACGGTACTGTCTTTTATTACTCAAGGACAAACCGAAGGAACGACCGAGTCTACCATTTCTCAGACGGACGTTACCCTCCTCTTGTCCCAAAGTAGGGACCCAGTCCTTCTAGGGGACCTCTTCCCTCATCGAGGTGACAAGAACGGACCTCTCAGGGTACCTGTCTCCTCGGACCGTCCGATGTCAGGCGTCCGAACGTTTCTCGACCTGTGTTGGTGCTAAAAGTGATATATAGTGATATATTCATTATAGTTCTTATAGTTAGTACTACACTGTTATTATTAAAAACTTTTGTGAGATCATAAATAAGAACGAATTTATGGGACAGACTATTACATTATCGTTATTCTAAACATCCTGAAATAAAACAAAAATATTATACTCTTCAAAGTGAATTTACTCAGAAGAAAAAATGTTAAAATCGAAGGTATGACCGTATTCTACTCCATAGATCACACTCTATACCCTTCTTTATGACTTTTTTAATATAAAGAGTACAAATAGGTGTACACCTTCGAAGAACAAATAAGTGAACGAACCGTACGACCTGGAGGGTCCATGGGAAACATCATTTTAATTTTAACATTAATACAAGTTAATGAACAATACCATTAATGGGTATATTAACCTAGTGTCAAAGATTTACCGGATGTATTTGGTTTAGTTTGTATGTAAATCAAATAGAGATACATACAGAAGACAATAGAAGGATTAGTGACTTGTCAATTAAACAGAGTGACCGTATTTTATTTATAAAATCTAGTTTAGTCTGACATATATAATAATGGTATTTAGTTTCTTATGATTGTAAAGTCTTATTCTTAGTTTTAAGTGTCTCATACATAAATAAAGTCAACGTTTGTAATCACGAATTTTGACTTATACTTGATGGATTTTGTCTTTTCGTTTATTGACACATAGTTACGGTAGCACATAATACAAAGTCATTTAGACACAAAAGTCCTTTCTCGTAAATTCAAAATTTTAATTGCAAAAAAAAAGTCTTACAATTATATTATCAGATAAAAGAATGAATTTTGGTCTTTAAGATATTATAGATTTACGAAAAACAAGAATCAGTGAGACAGCAGAGACTGAGAAATACTGGGGTACCTGACGTCGGATGGTCTGAGGAGACAGGTACCCAACGGTACGGGAGGAGGTCCCCTAGAAGGGTCGGGTCCCTAGTTTGGGTCCAGAGGGTGTAACATCCGTCTGAAAAATGGTAGACTCGGGAGTCCCTTCGGGTATTGTAGATTTAGTACGGTATATTTTCAGTCTTTTTCTTTACTTTAGAACCTTTCTCATTGAATACTGAACTTTATACCATTAATATATTGTTATTGTTATTCAATCTATTTCTTTATCAATTCTGGGGAACTCTTCTAGATGAAATGTTCGATTGAGACCAATGGTCACGTTTGAAAATCAAACGTCTTCAGTCTCTCTTTCATCAAAGTGATATTTATTTAAGACACTAGGAAAATTCTCTAGTTAACTCCACATGTAGTCTTTTTTATTTAAGATCTGATTCCATCAATTTTAAATTGTTTCGTCACAAATATAAGACTCTATTCAGTGGTTTACATAAAGAAGAAAATCTGACAATTCGGTTTTCTACTTAGTAGGATTTTAGAAATACGGAATAACGGAAAAGATGACCACGTCTGTAAACATCAACCACAACAGAAAGAATTCTTAAAATTCTCGTATCAATGTTCTTACTTTCTTCCAGAAATAGAACAGATAATTTTAGAGACGTTCCTGAGGTATATGAACTGTAAAAGAGTCGGTCAGAACAAAAGGTGCCGTAGTTTAATGAATAGTCGTTGAAAGTCACATCCGAGAGGTTTAGGATTATTTGTTTCGTGAAATTGTAACTGAGTAAACTTTTGGTAAATAATGAGCTCAACATAAATAATGTCTTCCAATACTCTTTTTGTTTGAATTTAATACGAAGGACGGAGTTTTGCTTGAATTTTGGATCCTTCATATAGTTCGAATACGTATCACGATTGTCTTTGAAATAAGTTAACCATTGACAAACAGTGGACAATCCATTTCCATTTCCACGCACAAGTCAGTACAGACTGAGAAACGCTAAGGCACCTGACATTGGGGGACCTGAGGAGACAGACACTTTAAAAGGTCCGTTCTTATGACCTTACACAACGGTAAAAGATGAGGTCCCCTAGAAGGACTGGGTCCCTAGTTTGGGTGCAGAGAACTCAGAGGACATAACCGTCCGTCAAAGGAATGACGACTCGGTGGTCTCTTCGGGACAGGTGAAGTCAAGTCAAGTCAACGAGTCAGCACAGGCTGAGAAACGCTGGGGTACTTAGCGTCGTACGGTCCGGTGGGACAGGTAGTGGTTGAGGGCCTTAAGTGAGTCTGAGTGCAGGTAGGTCAGTCACTACGGTAGGTCGGTAGAGTAAGAGACAGCAGGGGAAGAGGAGGACGGGGGGTTAGGGAGGGTCGTAGTCTCAGAAAAGGTTACTCAGTTGAGCAGTGTAGTCTACCGGTGTCATGGTCTCAAAGTCGAAATCGTAGTAAGGAAGGTTTCTTGTGGGTCCCGACTAGAAGTCTTACCTGACCAACCTACAGGAACGTCAGGTTCCCTGAGAGTTCTCAGAAGAGGTTGTGGTGTCAAGTTTTCGTAGTTAAGAAGCCGCGAGTCGGAAGAAGTGTCAGGTTGAGAGTGTAGGTGTGTACTGGTGTCCTTACCCATGTATTTATTTCGTACCGTATCTCCTCTGGTCTAAAACAACGATATGAGTGTGTAGAATGTAAGATGGCACAAGATAACTTTATACCTCTTACAATGAGAATACCTCTTCTTCATCCCAGTATTTTATGGGTGAAACCCTCGGAAAGACAAATTATACTTAGTTCGATCGAGTGGACCGACTCTGAAGCTGGAGGCTTGTGTCACCAAAGTCTAAAGATTCCCTAGAAGAGTCCCTAGGGAAGATTCCCTAGAAAAGGATATGAAATAGGGGGACGAGATGGAGACTAGGGAGGATTCATCTACCTTGAACGACCCAAAACGACCTTGAAGGAAATAAAGGAGGAGTCTTTTTACATGTTGAAAGAGTTCTTCTTAACGAACCTCCGACGGGTACTAAGGAAGGGAGTACGATTAAGGTGTAGGTCATTGTTAAAGAGTCTATAACACTACACACGTAGTGACCGTTATAAGGGAGTCAACGGTAGACACCCACATATCTTGGGACGATTTGAGAATGGCGAGAAACCATGTTTCATTATAATGACCATTAAACCCTTAAAGTCAGACGGAGTATGAAGACGACGAGTAGTGTTTAATGAAAGTTAATGAAGGTTAGAATACCTTACCTTTAGCGTTTCTTTCCGTGTACTTGGTAGACTGATTCCGTCGTGTTGTATGACAGTGAAGGTCCCGACACCGTACCTTTTTAGACTAGTGTAGTCTCTCCCTCTCTCTAACTGATATATATCTTGAGTCCCTAGATTGTACAAGGGTCCCGGTGTAGGTTTTCTCCCCCACCAGAGGGTAGTCTATACATACACTCCGTCCAAAGGTAAAGTCCTGGTACTCCCTTGCCAGAGACTAATTTCCCTCCTTACCGACTCCTCCCTTGTTTTCGAAACCGTCAAAAAGTTTTCCCACCAAACCGAGGGGTGTGTTAGGGTAAAAAGTTGGACAATCTTTAGTCGTGAACTTCTGAAGGGTGTCGACGAGATACGACCTACGACGAATGATCCGTCTGAACGATTCGTCGCGAGACTACCTCCGATGTCTACGTCGCGGGGTTCGAGTTCACGTTAGATGACACTCTAAAGATTGAACCTAGTCTACTTTACCACGGACACAATGTCCTCTGGACCCAAGCTAGAGAACCAACCCTTCTAGGGAACCTCTTCCTTTTTCGTTTGGTGAGGTCATAGGAACGGACCTTTTACGGTACCTGTCTCCTCGGACCACCCGAGACTGAGAAACGCTGGAGTACTTGACGTCGTATGGTCTGAAGGTGATAGACACCCTCAAAAGACATTGATTATAGGTAATTTAGTAGAGTAGGAGACAGCGGGGGAAGAGGAGGACGGGAGTTAGAAAGGGTCGTATTCTCTGAAATATCACTCAACCGAGAAGCGTAGTCCACCGGTTTCATAACTTCGAAGTCGAAATCGTAGTCAGGAAGGTTACTTATAAGTCCCAACTAAAGGAAATCCTACCTGACCAAACTAGAACGTCAGGTTCCCTGCGAGTTCTCAGAAGAGGTCTTTGTGTCAAACTTTCGTAGTTAAGAAGTCACGAGTCGGAAGAAATACTATGTCGAGAGTCCAGACCTATGAACCCTCATTTTAACTGATAAGTCGATTTTCAGCGATCAACCTCTTTCTTTTTATGGTTGTAAGAGACCATCTCAGAATGGATAAAAACCGTAAGGTCTGTATCAGATTATGATGATGTGTTACTCCTACTTACCCTCCAGGTAGGGGATGGTCTCGATAATTATATGTCTCCTCCGTAAATACCCCGTGACACAGGATGGACTGTCATAGTCATAGTGGACTCTTGAACCATCTTTCTGTTAAGGATCTGGTAGGAGGTCTGGCCTGAGCCTTTAGACACCCATTTTGAGTCGTTAGATACAAAATTCTTCAGGAGGTCCAGTAGTCAGGAGTTTGAAAAACCGTGGTCCCTGGTCAAAACACCTTCTACTAAAAAAGTATCGATCCCCAACCCCCTGTCCTCTACCAAAGTCCTATAAAGTTCACATAATGTAAATAACACGTGAAATAAAGATTAGATTCAGACGGTGACTAGACTGTCCTCCATGGACAGTCGAGCCTCCTCCAGACACCGGACCTCCGGACCCTGAGGACGTCAGGTCCGCTCAGACCACGTGGGATCTTCGACTCTTGTAACGAGGTGAGACGGACAGGTTATTCCTGGAGGTGACGGATAAAGAAACACCTATCTAAAAATTTCCCCACGAGAGATTCCTACTGCCGTCCGACTTTCGTATGAGCGCGAAACGGTCTAGTAAAAGCTCTGTCCCTTAGGTCAAATTTTACGCCTGGTTACCAGTACAACTTCCTTCGAACACCTAAGGTTACGGGTCTCGACGAAAATCGAGTCTGTAAGACACAACCGACAAAAGAGAACCTCAAAGGAATCGGGGTCCCGTCAGACCGTTAAACTCACATTAGGAAAAAGTACTGACGGACCTTAAAGTCCCTTCAACCTTACAGAGGACCCAGTAGGTACCACACTCATTATTGGACCGGTTCCACACACAGTCACCAGGTGTAAGACCGGTTAGACGGACCTTTCAGGTCAAATCAACCAGGGTTCCCCACCATTCCTGGTCAGGACGAGGTACGCAGTAGAAGAGATGGATTAAAACACAACTGTAAAAATATAGACTCAACTCCATTTCGTCTTCTCTGACCTTTTTTTTTTAGATAAAAGGTACACACGGGAGGTATCTAAACCAAAATTTTAAGAATTTGAACACGGTCCTCACATTAATCGTTGGATCTATTCTTCTCCGGTGGTTGTCGTCGCAGTGTAGACGTTAGTCCGAACACACTCTCTTGATATTTAAACAAATCTCTCAATGGCTATCAAACGTCCGAGTATAGAGTGAAAGTCCTCTATCCTTCAACTTTCCTTTTACACTCTCCTTTCTCGTACAGTGGTAGGTAGTAAAACAAAATCTCCAAATACAAGTCTCTAAGAACACTTGTTCCCTCTCTTAAATTTTTCGTCTTATATTTCTTTCGGGAGACCACTTCCCCTCACAATAAGATAAGGTAAGGTCCCAGTTCTCTTTCCACGAAACAGAACTACGTAACAATGGAGTGTACTATATTTGTCGTTCTCTTTTCTTTATCTCACGGATGTCTGCTTACGATCTTCCTTCTAAAAATTCTCTTATATGATTTTATTCCTCTCACTTTTTTTTGACCGAATTTTGAGTCGTAAACTTTTTGATTCTAGTACTGAAGTTTATTTCCTCCTATCACTTTTTCGACTGAATTTTGAGTTGTAAGCTTTTTGCTTCTAGTACCGTAGACCAGGGTAATGAAGTACCGTTTATCTACCCCTTTTTCACCTTTGTCACTCTCTGAAATAAAAGAACCCGAGGTTTTAGTGACACCTACTACTGACGTCGGTACTTTAATTTTCTATGAACGAAGATCCTTCTTTTTGATACTGTTTGGATCCGTCACATAATTTTTCGTCTCTGTAGTGAAACGACTGTTTCCAGGTATATCAGTTTCGATACTAAAAAGGTCATCAGTACATACCTACACTCTCGACTTGGTATTTCTTCCGGCTCTGACACCACGACTCCCTCTGAGAACTCTCAGGGAACCTATCGTTCCTCTAGTTTGGTCAGGAGTTCCTTTAGTTTGGTCAGGAGTTCCTTAGGAGTTCCCCTATCGTTCCTCTAGTTTGGTCAGGAGTTCCTTTAGTTTGGTCAGGAGTTCCTTAGGAGTTCCCTTAGTTGGGACTTATAAGTAACCTTTCTGACTATGACTTCGACTTCGAGGTTATGAAACCAGTGGACTACGCTTCTCGACTGAGTAACCTTTTCTGAGACTATGAACCTTTCTAACTCCCGTCCTCCTCTTCCCCCATTGTCTCTTACTCTACCAACCTAAAACTCGTCGGAGGCCGTCTGTCACTTCCTGTCCTTCTGGACCGTAGGACGTCAAGTATCCCAACGATTCTCAACCTGTACTGAATCATTGACTTGTTGTTCCTTGTCGTTGATTTTATTTCTCACTTTAGATCCATGACAACCTTTGAAGGACAACCGTTTGGACCTCATCTTGACAAATAGTCTCCACGACCTTCCATCTCGACATAGACCGTGTGTCTATCACGTCAATCCCCCCGGACTCTTTACCACAGTCTCCCGGTCTGGTGGGTGGTTTCCAGTTTACCTTACCGGTTCCCATTCTCTCTGGGTCTCTACCTCAGTCACCCAAACCTTTCGTCTCACTCTCCTTCTTGTAGGTCCTTGAGGGGCTCCTTGACTCCGAATCGACCCTGAACCCACCTCCCGTCGTTTCAAAATGTCTGTCGTCACGGTAAGAAGATCTCATCTCTTGTATGAGAATGTTCAGAAATCACTAAAGTCTATTCTACGACAAATGTAGTCTATCAATGAGGCCCCATCCTCCCCGTGTGTTTACATTTAATCATACGATTCGGGGCTACCACACCTCCTATAGTCTGGACTAGAAACTTCGGAGTCCTTCGAACCGTTCATTGACCTCTCTAGGACTTTTATATGGGTCCAGAATGTCGTCTAACGTCAGAGTAATGAGTCACTTCTTCCCGAAACGGAGACTTCTAGGGACTATTCAAAAATTACAACTACTGTCAAACGGAAAAAATCTGAAACTTTAACTCATTCACTGTTATTTAACAATCACTCACTTACTTTCAACGAGTCAGTACGGGTCGACGAACACTGAGGTAACTGATATGTGAGGTACCTTCACATCCGGTCTTATGACCTCACCCATCGGAAAGGGAAGAGGTCCCCTAGAAGGGTTGGGTCCCTAGTTTGGGTCCAAAGGGTGTAACACCCGACTAAGAAATGGTGGACTCGGCGTTCTCTTCGGGTGGGGATTTAACAATCTTAAAGGAAGTTTTTTATTAGGACCTCTTTGTACGACCTTAGGACTTTACCTTTTACTTGTAAATCTTTCTCTGAATCTTTATTGAGATACTGGTTACAATACTTTCTGTGAAACTCTTAATTTCCTTCTGAACCCTCCTTTTCCTATTTCATTAGAAGATGGGGAAACATCTTTTACCAAGTTTTAAAGAATTTTGGACTTGACAAATACCAAGGGACCTAGGTTGACCGTAAATACTATATGACAACAAAAGATCACTTTGTCTTATAGTACAGGAAGTTTTATTGATTTAATTCAGTAGTAAAAACAAGTCAACGATTTAGCACAGACTTCAAGAGACATCTCTAAAACCTCGGGCCCCTCCCGTTCGGACCATGTGTTGAGTCAGACGAGTCGTAGAGGGGAGATAGGTCGACGGAGAGACGTGGAGGTGGTCGTGTAGATTTTACTTTCGAAGTACTCCTACCTTTGAACCAAGTGACACAGGTGTCGAGGGCGGGGTGTTGGGGGGTTTGACTTTGTCACGAACCCGGTGACATCCGTGGACGGATCTGGGAGGAGAAATAAGGTACGAAAACTAGAAGATAAAGATCAAATAACATTTTCGAAGGGTTTACCGGAAGGTTCTCCTGGGCTACTTATAATATAAGAATCACGTCGAAAATAATATAATCCGTTATTAAATTTTGAAAGTGTCAAAGGACAAAGTAATTCAGATGTTGAAAAACAAATTAAACGTTCTAGGGTAGACTTATGTAAGACATTAGATCTACACAAACAACGAAAGTTATGTGATGAAAGTGCCTTCGACAATTAAAAACAATATGAACCAAAAGGGAAAGACAGAGAGAGAGAGAAAAAAAAAAGAGTAGAAAGGGGGGGAGTTCCCTCTGAAGAAAAAGATTTCATTCACACGACATAATAAAGTGATGAGAAAGGAACTTTGTGGGAAGGAGAAAAAGAAGTGGATTAGTTTGAAGTCGTAAAAGTTTCGGGTCACGTTCATGGTGGATGAGGTAATTGTAAAGGACTTAATTAGGTCTAAGATAAGTAGTAGAGGAGACTTCATCTAATTCAATCTTTACAATTGAACCGTAAATTAAAGTACGTACGGTATCACGTAAGTTAAATCAATTTTTTTCTTTTAATTCGCACCCAATTCGCAGACACACGTTACGCCCTCTGGACCCAAGCTAGGGACCCAACTCTTCTAAGGGACTTCTTCCTTTACCGTTGTGTGAGATCATGAGAACGGACCTCTTAGGGTACCTACCTCCTCGGACCATCCGATCTGACTCGCTGAAATAAAAGAAAGAAAGAAATAAGAAATCAATCTATGACGAAAGAAGGTCTTTCATAATTCCCTTCTAACTTCATATCTTATGTATCGTACTACCGTATTTTTGTCTTTCTACTGACTTACAGAAGGTCCTGTTTACACTTTTTAATTCTTATGTGAATAAACTCAGAATAGTGTAGTGTACCAAGTTGACTTGACTACCATGGTCTCCCAAAATTTTTTCTTTTTATAACTCACAAAACCTAATTTTTTTTTTTCATATTTTTTCTTCATCGTGAGTAGTGATAGGAGGGTGACGAATGTGATAAGTTTGGAACGGGGGTTTTACGTATACCGACCACCACCACACAAAATTGGTTGTAAAACCTGATCCTAATCTGTCGATGAACCGGGACCTAAAAAAAAAAAGGAACAAAGAAGAATGTTTCGTTCTGTAACCTTAGTCGACCTAGAGTTTTGTAATGGTTCGTTCGTTTTAAACTTAGTGACGATGTCGGTGGTCAGAGGACTCACTCGAAGGTATACAAAGGAGAACTGACCAGGTAGAAGGAATTCAGATAGACCATTCTGTATCCCTGAAAAGTCGTTGTAAATGAATTGTTACAGATAACTAGTGCATGTACACGGACCACGATACTATCCGACACTATACGTGATGTCATCAGAGACTCCTACGATAGAAAGTAACCGAATAAATGGTAATTCTGACTCAGTTACCTTCCACTGACAACTGAGTATTTGAACCTCCAAAAAGGATCGGTTCAGTATAACCAGTCAAGTCAATTTTACTCTAGACTAAGTAAACAAACTTTGGGTTTGTGTAAACGATAGAAACAGTGGAGACGAACATGGAGTGAATTATACGGGGTTTAAAATAATCGTTGACAAAACTGTATACGAAGAAGATTGACACCCTCGGTCGAAACACGTACACGTTGAAATCGTAGAGTTAAAGTGACCATAAAAAATGTAGAGTAAAGGACGGGACCCTACTGCTTACTCTTAGTAAGATTTGATTATATACGTGTTGACTTTTCTAGTCCCTCTAGTTACTAGTCCCTGGTGGGAACTGGTCCTCGGATACCTATTTACGAGATACGAAAGTAAGAAGATCACCTGTACAAAGCGTTCCTAGCAATCTTAAGAACACCCTAACTCGTCGTTGGTGACCATTTCCCACACTGAGTTATTGTGTGGAAAGAGAAAATACACAGTGAGACACGAGGAGTGAGGACGGGGGTGGGGTCTGGTATTTAACCTAACGTGCATTCGGAGACCAAATGTAAGACATAATCCCACTTGGTCCCATTCTTTACGTCCTATTAAGAATGGAGAAAAGTTCTCTTACATTTTTATGAGTCCATAAGACATCTTTTGAGGAATATGTATCTAACCCAGGGGAAAAGGAAAGGAAAAGAGGTTCCACTCGAGTAGTGATTTTTTATGGAATTCTTTAGAGAGAGTCTCAAACGTTACATAGTTCGAGTTATGCTTGATCCGAAATCTCTGTATTTTTATACTTTTTATTTTGAGTGGAAATTCTGTGAACCACACACAACTATCTGTAGTTTCGTTTGTTTTGTATCATTCATTCTCGACACCATTTCTAAACGTATCCATGATTCTGAAGACCTTCTTTTTGAAGACTTTTTTTTTCCTCTTAGACATTAATTTTGGATCCTAATTCGGTTTATCATTTACTCTCGTTACATTTAAGACGGTCTCTATTAATATTCGGTCTCTCCGAATTATTTTATAGTCGTGTTTTCATTTTCGTCAAACCTCAAATACCTCATATTTTAGGTGTCACTTTATAGGTTCTTCCACTTCAACGTCTGTGTCCATCCCTAGCACGTTATCTCTCTAAACTTACTAAACCATTCCTTTGGTAATGAGTAGAACGTGTTCTCAGAGGTCATTTTTACCATCAAGAATTTCAGAAAACTCAGCTTCCAATCAAAACTCGTAGACCAACTCCAATGACAGAGGGACAGGTTTTTTCCCGTGTAGGTGGTTTTTGAAAAATAAGGTGAATAACACTTAGTGTCACTAAGGGGACTTTGGACAAATACCCAGGGAATTCTTATGAGCACAATTTTAGGGTACGTGGCTTTATAAATTTCGTACTTTTATTATTTCGTACTCCTAAACACACCTTAAAAGACCATCGGTATACCTTTTACTTAAAAACTTCCTGTCAAAGACACATATTTATTGTAGTTTCTTTGATACATTATTAGGTTCGTTCAGTTCTACTCGTCGTACTAACATCATGATCTTATTTCTTCACGACCTAAGTCCTTTAAGGAAATCCTTTACATTAGTTATTCTTACTCTAACTAATCGGTACACAGTATGTTCCGTCTCTTACTACGTCTTCTCAAAAGAAACCTGTTAAACGAAACTCTACAAAGACCAATCAAGTCAATTTTACAGGTTAATCATAAACCAATATGGTTAGAGTCCGACTTTTGAGTTCTATTTAAAAACTTTTTGGTGGAATGTACATCAATTTGGTATTCTCACCCACTTGACTAAGTCCCTCTACCATGTCTGACCCTTTTCTCACAAGTGTGTTTCATCTTTACTTTCATTTTTGTTCTAGTCCTTCAAAAGGAGACACACACCGTTCATCTTCTAACCCGTCAGCATCGTACATCGGTTAGCAGAGTCTTACCGTCGTCCTGTTTGGTTTAATTTTATCTAACTCCCCACTTAATTTTGACACCTTCATCTCCGTAACCACCTCTCAATTATAGATTTTATACACTTTTCGAACACGTTGAGTTTTAAATTTTTGAATTTTTTGACCTAATTTTTTATCCGTCTCTTGGACTTATCTTGAAAAAAAAAAAAAAAAATTCTTTTGTACATCTACCGGTTGTCCGTGTACCTTTCTACGAGTTGTAGTGAGCAATAGTTCCTTTACCTTTAGTTTTGACGTTACTCTGTCATGGAGTGTCAACAGTCTTGTCGATAATAGTTTTTGTGTTTTTTATTGTCCAAGACCTTTCCTATGTCTCTTTTCCCTTAGGAGTACGGGACAACCATCCTTACATTCAACCACACTGACGATATGTTTTGTCGTGTCTCCAAGGAGTTTTTTAATTTTTATCTTGATTGTACACTAGGTTGTTAAGGCCAAGACTCATAAAGAGACCTTTACGTTGTTTTTGTGATTGAGTCCTTCTATAAACGTGGGTATATAAGTAACGTCGTAATAAACGTTAAATATTATCGGTTCTATACCCTGTTGAGTGTACAAGTATGCATCTTAGATCTTTTGTTTTGTCCTTGTTTATTTTGTCTTTGTCTGAGTACCTACGTCTCTAGTGTGACAACCAACGATCTCCCCTCCCTCCAACTCCCCGTCGGTTTTATTCACTTTCTCTAATTCTCTATAGTTGTAGGTCAATACTTTCTTCATTCAGTACCCCTATGTTTTATCTCGCATTCCTTATACCAGTTATTATAACATTATTGAAACGAACCTCCGTCTACCATTGATATGAAGAGAATCACTGGTAAAGTCTTACATATACACACACACACATATATATATATATATATATACATGTATAAAGTCGAAAGACATTTCTTTGACTCACGACTTCTTAGCTACGAAAACTTGACACCATAACCTCTTCTAAGAACCCTCGGGGAACCTGACGTTTCTCTAGGTTGGTCAGGTAGGATTTCCTTTAGTCAGGAATGACAAGTAACCTTCCTGAGTACGACTTCGACTTTGAGGTTATGAAACCGGTGGACTACGCTTCGTCACTGAGTGACCGTTTCTGGGACTACGACCCTTTATAACTTCCACCTTCCTCTTCCCCTGCTGTCTCCTACTCTACCAACCTACAGTAGTGGTTGAGTTGTCTGTACTCAAACTCATTTGAGACCCTCAACCACTACCTGTCCCTCCGGACCGTACGACATCAAGTACCCCAACGTTTCTCAGTCTGCACCGACTTGACTGACTGACTGACTATTTATATAAATACACATATATATATATATATATTAGTGAGCTTTGATCATCCTACAGAATACAATATGAAACTAAAAAAAAATTTCCGTAATTACCTTCGTAAAAATTCCTCAAACTGAGTTTCTTATTACTCGATCTTTTTCGTTATCCATCTACAAAATCTATTAATACCCTCCCTACAACAAAACAAACGAAAAAATTCCAACTTTCTCTTCACTCGAATAAAGACACGACACCCGTTACTCGGTATCTCTACTTATCTTACTCACCACCACTCATTATATTCACTTCTAGGTTCTCCGTCTACTCTACTACCCTGGGTTTAGTGGTCGGAGTACCTACTGGATTCGGAACCTGTCCATTATCCCAGACAGTGGGAAACACTTAAGTCTTCCACCACTTATGTCCAGTCCCATTTCTATGAAGACGTCCACGACACACTCACCCTCATCTTCCAGAAATAAAAACTAATGTATTAAAAAACCTGTGTTTTCTCTCCACTATAAAAACTTCTGAAACTTTCCTTACCTTCTTTTTGATGGTTGTTCGACTTCAAATTTCAACTCTTGACAACTAAACAAACATGAGTAGTCAGGATCTCACAGTATTATGAATGGTCATCAAAAGTCGAGGATACATTTGCTTTTACTGTCCAATTATGTCCTAATCCCAGACCAACCGTCATTACTGATTTTCTACACCCACGTACCCCTAACTCCCCTGTTATCCAGGGTAGACTCATCCCGTCCTTCCTTTAGTCCTCTCCTGGTTTTGGCCTCTCTTGACTCTCTTCTACTTCTATACATAAACTAACTTCTCCTTCAACTCCTTGAAGGGACCACCGGGTCACCAATTCTTAGATAGCAAGTTGCACCCCCTGCGTCCAAGTTAGGGACCAGTCCTTTGATTCCAGGGTGTACGACACCTCGATAGCAAGTTGCACCCCCTGCGTCCAAGTTAGGGACCAGTCCTTTGATTCCAGGGTGTACGACACCTCGTTGATTCGGACACTCGTCGTTAATCTCTTTCGGATGGGGGACGTCGTTTCTGGGTCACGTCAGTTTTGATTTATTTATTCTTTCTACTCAGATACTTTAGTGGATTTCCTTCACTCAAACAATAGTCTCTTGTCTTGTGATCTAAAATTCTAAAGACTGATTCGTTAACTTAATAGACAGGAACCCAACCCCTTCCACTTTACCTTTCTTTCTGAGGTCTAAACTCTAACTCCCTGAAACTTTAATCAGTCATGTATACGTACTTGTATTTAAAGTAAATTCTATTATCACTGTGAACTCAACTTCTTCTTTTAAAACTCGGACTAGTTTCAGAAGGGTCCGTCTCTCTTTTGTCCAATTAGAAATATGAGGAGACAATCCACTCCAACTCCCCGATGTGTCGGAGGAAACTTCTCCTCCATGATATTATAAGAATCTCCTTTTTCCCTACAGGATAAGAATCTACTCTTTTGCCGAAAGGAATACTGTCCTCCTCGTTCTTTGTAACACAAATCTCCGACTCTTATATCTTCTCACGAATTATACCTTCCTCTCAAAGTCTTTCGTTTCTCTTTTACAAACTCCCATACTCATGTTGAGAACATTACATTTTTTTTCACTAAATTGAAAATAACGTTGACATAAAGGACCTGAACGGGTGTGTTGGGAACAAACGTATCGTGGATAATTCGAGAATGTCTTCATCACGACACACCTAAAGTCGAACCCTTTGTAACCGTCTGGTGAGTTCCTATCGCCCCGAGTCTCCGTAAGAAGTTACCCAACTACGGTTCAGTGCCACTTAAGTTGAGGTTTCCACAGACCTCCCGTGTCAAACCTGTTGCTACTCCGTTGAAGTTCCGGTGGGTTAAACAACCACTAATAGGACCGGTAAAAAGAAAAGTTGAGTCGATTTAACTCTTGAGGTACTTTAGTTCCTGTCAAGGATAAAGAAATGTAACGGTTTTGTAAACCCAATAATAACTCGTATGACTATTTATGATTTGTTCATAAACAAAAATAACTTCGAACGTTACTTATTTTTTTTTAACGCTGAATCCAAACTAAAGAACAAAGTAAGATGGAAATAACCTCTAAATAAACGGTAAATCCATATGGTAGAATCAAAGGGTTGGTCCCTAACTTGGGTACAGGAGACACAACCTTCACACGGAAGTATTGGTGACCTGACTCTCCCCTCAGGAGTAAATCCAAAAATTGGATTACCATTTATGGGTTTCCACAACCTTGACCAACAGTTAAAAATTATCATTAGAAATAAATGTGTGAAGTTACAGAACATATGGATGTATGTAAGAGAGAAACTATTAAAACTACTTCTTTCTTATAAACTACAACGGTTACTCATTTTATAAATGGGGTTAATAATCTTCATTTGTTTTATTTTTCTTTCTCGACCCTTCTAAACTCTTCATACATCGATTTAGTCAGTGAATTTACTACGAAAAAAAAATCTCATTTTTAATTTTGAATTAATCTTCACATTCTAAAAACTGACTTTTCAAAATATACTGATAGTCGTTTACTGAGAACTCTTAATAAATTGATCGAATATATTATATCATTGAAACACATATCTTCTATTATACATTTATATTTACATAGTACCCCGAAAAGTCCACCGAGTCACCATTTCTTAAGTGGACGGTTACGTCCTCTGCACCCAAGCCAGGGGTAGGGACCCAACCCTTCTACGGGACCTCTTCCCTTACCGTTGGGTGAGATCATAAGAACGGACCTCTTAAGGTACCTGTCTCCTCGGAGTTCCCGATATCAGATACCCTAACGTTTTCTCAGTCTGTACTGACTCGGTGATTGGTGGTGTAATATTTACATATTATGTATGTGTTTACAAATTTTAAATAATAACATTGTTATTTTTATATTACATGTTATAAATATGAATAAGTTTTCCTTTCTCTCAGTACGTATATGTAATAACCTAAGATCAGACTATATATGTTTATTTCTATATTTTCTCAACTTCTAAAATTGATACTTTTTAAGACTATGTCAATACCTAACATAAACTCAAAGGTAAAAATTTTTATATTTATCATATACAGTACAAAAGTAATTATGAGATACTCCCATGAGTCGTAATCCTTTACGTTCTTTTTTCCCGCCCGTGACCGTCTTTGGAGGTTGGAGACCTAATAAACTATGTGACAGGAGGTTACAATCGTCTCGAATAAGACGAATGAATCCAGTCTCAAGGGTGTAAATAACTACTCGGAATGGAGAAAACTATCTCACGAAAGTGTCATATTGATTCGGGTCTGATTGGAGTGATGTCTCCACTCCTATATCTTCTAGTCTTTAGATAACAGTACTTTCAGGGGTACGTTAGAAGGAGAGGACTTCTGGGTCACAGAAACTCTTGGGACCCGGTAGGTGCATAACTTAGAAGTACGGGGGACTACTTTGTCTAAAACTGGACGTCCAGAAATTCGAGTCTAAAATAACTAAACCTTTTGACATAAACTACTTGGAGACACATTGGTACCTTTGGAAGAGTCCGGGGACCTGGGTCTTCAGTCCACTCGAGCGATACAGCCTACGAACGAAAAGAAGGCGAGTGAAGGGGTAACGTCACAGGTACTTTTGTAAATGAATATTTGGAAGGAACCAGTCTGATTCTTCTTTTCGTCTAAGATGGATCTGATTAGAAGGGTACCTATGTCCTCTTTTCTACTTTCGGAAAAGGAATTTCCAGTCTTTTCGTTTTTGTGATATACTGTTCCTAAAGTCATTTCGAAAAAAAGATGAACCTTCTTCGTACGGACCAAAATCTTAAATCTTCAAGTATCAGTAAAAGGGCTATTGTGTATCGAGTGTAAAGTGTTCAGTCGTAATGACCTCTACAGTTATTGACAAAAAGTAGTAAATCCGAAGTTCCTCTGTTGGACCGTCTTTCCTGTCTTCTCTGAAGCGTTTATGAAGTCAGAGGTCTACTTTATCAGGGTCTCAGAAACCCACTCAAAATTTAGGTTGTTCTATATAACACTAAAGTCACAGTGAATTTCTACAGAAATTTTTCTTTTGATTTGGTTCGTAGAAAAAAAGAATGTGGTTTAGTGGTATCGACAGTCAGTAGACGGGTGGTGAGGACGTCCAAAACACACAGTCCTTCGATTCCCGTTTCCTCTTTTTCTTCACACTCTTCGTCGGAGAATTAAGGACACGAACAAATTCCATGTCCCACTGATGTAAAAGATGAGAGTCTCAAACAGTGATTAAGGTTGAACCAAAACCTTGAATGTAGTGGATGATGGTAAGAGTAAAACTCCTAGGAAAGTCAGAAGACCCGTCTTTACAGTTACAGTCTGAACTAAATGAAAGTGGAGAGAGTCGGGATATAATTTAACTTGAGTTTAGCACAGTAACAGTGGTTCGGTCAGAGCAAAGGGGGTTCTGACGGATCAGATACGGAAACGGGAAGAGGTAGATCACATTCTCGAGATATTTATCTGAAAGGAACATGTCAGAGTGGGGTAAGCCAAGTAATATAAAGATTTGTATTTAAAATAAATAAATAAATTTATTTTTTATTTTAAACGAATAAAAAATAAGATAAAAGATATCTTGTTTTAAGTTCGAGGAACCGAATCGTATAATTCAAGTACGGTCCCGTGAAGTTCTACAAACGACTTATATATTCATGTACATTACGATGATGTCACAGTAGATTCCATATAATGACAAAGTAGTAAGTAACAAGATCGTCCTTCGTCAGGTACGTAAGTTAACATTATTAATCTTCTCTTTGGTACCCTTTTGTAAAAGGAATGTGGACCGATCTCTTCCTGTAGAATTTGTTCTACGTTTTTAAGGATTTGTAATTTTTTCGAGTTAATATCTCACAATTCTTAGGAATAAGTAGTTTTTTACCGTGCTTTTTTTCTCCAACTATACGATGTTTTATCCTTTGATATAAACAGTGACTAGTTTCTAATTATAAGTTTTTTACATTTCATATAGATATTAAATTATTTGTTTCTTAGTCGTTTGGTTATCTTTTTATTCGGTATCTATAAAGTGTCTTCTCCTTTGTGTTTACCGGTTACTCGTATACTTTTCACAAAATGAGATCATCGGTTCCTTTTCATTCCGGGAACTCTCTACGACAAAATACTGAAAAATACACTGTGACTCTTTAGACTGTTTTAGTTCACGACCACTTCTGTCTCTGTTTTTCTTTTAGTATGTTGTCGACCCCGTATTTGTTAAAACCTTTATCAAAAGGTAATAGGATTTTAGACTCACTTCGGGTCTCTGAAGTGAAGACCTATTTATACAATCTTTCGTTCAGAGTACACGGTACTTTACATTCGTTTAAACAATCATACTACCACCTGGCCTTTTACCTATTTGACACCTTAACAATATGACACCCTTTGACTTACGTACAGTCGATGTGAGTCCTACCTACTATATTCACCATACGACCATTTACAATTGTTGACAGACTTTTACTTTTCGGGACCAAACATCTCTAACGACCAAAGGTACTATATTTATATTATATTTGTGACTGAAATTCGGTGGGTAAACTTCACCGTAAACCCGGAAGGTTAGAACACACTCATCCAACGTTGAGTGTTGACTTACTTAGAATTTTCGTAGTATAAACAAATTTTTTTCCTGAACATTTTTATGTATAGAGTCATTTTATTTTAAACAGATATTTTTTTGTATTATAACTAACTTGTTTTCGTCAGTATCTTACAGTAAAAAGATTCCGAGTTTTGATTATTTAGATTCATCATACGAGAAATCCTTTTGTATGAAATTCACCATGTTAATATGACTTTCTTCCCTTACTTTTTGAACTTTACCACTGACAAGAGCCCCCATCCCCTTCTTTTCTCTACCCTAATCCTTCCTTAAGTATCCATATACTTCCAATAATCTTTACAAGATTAAGAATTCAGTCCACCACCTAAACCCCACAAATAAAATAGTAACACGAAACATTGTATATATAATAAAACGTACATATAAAATTTATATGAAAAATTACAGTGTATAATTTTTGTACATTTAGTTACAATTTTTTATTCCATAGTATCCTTGTATTTGGTCCCGGTCACATCGTGTTATGATTTTTCTTCCATTATCAAAGATGTGTGAGTCGAGAAAGGATCACGACTATTCTACTTTGGCAGAGTACTGTCTGTAATTATGAACTGTCACTTTCCACACGTGAGACAGTGATCGTTGAATCCCCGGGGCTCAACCGGTAATCGTCTGTGAGGTAATCAAAAATCTCAGTTGGACCAAAGAGGAGAAACGAGAAGAATGTTCACAGGTAAATGAATTCGGTAAGAAGAAACTGAGTATCTTTAAAGACAGAGAAAAGTAGACGGATAAGTCTAAGATACACGATTCTACTACAGTTCAGAGAGACTTCAGGTCAGGTGTTCGTTACAAAAGAAGAAAAAAGAAAAAAATTATCACATATATACAGTTAGGGTAAGAGCATTAAGTAGGGTAGGGGGAAAGGGGGCCAATAGGTATGGAAACAAGAAATGTAGATACAGAGATAAAGACGAAACATTTATTTTAGTAGATATGGTCAAAAAAGTCTAAGGTGTATATACGTAATTATATACAAAAAGACTGAATGAAGTGAGACATACCGTCAGAGATACAGGTAGGTACAGAATTCTTTACTGGGTTAAAACAAGGAAAATATTGACTCATTATCAGATAACATATAAAATATATATATATACATATATATAAAGTGCTGAAATAGGTAAGGAGACAGCTACCTGTAAATCCAACGAAGGTATAACACTAATATCTTCTGTATGTCAACTGTTTGTCTGTGTACTTTTCTACAAGTCGTAGTGATTAATAATCTCTTTACGTTTAGTCTTAATGTCACTCCATAGTAGAGTATGGTCAGTCTTACCGGTAGTAGTTTTTAGATTTTATTTAACATGTTTTTTTAGATGTTTTTTATTTGTTATTTAAGACCTCTCTTACACTTCTTTTCCCTTATGAGAACATGACAACCACCCTTACGTTTAACTATGTTAGTGATACCTCTTGTCTCACCTCGAAGGAATATTTTGATTTTTATCTTCGTGGTATACTGGGTCGTTAGGGTGATCACCCGTATATGGGTCTCTTTTAGTATTAAGTTTTTCTGTGTACGTGGGGTTACAAGTAACGTTGTGATAGATGTTATCGGTCCTGTGCTGTTGTCGTTTTGAATTTACAAAAGAACAAAGGTCGGGGATTAACAAGAACTTAATGAAGAACACACAAACAAGAGAGTAGTTAACATAATATACGAAGAACTCTCAAAGAACACAAGAGATGGTACGAGTTATATTTTGATCTACGTTTTGTCCATAATTGATGACCGGGTAATATATATATATGTGTGTACATATATATCTATACCTCTTCCTTTACCGTTGGGTGAAGTTATAAGAACGGACCTTTTAAGGTACTTGTCTCCTCGGACCACCCGGTGTCAGGTTTACAACGTTTCTTGACCGACTGACTCGCTGACTCGTGTGTGTGTGTGTGTGTGTGTGTGTGTGTGTGTGTGAAAACTTAAGATAGTTGTGTGTGTGTGTGTGTATGTGTGTGTGTATGAAAACTTAAGATAGTTTTGATGAGGTTAGGCGACTAGATGTCTATTATATAGGAAGTCGTCAGTGTAAATGTAATATTGACTCATAACAACCCTGAATTTAAAAAAATCTTTTAATTCGTTCCTTTAGTCACTATACAACTAATATCAATGAACGTAAGTGACCCCTTTTTTCCATAAGTAATTCGAATTCGAGGAAGGAACTTGAAGAATATAGGACGTAAGAAGTGTAAGTCTACAATCTCTGGATTAGTTGTTTAAGGTTTTATACGGCAGACCAAGTCATGTAAGAAAAGATGAATTCAATAAGTCGAGTGATCTAGGTTTCACGATTACACTAAAAATACAGTTGATACGTAGGTGTAACTTGAACCGAGTTATTTGTTTATAAAGATACTCGTCCACATTGAAACACGAAATTTTTTTGGACAACACTGTGTTTGTCGTTTTCATATTTATTACTGTCCTTCAGTAATTTACTTCAATTTGTAGTAACTGTTTGGGATGTTTAGAGATCCAAGAATGGCCGTCAGGGGTAGCTGGTGTCCCCGATTCAAAGTTCATGTTCACCACGGTCTCTGACAATCTAAAACTGTTTTAATGAAATAGAAAGACAAGAAGTCAAAGAAGAGAGTTTACTCCTTTATTTGATTGTAAACTGTTTAAATCTCTGAGTAAAACGAAAGGTACACTAAAGTTTTTTCGAGTTTTTTAAGTATCGAACATAAAACTTTTAGTAAATATAATTATCAATCTTTATTACGAGACCTTATCTGTAGTAAAAAGAAAGGTACACTAAGTCCTTTCGAGTTTGTTAAGTATCGAACATAAAACTTTTAGTAAATTTAATTATGAATCTGTTTTAACGAGACCCTAGCTGTCTCGTTGTATCAATGTACATACACGGGCGGTTATCAACTATTATTCGTCACATGAGTCTCGGGAAATTTTTACTTCACGTGGAGAGGTTCGTAATTTGTGATTCCACAAAAAAAAAAATTTAATCTCATATCAACCAAAAATTACAACACAATCAAAGACGACATGTCGTCTTACTTAGTCAATATACATAGATATGTATAAAGGGGAGAAAAAAACCTAAAGGAAGAGTAAATCTAGTGGTGTCTTGTAACTCATCTCAAGGGACAAGATATGTCATCCAAGAGTAATCAATAGATAAAATATGTATCATAGTTATCACATATATACAGTTATGTTAGAGGGTTAAGTAGGGCACGGTGGGATTTGTACGTGTCCACAGGTATGTAAACAAGAGATGCAGAAACAGAGATAAAGACGAAGTGTTTATTCTAGTCGATTTCACAAAAAGATCTAGGATACACATACACAATTATATGTTTCAAACAAAAAGACAAAGACTGAATGAAGTGAGACATACTGTCAGAGATCCAGGTAGGACAAAAGTGTTATAAATAACAAGGTTCATCGAATAATACGACGAGAAGATAGTGATTTAGTACAGGTTGAGACACGCTGGGGTATCTGTCGTCGGGTGGTCCGAGGAGGTAGGGACCCTAAGAGGTCCGTTCTTGTGACTTCATCCAACGGTAAAGGAAGAGGTCACGTACTTTCACTTTTCAGTTTCACTTCAGTAAGTCAACACAGACTGAGAATCACTGAGATACCTGACATCGGGTGGTCCGAGGAGGTAGGTACCCTAAAAGGTCCGTTCTCATGACCTCACCGCACGATGATCTAAACCCGATAAATCTTCCTAGGAAAGATGAATCGTGATATTTATACCAACCTATACATTTATACCAGTCTATACATTTATACTACCCATACATTTAAAAGTTTATAAGACCGTGTGAAGTGTGGAGTGGTGTGACATCTAGAGTGATTTAACGTGGTTATTGGTCCTTCTTGACTTGATTTTGTTCTTGTCTTGTTTTACCTTTTGGTAACGGTTCGGAAAATGTTTACAATTAACAATAAAAAAATCTTTAGGTATAACACACTTCCACAAGTTCATTTGAGGTTCTCTCTCTCGGTATCCTCTAACAGAACGAGTTTGACAAAAAAAAAGAAAAGTTTTAAAATATGACTAGCAAAATAAAGAAAAACATATGTCACTTTGGAATATTCGTTACCACTTACTCTTACCACCACCGTATGTGGGAGACAACAAGGATTAGATAAATCCAAAATGGAGATTTATTGTTTTTAAAAAGGAAATGTAACAGAAGACAATTGAACTATTAGAATAGAAGGTGTAAACAAAGAGACTAAGTAAAACTCAGACAGTAACATAAACTCCAATTTATCTTTAGTATAAAATAAAAAGAAACATCTCACTCAGTAGTGGTAGAGATATAACAGACAAGAAAGTTGTATTTAAACACCATGACAAAATAGTTTTTGATTCGAGAATACCCAAACCTGGATTTTTAAGACAATACGGGTAACTTGATAAACAGGTAATAACTCAACAAGGTACCAAAAAAAACAACAACAACAAAATTGTTTAGAAGTATAAGAAAAAAATTTTTAATTAAATAAACAAAATTAACCTCCGATTAATGAAATGTTATAACATCACCAAAAACGGTATGTACCTGTACTTAGTCGGTACCCACATTTACACAAGGGGTAGGACTTGGGGGGAGGGTGGAGGGAGGGGTAGGGTAGGGAGTCCCAGTAGGGTTACGTAGTCGGGACTCGTGCGACAGAGTACGTAGCTTGGACCTGACCACTAGATAAAGTGTATACTATTATATGTACAAAGTTACGATAAGAGAGTTTAGTAGGGTGGGAGTGGAAGAGGGTGTCTCAGGTTTTCAGAGAAGAAATGTAGACACAGAGAAAACGACAGAGCGTAAATCCTAGTAGAAATGGTAGAAAGATTTAAGGTATATATACGTAATCATATGACATAACCATAAAAAGAAAGACCGAATAAAGTGAGACATATTATCCGAGGTCAAAGTAGGTGGAGTAATCTTGACTAAGTTTACATAAGAAAAATTACCGACTCATTATGGGGTAATACATATACATGGTATCGAAAGAATAGGTATGTAGACGACTACCTGTAGATCCAACGAAGGTACAGGACCGATAACATTTGTCACGACGCTACTTGTAACCCCATGTGTACAGAGAAAGTCAAGACCAAAGGAGTCACACATACGGGTCGTCACCCTAACGACCCATGACACCGTCAAGAGAAAGGTCAAAAAATTCCTTAGAGGTGTGACAAGAGGTATCACCGACATGATCAAACGTAAGGGTGGTTGTCACATTCTCCCAAGGGAAAAGAGGTGTGGGAGAGGTCGTACATAACAAACATCTGAAAAACTATCGTCGGTAAGACTAAACCGCACTCTACCATAGAGTAACACCAAAACTAAACGTAAAGAGACTATTACTCACTACAACTCGTAGAAAAGTACACAAACAATCGGTAGACATACAGAAGAAACCTCTTTACAGACAAATCAAGAAACCGGGTAAAAAAAAATAATCCAGCAAATAAAAAGACCTTAACAACGAGTTGAACAAAATTGTCGAGAATCATTTTTCGGACCGTATATCATAAAGGTTGATATTTTTAGGATCGTTTAGGTGCTCTCACTCAAAAGAAGACATTTACATTATTAAACGAAATACTACATCCCATCCTGTAAAATTATAATAACAGTTATAAGGTGTGTTTATTGTTAAAGTTGTGTATTATTTTACCTTTTTTATGACTCACTTATGATTTTAATGTCATTATAAACTAGTGTCAAGTCGTCTTATATTAAGTCAGAACCCCCTGAATTTAATACGATTAAATACGTAAAATTTCATTTCTTAGATAGATAACAGTGTAAATACTGTCCCAAAATTATCTATCCCTCGGTTCAAAGGAAGTAATTACCTAATTATAAAATTTACACCATGTTAAGAGTCGTAAATAGGACTAAAAAAACGAACTTATATTTTAAGACTTAACCTCGATCTCGAGGTACTAAATTTTTAACACTAATATCTAAACACGATTCGAAAGGTAACAGAGAGACCAGAACTGGCCGGTAATTCCTGAGTCTCCTAAATTCTGAGACTAAAAGAAGAGTCTCGTGTGTAAAATACTTTGTTTTTTTTAGAAAGAGGTGAACACACACACTTACACTTCCTTCCGGAAGAAATTCCTACATATACCGAGAAATTTTATAATTATTAGTTAGTTACAAATTTCGAAGGCCACTAAATTTTATCGGAGGAATATTGACTAAAAAAATAAACTTACCTTCCATAATTTCGTGTTCGATAAAGATCTACGAGATACATAGATAGAGATAACTTCTTAAGAGATCTCGGACATCTTTAGAAGCAACAATATTAATTAAATTAAATCGTATGTATACCTTTTCAAATGGTAGAAAAATAAGTGTATAAACTTTCAGTAATGTATGGGTGAGTAGTTAGATCAGTTCGTTTATTATAGTTGAACAAGGAACTATGTAATTTTACCTTATGATTGGTAGTAAATTATTATTCATGAGAAGAGGGTCCATCACTATCACCATTTCTTGGACGGACGGTCAAGTCCACTACTTTCTCTGTACCCAAGTCTGAGACTCAACCCTTCTAGGGGACCTCCACGTGTACCGTTAGGTGAGGTCACAAGAACGTACCTCTTAGGGTACCTGTCTCCTTGGACCGTCCGATGTCAGGTATCCCAACGTTTTTTAACCTGTACTGACTTCGTTGACTCATACGTTCGAACGTTTAATCTTTACGATTTCCAAACGTATGTAACATGCGATTTATTTTTCGTGAGATGTGTGATAAAATTTAGAGTTTATGGTACTAAAAAGTTGTAGGACAAGTCAATGAAAGTATAGGAAAAGTACTAATCAAATATATAGACTCTCAAATACTAAATACATATTTTTAATATATATTTGTATCTATTCAAGTATATAATTCGTTATACACTGAGGTTGAATAAGAAAAAAAAGATTGAATAAGTAAGAAAAATACTTTTATCTAAGAAATGGACCCTGACTTCTTCGTGGTTACCTTCTCCCACTTCTTAAACTCTTTCGCAGATTTAATTGTCCTGGACATTCATAAAAGTAACTGAATTAAAATAGAGATTTTGATTACATATTAGTTATTTCGTCTTCCAAAAAAAAAATTAAGAGAACGAAAAAGACACTAAGTTGCCTATAANATCTAAGAAATGGACCCTGACTTCTTCGTGGTTACCTTCTCCCACTTCTTAAACTCTTTCGTAGATTTAATTGTCCTGGACATTCATAAAAGTAACTGAATTAAAATAGAGATTTTGATTACATATTAGTTATTTCGTCTTCCAAAAAAAAAATTAAGAGAACGAAAAAGACACTAAGTTGCCTATAACCGCTAAACTAGAGATCAAGAAGACGAAAAATATTTAGGTCGAACTTGTAGACTTTCAAATACCAAGTACATGACAAGGTCGGACCGAACCTCTTAAAACTCGTAATGAAACGATCGCACACTTTACTCCCGTTGACACGCCATCAAAATCGTAAGAAAACTTAACGGAAAGAAACCTTAACCTTACTTTTGACTAGAAAAGGTCAGGACACCGGTGACGACTCAAAAAGGTTTAAACGACCGTATAACTCACGTCGTGAAAGTGTCGTAGTAGAAAATCCTAAACTTTATCGAGTTGACCTTAAATTAGTGGACGTGATCGAAACAAACAGCACTACTGAGGATTCCGGGTGAACTGAAGCGTAAACTCTTACAGACCGAGATCCACTTACTAGCGTTGTAGCACCAATAGAGTCAGTACTTCTAGAAAAAACATCAAGACACATAAGAAAGGTGGAGAAGAATGATAGAAGACGAAGACAATCCAGGTATGGTAAAAGCAGGAAATGACACGAGTAGAAACGTACTTTACAAGGGAACCATAGAGATTAAAAAAACTTCTCTAGAGATCAGAAAGGGTAAGACAACAAAAGGAGATAAAGAAACGTAACTAGTGACTCCTTCCGAAAGAATAGAGAGAAACGATAACAAACCTTGAGACGTATATTTACCCACATAGAAAGGAAAAGAGGAAACGGAATTCGAAGAAAAGAAAAGAGTCGATAAACATTTTGGAGGAGTCTGTTGGTAAAACAGAAATACGTAAAGAAAAAGAACCCCCACCACAACTAGTGACGGAGGACATGTTACAGTACTAGAAGACAGGTATCAAGAAGTACGTCAGACAGATAGTCTAGATTAGGGAACTTAGACAACCAGTGAAGATGACATATTAGTATTCTCTAAACTAAATCCAGTATGGACTTACCAGATCACCAAAAAGGATGAAAGAAGTTAAATACACACTTAAACCGTTATTCCTCAAGTACTAGACTCGGTGTCAGTCGAGGACCAGAACAAAAACGACTGACATATCTCGCAGAGGTAGAAACCGACGTCTCTTATATTAGTTAGACTAAAGTCATAACTGGTAGGTCACTACAGGTATAGAACACAACAACCTTCTCCCACAAACGACACTGGTCACGCAAGAGAACCGTTTTGAGACAATCGCAAATGCGACGAAGTAAAACATGAGGTTCCGGTTTAAACGGACAGTAAGGTCCAGAGTTGAAGGATGAAAACGTAATGTCAGGGGATACTTCTTTTCCTGTAGAAAAAACCCACAATTAAGATATTCCAGAACATCCATATCTTGGTAAGTTGAAGTCGAAGAAGTCGTAATGACCAGTCCCGTATCTGAAGCTAATGACAATATAACATACCAAACGGAACCTTTCCTTTTCTCTAGTAATACAGTAAAAACTCGTCATGGGTCCACGACGTAAAACCTGAGAAAACAACTGATACTCCCGATGAGGTAAAGAAGATTCCCTAAGAACGGGTGTAATCATCTATATTACCAGTAGACTTAATTTAAACGGATGACATCAGGTACAATCAAGTGACTAAGGATTTTACAGCTACATGTGAGAACGGTAGAGAACAAATTGGTGAAGATTAAATGGAACTGAGTACCTGGATTGTAAAGTCTAAGGATACGTCATGACGAGAAATGTCGTAGTCTCAAATGAAGGTAGTGGTCAGTATAGGTGTAGACCCACAACAAAAACGACACCGAGGCAGAGAAGTAAAAAAGGACCTCAATAAAGAGGTGAAAAGAGGGTACCAATGAGAGTCCATTGGTAATCCAAGTTCTAAAAGTCACGTTAAATTACCACGTTCCAAACAACAACAAGCCAATGATTCAGCTCAGACTGACAAACACTAGGGTACCTGACGTCGTATGGGTCGGAGGGACAGGAAATGATAGAGGATTTCAAAAGAGTGTGAGTACAGGTCACTCAACTACTAAGGTAGGTTGGTAGAGTAGGAGATAGTGGAGGAAAAGAAGGACGGGACTTAGAAAGGGTCGTAGTCCCAGAAAAGGTTACTCAACCGAGAAGTATAGTCCACCGGTTTCATAACTTCGAAGTCGAATTCGTAGTCAGGAAGGTCACTTATAAGTCCCAACTAAAGGAAATCCTAACTGACCAAACTAGAGGAACGTCAGGTTCCCTGAGAGTTCTCAGAATAGGTCGTGGTGTTAAACTTTCGTAGTCAAGAAACCACGAGTCGGAAAAATATCAGGTTGAAAGAGTAGACATGTATTGATGACCTTTTTGGTATCGAAGCTGATAGACTTGAAAACAACCGTTTTACTACCGAGACGAAAAATTTACGACAGATCCAAACAGTATCGGAAAGAAGGTTCCTTCTCCTAGAAATGTTCCTATCTGTATCTTTTTGACCCTAGATGTATATATCAGATTTATATTTCAAAAATTTCTTCAGACTCAACGACATTTTTACCGAAACGTTAGAACTTAATAGGATTTGAATCATAAATCTGACCCAATTATATGATGTTACCGAAGGGACCACTGAGTAGACCATATCTTGGACGGACGGTTACGTCCTCTGTCTTCTTCTACGCAAAAACTAGGGACCCAACCCTTCTAGGGGACCTCTTCCTTTACCGTCGGACGAGGTTATAAGAACGGACCTCTTAAGGTGTCATAAGAGACACAACCAAACAATCTCCACGACATTGTTTCGTGGTATCTGACCCATCGAATTGGTTGTCTTTACATAGCAGAGTGTTAAGACCTCCGCCTTCAGACTCTAGGTCCACACTCGTTCCAACCAAAGAAGACTCCGGAGAGAGGAATCGAACGTCTGTCACGGAAGAGGGATACAAAAGTGTACCAGAAGGGAGACATGTACCGACACAGAATTAGGGGAAAAGAGTATTTATGTGGTCAGTAAAACCCAGTCCTGGGTAAAGTCACTAGAGTAGACCGAATTAGTGGAGTGTTTATCTCAGTGTAAGACTTCTTGATTTGGAATCTTGAAATTGCAACTTAACACCCTCCCTGTGTCAAGTCAGGTATTGTAAGAGACTACTCTAATGTAATAAGCCTTGTAATAAACCCAGTGTTCTGAACCAACTCCCATGGTGTAAAAAGTTACCTAAAGTATTATTTTAATAACATTTTAAAAACTACTTTAATTACATAGAAAAAAGTATACAACCGAAAAGTACCTTCGAAGGGTCTGGAACAAGTTTTAGAGATTAAAGAGACAATAACATAAATCATGAATAGTGGAAGAGAATGTGACATACTAAATGAACAAAGTAAATAACAGACAACGGAGGGTGTACCAAATGCCAGATAGAGCTGTTTCGAAAACCCGTGAAAAGAGAAGACATAAGAATCTCCTCATGGATATATATGATCCGTGATAATATGTTGTATCATCGATACACAACTAATTTATTTTAATAATCCGTTATTAAAGAATGGTACTCTACTTTTTATAGTATAGAAGTGAATAATACTTTATCATCTTGGAATCTTTCGTGGTACCACCGGTAGATCAAGTTCTAAATACCGCGGGTAGATCAAACTCTCACAATCAGCGAGTCAGTACAGACTGAGAAACCTTAGGGTACCTGACATCGAACGGTCCGAGGAGACGGGTACCTTAAGAGGTCCGCTCTTATGACTTCACCCAACGGTAAGGGAAGAGGTCCCCTATAAGGGCCGGGTCTTTTGTTTGGATCTAGAGGACGTAACGTCAGTCCACGAAATGGTAGACTCAGTGGTCCCTTTAGGGGTCAAGTTCTAAAGGAGGGGGAATAGAGTCCTAAGACTGGACGATGTGGTGAAAATAGGTTATGTTCTTGTAGGTAAAATATCCATTCCTTTGTCTTTCTCTTCAAATCATTGACCTGGTTCTAAAGTTTCGACTTTCCTCGTCACTCCAGTCCTCAACTCGTGATCAGTCAAAGGGAAGATGACGTGTAAGAACCATAAAGATCACGGGAGGACAAAGAAAATCTTTGTCTAATAAAGATAAACAATCTGTAAAAGAATGTAAAGAGTGGTAGTGAATATTGGTAACCAGAAGTAAGATGAGTACCTCATTGTCGGACTCAGGTCAAGAAGACGACTTGAGTAGAGATCTATCATTTTCGACAACCGTACAGGGTTGACTCTGAAAAAAGGGTGGGGTTTTGTTAGACAAGAAAATTGGCAAAGAATATAACACATCAAAAGTCAAGAAGACCCACGAAAGAGACTTGTGTAAGAACAAACGGTTCAGGGGATATTTCACACCCAGTACGGTCTTGATTTGGTTTCCAAAGTTTATTACAAGGGTGTAGTCTCTGATATTACCTCATATATAACTATGTTTATAATATGAACCTAAGATTAGGTCCAGACACAATTGAAAAATTTTCCCTGAAAGACTGTAAATATTTGAAGTCGTACAAAAGTATTAGAGTACTACTATTTTCGTACAGTAGTGACTCAAACCCTATCAGACAGTAAATAGTGAAAATCGTTTCTAAACAGAAGAGTAGACACTTAAGGTCGTGGCGGAAAGAGTAGAGAGTTTCCTATGTCAATCTAAGATAAAGATTATTAAAAGATTATTGTTCTAAATAGGACAGGTATCATAAACCGAATAAATTATCATGGATTATGAGGTTTCTTCTTTTTGATTATCAAAAAACCAATTTGAATACTCACTAAAGTGTGTCTTTCAAAACCGAAGAAAAGTGTCACGAGTGTATCACAAAAAATTTACGTCTTTACACAAGATTCAGTCAAATTGTGTAAGTGAACTAAAACTTAAAAAATTTTTAAACATTAAGGTAAATTTCAGTTTACATTTGAATTGGTAGATTAAACCCCCTCTTTACACACTTTATATGTGTTATTCACTTATTTAATTGTCATCCTGGAACTTATATCAAAGATCTACCATCAACGAAAATAATATTTTTTGTACCTAATTTTTTAACAATGTAATTTCTACCTTTAAGGGATTTATTATAAAGAATGTTAACATAAAAACCATTTGTTCTTCTTTTAACACCGAAATAGATTTATAACTACCTCTTAACTTTGTTTTGTCTTGAAAAAGGAGGAAATAATGACATTCTTTATGTTTTATGAAGTTTCTTTTAAAACTCAGTAAAGGACGTTTTTATATTTGTACGGTGTTTACAACTTTTGGTAAATCTGAACAAAGTTGTGTACGACAGAGATAAACGATTGAAAGGTACAACCCATAACCTATAATTATTCACCCATTGTCTGAGAACCTTTGAAAAAAGGGGTCACCGAATTGGACACAAATTTTATACAACACTTATAAACTCACTCCATTTTCGTTGTAAATCTAAATGTAAAAATAGGAGGGGTTTATTCGTCTAGTAAGAATACCTTAAAGGGAGAGGGGGAGGAAGACACAAGACCTTACAGAGGTGTATAGTTGTAGAACACTTCTAATTTCGACCTAAACAGTTTATTTAGACAAGTAATTTTACCTTTGTTACTTTTTGCTTCGGAATCCTTCTTTTATGTTTCGTCGTCTATGGAAAAACAACTAGAAAAACAAGTATTTTACCTCATGTATTTAAAAATTTTAGTTCACTAGGTACTTCTGAATAATAGTTACTCAAAGGAGGGGGAAAACTCCAAAGGAACCTTTGTAAATGAAATAAGTTTAGAATAGAAAAGTTGGAGTAGAAACGTTCAAGTGAGGACGTTAGTAAAAAATATTTGAATTAAAAATAATCCCATATCAACGAAATGGTACAAAGTATCAAAGACGACATGTTGTTTCACTAAGTCGATACACAAATGTATATAGGGAAGATATCAAGGACAGTAAACAGAAGTTTTAAGATAAAACAAAACTTTTATAATTTGTTCGTACACTCGTATTATCCTTCTACTTCTCTATTAATTCTGTCTGTAAACCGTAAATCATAAAATGACTAACAAAAGGAACAAGGAAACATTTACGGAATAAATAACGTAATTAACCAGTTGCGACTGGTCGGGAAGTATTCGAATGAGAAATAATCTGAAATATATTGATCAGTAAGTAGTAAAGAATTTCATCTTCTTATTAATTATCTTTCCGAGGACATCTCTTTCCAAAGGATTTTAAGGATCCTCAATGACTTTCAATATAAAAATCATATAAAAGGATGACTTCTCAGAATAGACAAACTCCTCTATCCATTTTGATTCATCTTAATACCATCATTATTATTATTATAGTGGATAAACATATCGTGAAAGAATGACAATTCGTAAAAGTGAATAAATTATAGGAGAGACTTAAAACGTTCAGGACACTGAATAGTGAATCCAAACTGTAGGGATGACACTATGTGAGTTTAAAGGGTCACGGGTCTGAGAGTGTCTTGAAAATCCCAGGTATGTCAAAAACTCCGTGTCCTCGGTGATAATTTGTCGTGTACATTACATCTTTCTTATTTTAATCTTGTGACTTTCACAATTAACGAGTCACCACAGGCTGAGAAGCGTTGAGGTACCTGACATCGGGCGGTCCGAGGAGACAGGCACCCTAAAGGGGCTGTTCCTATGATTTCACTCATCGGTAAACGAAGAGGTCCCCTAGAAGGGTTGGGTTCCTAACTTGGGTCTAGAGGGCGTAACGTCCGTCTAAGAAATGGTAGACTCGATGGTTCCTTCGGGGGTGATAGTTATCGGTTATAGTTATTATCCTAATAAGTAATCTAACTTCCACTTTTTCACTAAACTCCTTGATTTAGAATTCATTTAAAGATACTCTCGTTTCCTAGTGATTTAAACCTCGTATTTTCTGATTAGATTAAACCTAGGAACTGGTCCACTTTCTCATACTCTTTGGTCTCGTCGGACTGTTCTTCCCTTAGAATTTTAAGTCTCTCATGAGTTTCCTTTTGTTTCTCCTTTTATTATGTACATCCTCTTTTATAAAGAAACCGTTTGAACTACGTCTTCAATCTGAGTTCACTAATGTCTTAGTAGAATTATTTCATCTACATATGAATCAACCTAATCTCCACTTGAAACTAATGGAAATCCAAACTGAACTGTTATAATTCACACGAAAGACCTAATCATTTACTTGGTAAAAAATTTAACTACAAGATCCCTGTTTATTACTGAGAGGGGGGGGGGGGTGAGAAGTTACTGAGATAAAGGTAAGAGTTCATCGTTCCACACCTGGACTAACAGACTTCAACCTTAAAAGGTGTGTATAGAATAAAAGAGTTCTAAGGTACTTATACTTGAATTTTTTTCTCATTTAAACCCAATCTATGTTATAAGAAAACTATTGTTAACATTAACCTTTTGTACTTCTATTTCTTTGTAAATACACGTACAGAGGTCATTACGTATGTCGACTACACGTTTAAGTCTTTTCTCGAAACTATCCTTTCTGTAACAAAGATTCCCTTAAATAAAAATAACATGTCTTCCACTCGACTAAAACGATTATAAATTTTCAAAATAAGTCGGTCACTTCATCTATCAAGTCGTTTCTCAAGGTGAACATAAAGATCAGGGACAGCCTAACAATTATTCATGTCAACTTAGAAGAATATTGTTTAGAACCCACGAGAACCTTAACACAATTTTTTTTTTTTTTTTTCTTAAGGTGATGTGAGTCACTAGTGAATGACGACTCTGTTCCTTTTTAAACGTCAAGTGACTTTAGTATGATGAATTTTTTTGAGATAAACAAATAAACCGACGTAACCCAGAATCAACACCGTACATCTTAGAAGTAACGTAGTACACCCAAGAAAGTAACACGTGTGCATGAGAAGTCAATACCGTGTACCGGACCGTGTACCCGAAGTAAAGGGGTGTCGTATACCCTAGACTGAAGGGACTGGTCTCTAACTTGGGTACAGGGGACGTAACGCTCTACTCCGTAGGTGTATACTGAAAATGTTATACATCCAACGTGTTTACGAAACATAAAGAGATCTTTGGACGTACTTCGGTTTATTGCATCCAGGGGAACCTCTCAGTAAGGAAAATGTGGCAAAGAAGAGAGGGTCTAGCAATGGAGAAGAGAGTATTTCGTATGGTATTTCTCTAGATATGTAAATTTTCTATATTTTAATGGATACATATTTTATTTATTCCACATCCTATATACCACGTCGTGTCCCTTATCCCTTATATCAGTTATAAAATAGTATTGAAATTTACCTTATGTTGAATACTTTATAATTTAGTGACACAACATGAGGACTTTGATTATATTATAACATTTAGTTGATTTGAGATCATTTTTATTCTATATTTTAATGTTTTAATAGTGAATCTGAACTGTTCGTATTTTTGTTAACAAGGGTATCGAAAGATCATATTCTATACCCATATTTAAAAATCACCTGATGATCTGTCAAAGAAAACCTCTTCTGTTACCGTTGGGTGAGGTCACAAGAACGGACCTCTTAGGGTCCTTGCCCCCTCGGATCACCCGACGGCAGACACCCCAGCGAGTCTCAGCCTGTACTGACTTCACTGAATCGTCGTCGTCGTCGTCGTCGTCTGTTAAAGAAATTGATACTTAAAACTATGAGGATGAAAGGTGGAAAAAAGAATAATTACCACAAGGAGGGATGTTTGTCGGGAAGGGATTACTTTTAATACAGACAAAGTAGTAGAAGTGTTGAACTGTAAAGTTTACAAAAATTATTCTGTAGAAGTTTTAAGAAAAAGTATGGGTTCATATTAAAATACTACTCATTTAACAATGTGTATAAAATCTCTCAAACACTAAATACATTTAACTGAATTTATCGACTGGTCACTTGTTTTACAACTTACATATCCAATTACTTGTTCGAGGTTAAAAAAAAACGTGACATACCGATCGCACACTTTTCACCCTTGTGTCGTAAATATCTTAATTTTAATTTATATAAAATTGAACGTGAGAACGTTTTATTTCTTCCTTTCTAATTATAAGTACTAGTATAGTGGTTATCTTTATTATTTAATACCACCTAAAACAAAGAACTTTTTGTTATAAATGTTTGACGACCGTCCATTAACCTCATCACTTAACAGACGATTACTTATCTTTAATCATACGTAAAACAAGGTGGGATTTCCAAAAATGCCAAAGTAAAAGGGAGATGGGATATCTTAAAAAGGTATCGAAAGCAGTAAGTGTCTAAATCCTACGGTTATTTGACGAATTTTGGTTCATGATATCCTCTGTTCAATAGATTGGTTTAAAACCGTAGATGACTCTAAAAAGGAAAACTGTAAAAATCCAGACAACTAAAGATTGTGTGACTCCCACCTTTATAAACGGGTTTGGATATGTTTATAATAAAAATTTTTGAAGATACTAAAAAAATTTTACATCGAAGATTTACAGTGTAAAAAAGGACCTTTTTTACTGGAATCTACTATGTCATACTATATTACTCACCATTTTGTAACTAATATCAAAACATTAATTAGTGAAAGAGATGTATCAAAGTGATAAAGAGGTAATCATTTTAATACTTTAATAAAGAACCCCAGTCAATTTAAGACGTAAAATAAAAATTCTATCAACCCCTTCCTTCTTACTGGATTATACATGAGTACATTTTGTTCATGTTAATTAAAGATTCTTTTGTTAGGAGTCCTTCTACATACTGTTGTACGATGATTTCTGAACTCTAGGTTGAGTGTTACTGAGGTAATTAAGAAAAAATTTTTTAATTAAATAAATAAACCTGTTAGTGAAACCACTGGGGTCGGTGTGTAACTGTGTCAAGTCGGAGTCCGCGTGTACAAAGGGGGATTAGGACTTCGGGGGAGGGTGGAGGGAGGGGCGGGGTAGGAAGACCCAACAAGGTCTCGTGGTCGACAAATATTATTGATCCTGTACCTTTGTTGGATCTACAGGTAGACGTCTACTTACCTATTCCTCCAATACCATGTAATTAAGAATATTCATCCTACCCGTTTTTCCTTTTATATAAAACTGTAAAAGCCATAAAAGTTCACTAACGATTAAGAGATAATTTTACTAAAGGTCGGGGACGTTTAAAGTAAACCAGCCATATATTTATATGACTTCGTCTCCTTTTTGTTATACCGCCAAACATATCACTCCATTTTTGAAGTATAAGGCTAATACTTTACACGTCCCACGTACAGCTTTACCAGAGAAACACACACTTCGTGTACTTCAATTATAAGTCAGGGAATCACTCCTACCTTTTTGTAATTCTAGGAGTATTTTTCCAAAAAGGAATGTATAAGCAGAAGAAGAAACCGATATTTTTGACGTAGGTAATGTATTTTTACTGACCTATGTTTTCACGAAAGGATCTCCACGAATTTATAAACACCCGAAGAAACGGGAGAGTTGGTGTAATTAAATTAGTTCTAAAAAAAAAAAAATGGATAATATTCTTCATCGGTGTATATTTCAGTCTCAGAGTCCTCAAACGACTGAGTTTACCTTTTTTTTATATTATATAAGGACGATAATGTAACTTGATATTACATATAATCTTCTCGTAATCTCTTTCTAATAAAATTCTCGATACGAACTTTCCTACAACTGACAACCCAGTATGACTTATAGTAGGAAATTCTATAACTTGAAAAAAAAAGAGAAAAGGTACGTAGTGTCTAAAAATCTCTCTAAAGGTCTACAATTATTTTCTAATTATAGATATAGTTATAATCTAAACGTTTTATAAAGTTTTGACGTTAAGTCAAATTGAAGGATAATGGATACAATTTCAAAATAAAGTTTAAACAAACGAAAGTTTAATATTTATATTATCATAAATAATATTTTAAAAACCCTTTTAAGTCATTTCTTACATTAAATTTTAACCTTTTTGGTGTTCTATCTACTTAAAAGTGTAAAACAAAACAAAAAGGTTATAAAAATACGTATACACTTTCACTTTCACTTTAGCGAGTCAGCACAGGCTGAGAAACGTTGGGGTACCTGACATCAGATGGTCCGAGGAGACAGGTATCCTAAAAGGTCCGTTCTTATGACCTCACCCAACGGTAAAGGAAGAGGTCCTCTAGAGGGTTGGGTCCCTGACTTAGGGTCAGAGGACGTAACATCCGCCCGCGAAATGACCGACTCGTATACGTATACATATATAGACATTTATACAGTATAGTATTGACTTTGAAACTTTTTATCGGGTAATCGTAGAAACTAAGATAAGAAATGTATACTATTATTAGACTGTATTTTAACAAAATTACGGAACAAGATTATGGGTATATAAAAACTTCGGAATAGACAAAATCATAGATAATCTACTTTATCGGAGAATGTAAAAATTTCAAATTCTGAAATTAAAATCACAGTTTGATATAAAGTCTCAAACAGGATCCGATTACCAATACTTAACCTACCAGTACTTAACCCCTGTCCACACAACCATAGGTCCGTAAGGTCGAAAGGGTAATTTAGGAGACTCAGTATAAGGTCGCGTTTATCCGTTAAGGTACAGGACGACACACAACATGTTTACAATAAAAGACACAAACAAAAATACACTTTTTTATACCCTTTGTAACTCTAAACCCCGAATCTTCATTACAAAACCTCTATTGACGTGTTTTAGTAGTAGTCAAAAGGAATCTGACCTAAGGAGTTTTCTAGTTTCTCATATTTGATAAGAATTCAGGAACTATGTAAGGTCTTTTTCAAGTAAAAAGGGAAATTGGTCCTGAGAGGATTTGGAAATGATCTTAATTTACAAGAGAATTTTACAAATTCACTTATTTGTTTTTAACATGTTTTTTTAGATAGAATGACCATTTACATTACACCTAATAAAAATCAGAAGTTCAACCCAAAGAAACAAATAATCATTTAAACTAATGTTTACTTATTTAAAATGTATTTGAATAATTTGTACATAAAGATAAAAATACTTAAAAAAAGAACGGTAGTTAATATAAATAAAACCCCACAAACAAAAAGACAACTGAATAGTCATAAGTAATACGTATTACTGAACAACACAAAATATCTACATTAATCAGTAAAAACAAAACGAAATACAACAAGTACTATCACAAAATTTAATGTGACTTCGATACGAAAAGAGAAAGACTAAGGAAGGTAAAAAATGTGTATAAGAGGGGAAGGGTTATACTCTATAAATGGATTGTCAACAGATGTAGGAGAATTTAAGACATTAGTCAAAACTTAAATAAAACCACCAATAACACTCCGTCCTTAAACTCTTACATAAGAGTTTATTTTACACATCACAGTAAATAAAAACTCTTGGGTAGGAAAAGAATAAGACTTAAAAAGAAAAGTAGACTTATTCCATATTATTACAGTATTAATTATGAATAAAAATATGAATATTATTTTTAATATGATTAAAAAACGGTCTATTGAATATGTGTAATAAGGAATAACAAACGGCAATCCAGAATTAATAATCCGTACTGGATTCAGGTTAGGGAATACTAATATGTCATCTTCACTGTTTGTCTAAGTTTCCTAATCCAGACTGTCTCACGGAGTTCTTGGTACCGACCTCCTAGTATTGTAACACGTCCTCCGACACTAGTTTTGGTAGGGGTTCTTCTTCTTTGCGTTTTTTCCGTTTTACCAACAGACTTCTCTTCCCTTTCTGTTTCCTCTTTTCTTTTCTATATAGGTAGACTTAAGTCCCAAAGTCACTTATCGTTCTTCTCTATTCTTTCAGAAGGAGTCACTAGTCACGTTTCTTTATGTCCTTTTGTTATTTTACCCTTTCTGATCTCTAGAGAAGTTCTTTTAATCTCTATTGTTCCCTTGTAAAGTACGTTTCTACCCGTGTTCTTTCCTGTCTTTAGCATACCTGGATTGTCTTCGTCTTCTATAATTTCTCTCTACCGTTCTTATATGTCTGGATATGTTTTTTCTAGTAGTACTGGATCTATTAGTGGTACCACACTAGTGAGTGGATCTAGGTCCGTAGGACCTTACCCTTCAGTTGACACGGAATCCTTCGTAGTGGTGTTTGTTTCGATCACCTCCACTACCTTAAGGTCGACTCGACAAAGTTTAAAGATTTTCTACTAAGACACTTTCACGATATGACTTATACGGTCGTTTGAACCTTTTGTGTCGTCACCGGTGTCCTAATCTTTGTCAGTCAAAAGTAAGGTTAGGGTTTCTTTCCGTTACGTTTTCTTACAAGTTTGAAGGTGTGTTAACGTGAGTAGAGTGTGCGATCGTTTCATTACGAGTTTTAAGAGGTTCGGTCCGAAGTTGTCATACACTTGATTCTTGAAGGTCTACAAATTCGACTTAAATCTTTTCAGTCTTCTTGATCTCTATTTTAACGGTTGTAGACAACTTGGTAGTTTTTCCGTTCTTTTAAGGTCTATTTGATGAAGACGAAGAAACTGGTGCGATTTCGGAAACTGACACACATAGTGTTGTTTGACACCTTTTAAGAATTTCTCTACCCTTATGGTCTGGTGGAATGAACGGAGGACTCTTTAGACATACGTCCAGTTGTTCGTTGTCAATCTTGACCTGTACCTAGTTACTTGACCAAGGTTTAACCCTTTCCTCATTCAGTTCCAAGATATGACAGCGGAACGAATAAATTGAATGTACGTATCATGTAGTACTCTTTACGGTTTGACCTACTTCGTGTTCGACCTTAGTTCTAACGACCCTCTTTATACTCATTGGAGTCTACGTCTACTATGGTGGGAATACCGTCTTTCACTTCCCCTTTATTTCTCTGAGAACTACTTTCATTTTCTCCTCTCACTTTTTTGACTGATCTTTGAGTTGTAAGTTTTTCGATTCTAGTACCGTAGGCCAGGGTAGTGAAGTACCGTACATCTGCACCTTTGCTACCTTTGTCACTGTCTGAAATAAAAGAACCCGAGGGTTTAGTGACGTCTACCACTGACGTCGGTACTTTAATTTTCTACGAACGAGGAACCTTCTTTTCGATACTGGTTAGATCTGTCGTATAATTTTTCGTCTCTGTAAGGAAACGGCTGTTTCCAGACAGATCAGTTTCGAAAAATAGATTATCAGTACATACCTACACTCTCAACCTGGTATTTCTTTCGACTCACGACTTCTTAACTACGAAAACTGGACATTACAACCTCCTCTGAGAACTCTCAGGGAACCTGACTTTCCTCTAAGTTGGTCAGTCAGGCTTTCCTTCGGTCAGGACTTATAAGTAACCTTCCTGACTACGACTTCGACTTCGAGGTCATGAAACCGGTGGACCTACGTTTCTTGACTGAGTAACTTTTTCGGGGATTACGACCCTTTCTAACTTCCGTCCTCCTCTTCTCCAGTTGTCTCCTACTCTACCAATTTACCGTAGTGGTCGAGTTACTTGTACTCAAACTCATTCGAGAACCTCAACCACTACCTGTCCCTTCGGACCGTACGATGTCAGGTACCCCAACGTTTCTCAACCTGTACTGACTCACTGACTTTACTTTACTAATAGGTTGAATATCTACCCCTTTGACTCTCAATCCCTCTACACTATTGAAAGGTATGAAGGTAAACATTCGTTTCCTGGGTTCTCACGTGGGCGGGATCCACCGGGTTCAGGTCCCAGACGAGGGAATTGGTGACACAGTAGACATAAACCTCACAATCGAAGACAACGGTACGGATGAGAAAAACAAAATCAATAATGTACGAAATAATTGTTATATCTCTTTCGGGAAAGAAAGTGAGAATGAAACGTTTTAGTTCCTCACATTGGTAGTATGTCATGGATCGATCAGAACTAGTGTCGTACACTGAAGATACTAAAAAAAAAAATTTATATCCAAATCGTAAACCAAAAAGTTTCCTTCGAACCATATAGTAAATGATCTTATGTCCTTGGATGAGTGGTCAGAGACCTCTAATAAATCAAACGAATATATTTTTCGTAAAGTAGATCACTAAAAACGTCGTAAAGACTTTGTTCCGAATTTGTTAAAAGTGTACTTACAAGATTTAATCTCTGTATTAACTTTAGAAGTGAAGGTCAATAAAACAAGTCATGTAACCCTGTAAACTAAGTTTTATTGTACTCGAAGAACCCTTTTTCCTTCTACTCATTAAATATTCATTGAGAAATACTACAGGGTTGACATTTTTTTAATAAGTACAAAGAATTCTTAACACTTAGTCTACGGACTTGAATAAAATAAATTCATCCTTAAAACCTTTGAGTAGTAAAGGAAATTCAAAGTGACTAAAAAATTTTGCAAATAATTCTTTCGTAAACGTAAGGTTATCATTCTTTCGTCTACACAGGATTTTCCCTTAAAGATTTTCCTAGTGAGGTAGTTTCTTCTCATAATTATAATTATATTTGCAGAACAACGGATTCCTCTGTCTGGAGTTGACTTCAGTTCTTTTTATATTAAACTTTTTACTATTTTTTTTTTAATCGTCTGTAATAAGAACCTCTGACGTTTTCAATTCTTTATAAGTACATCTTAGACAAGAAGTTCTTTCCTTAAAATCTGAGTCTACATCTCTTTCTGAGCACCTGTACCCCACCCCCTTCCTCTGCCACCCTACTTAACTCTCTCATCGTAACTGTATATCGATGGTACATACTTTCTCGATCGATCACCCTTCGACGACGTATCGTGTGCCTCGAGTCGAGTCGCGAGACACTACTGGACTTACCCCTCACCTCTACCCTCCCTTCGAGTTTTCCCTCCCCTATATACATATGAATATCGACTAAGTACAACACATCATCTTTGATTGTGTCGTCACTTTTTGTTAAAAACAAAAACAACAGACCAGCGATTCAGTACAGGTTGAGAAAACACTGGGGTACTTACCATCCGAGGAGACAGGTACCCTAAAGGGTCTGTTCTTATGACCTCACCCAACGGTAAAGGAAGAAATCCCCTATAAAGGCTGGTACCCTATCTTGGGTACAGAGGACGTAACCATCTACCTAAGAAATAATAACTCGGTGGTCCCTTCGGGGTACACCTACTATCACTTGATATTTTAGATCCCCGGTCCGAAAGGACGAACTCTACGTGACACCATCTATAACTATTTACATACCTTTCCCTTTGTTCGACGATTCAACGATTCAGCGAAGTCAGCACAGGCTGAGACACACTGGGGTATCTACCGTCGGGTGGTCCGAGACGGTAGGGACTCTAAGAGGTCCGTTCTTGTGACCTCACCCAACGGTAAAGGAAGAGGTTACGTACTTTCACTTTTCAGTTTCTCTTCAGTGAGTCAGCACAGGCTGAGAATCGCTGGGGTACCTGACGTCGGATGGTCCGACGAGGAAGGCACCCTAAAAGGTCCGTTCTCATGACCTCACACCACGGTAACGGAAGAGGTTTCCCTTTGTTCTGACCTATTGTTGAGAAAAGAGACTTTGACATAGAGGAATTCTCACCCATGGGACCTACATTGGTCCATTGGTTTTTCCTTTTATACCCCGGAAGGTCCCTGTCCGGGAGGGGCTATAGGGATTTAATGAATCTATTATCATACACTACGTGTGAAGGACTCAACAAAAGGTCTACAATTTGACGGACGGAATGGGGTGGTTTACCTTCTACAATTGATGAACTACTGGCACTTGTGTGTCGGGGTCCGGAAGACCTCGGATTCCTGACCATCACAATTGGAGATACTGTTATGGGACCATGGAGTCAAGTCAAGTCAATGACTCAACACAGGTTGAGGAACACTGGGTATCTGACGTCGTGTGGTCCAGAAGGGACTGGTAGTGGTTTGAGTACAGGTAGCTCAACCACTACGGTAGATTGGTAGAGTAGGAGACAACAGGGGAAGAGGAGGACGGAAGTCAGAAAGGATCGTAATCCCCGAAAAGATTACTCAATCAAGAACCGTAGTCCATCGCTTTCATAACCTCGAAGTTTAAGTCGTAGTCAGGAAGGTTACTTATAAGTCCTGACTAAAGGAAATCCTCACTGACCAACTTAGAGGAACATCAGGTTCCCTGAGAGGTCTCAGAAGAGGTTGTAGTGTCAAGTTTTCGTAGTTAAGAAACCACGAGTCGAAAGAAGTGTCAGGTTTAAAGTGTAGGTATGTACTGATGACCTTTTTGGTATCGGAACCGATCTGAATGGAAACAACCGTTTCCTTACAGAGACGAAAAATTATACGACAGATCTAACCAGTATCGAAAAGAAGGTTCCTCGTTCGTAGAAAATTAAAGTACCGACGTCAGTGGTAGACGTCACTAAACCCTCGGGGGGTTTTATCAGACAGTGACAAAGGTGACAAAGGGGTAGACAAACGGTACTTCACTACCCTGGTCTTCGGTCTTAGAAGTAAAAAGACTTCAACTCAAAATTCGGTTGAAAAAGTGCGAGTAGAAAGTGAAAGTAGTTCTCCGAGAAATCAAGAAGAAGTGAAAGACGGTATTACCACCACAGTAGACGTATAGACTCCAATAACCGTAAAGAGGGTCGTCAGAACTAAGGTCGAACACGAAATAGGTCGGGTCGTAAAGAATACTACATGAGACGTAAATTAAATTTATTCCTCCCATTGGTATATGTCGGAACAACACGAGGAAAGGGCTAAACCTTGATCAGACAACAAGGTCGTCATGGTCCGACAACATAAAACTGGACGTATGTCTAAAGAGTCCTCCGTCTATTCCACCAGACCGTAAGGGTAAAGAAATTCTTAAAAGGTATCAAACAATACTAGGTGCGTCAGTTTCAAAACCGTATCAGTCATTTCGTCTTCATCTACAAAAAGACCTTGAGAGAACGAAAAAATTACTAGGTTGTCTATAACCGTTAAACTAGAGACCAAAAGACCGAAAAGATTTAAGTCGAACTTGTAGACCTTCAAGTGCCAACTATATAATAACTTCGGACCGAACCTCTTAAAACTCGTAATGAACCGATCGGACACTCTACTCTCGTTGACTCACCATCAAACTTGTAAGAAACTGTAACGGAAAGAAACCCTAACCTTACTTAAATGGACTGACAGTCTCTTAACACGTGTTCGACTAACGTATGGGAAACTGGGAGGGAGAGAGAGTGGACAGAAAATTTTTTACGAAACGACTTTGGGAAGTCCCTCGCTCCCGAAAAATCTCGTACTCGGTGGACAGAGTAACGCACCGGGCCGTCATTTGGTAAGAGACGAGGTTTGAGTCTACAAAGTCAAAAAACCGGATTGACACACAGTCTGTGTACTTGAACAATTGTTGGTACACTTCACACGAAATCGAAATGGACTGTGATTGAACCAAGTCTACCATTTCTCAGACGGACGTTACGTCCTCTGGGTTCAAGATAGGGACCCACCTCTTAGAGGGAACCTCTTCCCTTACCGGTGGGTGAGGTCATAAGAACGGGCCCCTTAAGATACCTGTTCTCCTGGGACCACCCGATATCAGGTACTCCGGGTTTCTCCACCTGTGTTGACTCGTTTGATTGTGAAAGTGAAAGAAAGTCGATGAAACACTCCATTCAAATAGAAGTAAAAAAATTCAGAATGATTTCTAACTCAACTCAACTAAACTCACAATCAGTGAGTCAGTACAAACTGAGAAACGGTAGGGTACCTGACATTGGGTAGTCCGAAGAGACAGACACCCTAAGAGGTCTGTACTAATAACCTCATCTAACGGTAAGGGAAAGGGTCTCATAGAAGGGTTGGGTCCCTAACTTGGGTCCACAGGGCGGAACACCCGTCTAAGAAATGGTAGATTCGGTGATCCCTTCGGGGTATGATTTCCATTTTTTTAGTGTTGGTTGTCACCTTTACACTACCCTTGGATGACACCTGATTTACAAACACAGGGGAGTTTTAAGTATACAACTTTGGACAAGGAGATTGGGGGTTACACTACGATAAAACTCTACCCCGGAAACCCTCCATTAATCCAGTATTCTTACCTCAAGAGAACTTACCCTAATCACGGAAAGATTTTTTCTGAGACGTCCGTGGAACTAGAACTTGAATGATCGGAGGTTTCGACATTCTTTATTTAAAGACAATACATCTTCGGTAGGTTAGACACTATAAAACAATTTCGTTAAACTTGTTGGATTCTGTCTTCTGAGACACTGTGATGATCTTAAGTAAATCAGTGAAAAGGTGGACAAAAACCTCCGACCTCTCGTACATGATACGACATCCCTCTGGGTAAGACCCGAGACCAGGGGAAGTTGATCTCACTGAGGTCACAATAGAGAGGGTATGAATTCTAAATCCAAATTCTAAACAAAGTTTTTATTAACGGGACGATATTTACTCGAAACTTTTAATGATAAGCCTAATAAGTCTTTAAACATAACTATAAGAATATCTCGTAATTGAAATTGTATATCGAGAGACAGGGAAAACGTAGTACATTTACAAAACAGGAAAAAGAATTTATGAAAGTCTCGAGTTTCTAACTTTTTTAATATTTTCGACAAAAAGAATGTTCCTTTAAATATTCTCTAAAACTTACGGAAATTCCAGGACCCCCGAGTCTGGTAATACTTAGACGGACGTCACTTCCTCTGGGTCCAAACTAGGGACCCAGACTTTCTAGGGGACCTCTTCCCTTACTGTTGAGTGAGATAATAACAACGGACCTCTCAAGGTACCTATCTGCTTGGACCGCCCGTTGTCAGGTACCCCAGTGTTTCTCAGCCTGTACTGACTTGTCAATTGTGTGTGTTCCAGGATTTCCCGAAGGATCCACCGTCATCACTATTTCTTAGACGGACGGTCAAGTCCTCTGTGATCTCTACGACCAAGTTAGAGAACCAGTCCTTCTAGGAGACCTCATCCTTTGCCCTGGGACGAGGTCATCTTAGGGTGTCCGTCTCCTCGGACTACCCGATGTCAGGTCCTCGGTGTTTCTCGACCTGTGCTGACTCGTGTCCCAGATCTTTTAGTACAAACTAAACGAGTTCATTGTTTATGTTGGTGTAAGTCAATATAATTCGTTTTTCTATAATGTGAAAAAGTTCTGACTAATTTAATCTATACTCCGGTGTCAATATTAAAGAGTAAGAAATTTAGTGAATGTTCTTATAGTCAAATCAGAAAGTCAGGTATATCTAAATTAATTTATAAACTGACGTAGAATCTTAATGAGGAGTTGAACTCTCTCTCTTCTTTATTTTAGGGTATTCACGTTATACAGTAATTATTTATTTTTATCAAGTTTTAAAGTACTCCTGCACAAAATATGAACTGCCTTCGTACGGTTAGAATAGTGACAGTGAAAATTCTTTTGTAATTTAAAATCGAAATAATGAGGATTAGGTTCAAACATTTTATAGTTTAAAGATGATTAGAGAGAAAAACACTCTGACGAATTAATAACTTTAAAAAAGGACCTTCCGCCTAAGATGTCTTACTTTAATCAAGTACTTGAAGGTAAGTTGTAGTGGAGAAATTGTACATCCCTTTGGAGGAGTAAGAAGACAACTGACCAAAAGACGATCTGTTCACTTCTGACTACAAAAAATAAAGAATCCGCTCACCAAAAAAAGTATGTCGACAACTGTATTTTCCTTTCGTTTCCTTGAATTATTTAGTAGAAAACATATAACCTTTAAGTTCGTATTGTATGAGTAAAATAGACACCAAAAAGTCAGAAACGAGTCGATACTACACGTTTACAGTTTATTTATCAGTTGAAAACTACACAAAAGTGCGTCAGTCATTTCCTCTGACATTGTTCCGTTTGAAACAGAAACGTGTAGAGACACCAACCCAAAGTTTATAGTTATTGATTGTAAGTATATACGTAAAGTCGAATATTTTGTGAGAATGTAATAAGGTTGTTAGGACCTTCATTCATGATAACAGTGGAAGTCAAATTTTTAAACTTTTCTTTGGATCTCTCCTATTCAACGGGGTTTAGTGTGTCTTAATCTTAAAGAAATCCGAACAAGACTTACAGGAAATCTTAAAATCGTATATCCACCGTCATACCGAACGTTTTAGTAGTTGGTTTATTAAAATTGACACAAACTATACTCAAGTCTCTAAAGGTGTTATACTTGACATACTAATAGTTGTTCTATAAAAAATGGTTATTATTTTATGATCTTTTATCTTAAAGATAGTAATAGTGGGCTATTCTTTCTGTACACATTCCTTCAACACCTCAAATCTTATTCACCATAATCACGTTCTCGGTATTTTTGGATGACACAACATCACTTACTAAACAATAACTCAACACCTGTAGTACCAACTCCCATTATGTCCAGTGATCAGTGAAGACCCGTACGAGTCAATTAAAACCTTATAAACTTCCTTATTGAACCACCGATGAACTATCCCAATTTAAACTTACCTTTTGTTAATATCTTTACCGTTCGTTCTTTTTTTTTTTTTTGTATTTTCCTTTACCGTTCCCGTGGTTAATCCTCAGAAACATTAGAAACTCATCCAACTACTTAAATACTGGGATCTCATCGTTACCTACTGTTTCTCCTTATCGTTCGAGAAATTGAACGGAAAAGGAGATACACTAACAAAAATCAAATGATTCTATATTAAATAGATAGTATTTTAGGTGGATAAAGTTCATATATTAAGTTAGTAAAGACCGTTTATGTTATTCGACATGATAGTGATAGTATTAGGTCAAAATTCTGTAATAGTAGTGGGGTTATTCTAAGAAGTACGGCATAAATGTCAATTAGAGATAAGGAAAAGGATCAGGGTCCGTTGGTGGTTAGATAAAAGATGGAGATATCTAAACGGACAAGACCTGAAAATTATATTTACGTCAATATATCGTACACCAGAAAATACAAACCGGAAAATGTGTATAAAAACTCCAAGTAGCTACAACATTATACTACTCATTAGGTGAGAAAATAACTATCTATCACTATAAAGTAACGACCTAAATGGTGTAAAATGATTAAGTACTTACATATCTGTAAAATCAACAAAGGTTATAACTTGATTATACTTGTTACGACGATACTTCTAAGTGCACGTCTAGAAAGACATTGATATATAAAAGTAAAAAGTATCCTCTAAGGATCCTTACCTTAACGACCCAGTACACCATGTAAATATAAATTGAAATTTTTAAGGAGTAAAAGTTAAAAAATCCCGTATTTTAATTTCGACACTTTGCATATTAATGATATACCGGGTTGTTAAGGTGAAGATTCATATATGGGGTTTATTGACTTTTACCTACGAGTCTCTTTTTGAGTAATACTGACAAACACCATTGTGATAAGTGTTATCGGTTTTCCATTTTTATTGGGTTACGGGTAGCTGATTACTTACCTGTTTGTTTTACATCAATATCTTAAAACATGACTTATAATAAGTCGGTATTTGTCATTTAAAGACTATGCACGATACACCTTCTTGTGACTTTTATGATACGATTCACCTTCTTCGGTCTGTGTTTTCCAGTACATCCGTTTAAGTATCTCTGACTTTCATCTAATCCCTAACGGTTCCCGACTTTCCTCCCCTCTTTCCCTTCAGTAACAGATTATCAAACCCCAAAGAAAACCTCTCTACTTTCAAAAGACATTAATGTGTCACAACTACCAACACGTTGTAACACTTACATGAATTAAAGGAACTGAATATGTGAAATTTTACCAGTTCTAGTATTTACAATGCAAATAAAATGGTGCCATTTTTGGACTTCAAAACATACTAGGTGTTTGACCTTTAAGACTTCAGAAATACTTATGTCATCTCACTAAACGAAACCAGGTGACGTGGGCCTCTCAGTCGTACAGGTCCCTTTAGTAGAGAAAATCTTAGTTAATGAGCAGGAGTAATAAGTAGTACCGAGTGATTAAGTCACAGTGAGGTAAGACTGTCACCAGATTCCCGAGAGATACACGAAGGAAACACCGAGTCTACCAGTTCTTAGACGGACGTCTCGACCTCTAGAGTCTCTACAAGGGACTCAACCTTTCTAGGGGACCTCTTCTCTTACCGTTGGGTGAGGTCATAAGAACGGATCTGTCAGAGTACCTGTCTCCTCGGACTACCCGATGTCAGGTACCCCAGCGTTTCTCAATCTGTGCTGAGTCGATGATTGTGTCCCCGAAATGTCTGTGACAGAGATAAAAGTATCATAGAGTCGATTCGTCCTGATTAATAGGGGGTAAAAGTTCTAATTTTTTATCTTTGAGATTTTCCAAGTAAATAGGTATCAACGTATCAATCATGTACAATCTTGACCTAAGTTCTCTGTAAGAGAAAATAAGATTTCGGATGCCTAAGATATAATATAAAACAAGATTTTAACAAACTCGTACATGATCGACCTTTCGTGGTACGCATTTTCTAATCCTTTTGTTTCGTAATAGTAACCTCTTCTGTCTTCTTAAACCTTTCCTTGAGAGTATAACCTTTGGAGTTACAAAATCCTTTAAGTGCAACACAAATTACGATCACCTGGGGTCCCATTTGACCTTGTTACTGGTATTAAATATGGTATAACATTGGACTGTCCAGGATCGAGTTATATACGTACGACAATCGACTAAAGTTCATAAGACCGAATCAAGGTCCTTCTTGTGTCTCGAACATTAAAGTTAATGTACCGCAAAGTTCATCTTGGTACAGGATTATAACCTACCTCCCTAATCTCAACTGACGGTCCTGTCGTTGTTCCAAGTCTTTTCCTAATAATAAAAATCTAGTGAAATTCTTGGTTCACCTGGTCGAATGACGACACGAACTTTTGTAGTGTTTCCGATTTCCTGAATCATGAACCACTCGGAATTATCTTTTTCCATCCAAAACACTTCACTAACAAATGTCTCAGAGTTGTCTTTCAATTTTGAGAGCGTGAAGTGTAAACAACTTCCCAATCCTCTAACTTAATGTTCATCAGAGGATTTACCATCCAATCCTAAACAAACTATATTTCTAAATTGTTATTAACAATCTTTTTTTTACACTTTAACTCTTTATAAACCGATATGATTTCCTTTCTTTGTTGTAGAGGTTCGAACTCATCTATCTGATGTCCCCAATCTTCCTTACATACTCAATAAAATAATACTGTAACGAAGGACTTTCATAATCGTTTTAAATGTAACCAACTTTTAAAATTTTATATTTTATAAATAAGACAGTAAAATTTTTCCATTAGTATAACATTAAAGACTTTTTTTCACATTTAAGTCTATATAGGGTGTTATAGTTTAGTGTTCCAAGTAATACAAGTTCAAATTGACGTCAACGTCGTAGTGTCCGAGTTTAATATATCTCTTGGACTCGTCGTTAAAGTAAGAGTTTTAGATGAAACTCTAGAAGGTCGAAAAGGAGTTGAAGAGGTCCAATTTCTTTTGACTCTAGGGCTCTACTTCTTGTTTGACAAGGAACAATCTCTCGAGAAGGAATCTCACTAGTTTTAAGTCACGGAAAACGAAGGGTGTCTAACACAACTACAGAGTAATTTAAGTCAAGGGAGGGAAATCTTAAGATACTTACTTGTCGAGGAACTTTGGAAAAATTGTTAAAGGGACCGTTCTGTAGATAGCAGATCCGACAACAGAAGAAAACTGGTCTAACAGTCTACATTGTAAAACGTGTGACACGACCTCAACCGAGGCTCCTCGACCACTACGGTAGAAAGGGTTTAGACATACCACTATAGTGTAACGCACGTACACGCTGGGGTACCTGACATGGGGCGGTCCGAGAAGATAGGTACGTTAAAAGGTTCGTTCTTATGACCTCACTCAACGATAAAGGAAGAGGTCCCATAGAAGGGCTGGGTCCCTAGTTTGGACGTAGAGGACGTAACTATCCACTTAAGAAATAGTGACATGGTGGACCCTTAGGGTTATAGTGTAACTATCGAACTTTAGTCGGGTCACCCTTATAAATTCAATGTCTTTAGTTGTTTACGACGTATTATAATCTCGGAATTAAAAAGGGGACCTCTTGACCAACAACTCGAAAATGGTCGTATAGTGACTATAATTCTAAGGTCAATCTTTATGTTTCTTACTACGACATCTCTGACTATCCAGCGAAGAACCCCCATAGTTACCGTTCGGAATAACACCCACGTGTCGACCGTAAGGACTCGGACGTAGGGTCTTTGAATATAGAAGTATTTCTTAGGTGTCTCCACATATATTACACACTAACTAGTCATAAGTCAGGACAGACTAAGAAACGTTGAGGTATCTAACATCGAGCGGTCCGAGGAGACAAGTACCCTAAAAGGTCCGTTCTTATAACCTCAGCCAACAGTAAAGAAGGAGGTCCCCTAGAAGGAGTGAGTCTCTAGCTTGGACGAAGAGGACACAGAGGACGTAACCGTCCGTCTAGTCACTCTACAGTATCAGATACCTACACTCTGACTGACCAATTTCCCCTTTACAAAGAATTAAAATTGTACGACACCATACTAATCCTGTCATAAAGAAAAATCGGTCGAGGACTTAACACTCACAAAAATTATAGTTCTTTGAGAGGCATTTAAAAATCCGAAAAAAAAAAAAAAAATCTTATCATACCTAGGTTAAGGAACGGTCAGGTAGTTCTTACAACTAAACAACGACAACAACAATCTTTTACTATCTACCATAGAATATTTCAAGACATGACGACGTGTAATAAAACAAGAAGTTCCTTATGGATTTTCCTTTACTGTCGTACAAAATCCAGTATTGTGACGACGACGACGATTCAGCGAAGTCAACACAGGTTGAGACACGCTGGGGTCTCTGCCGTCGGGTGGTCCGAGGGGGTAGGGACCCTAAGAGGTCCGTTCTTGTGACCTCACCCAACGGTAAAAGAAGAGGTTACGTACTTTCACTTTCACTTCAGCGAGTCAACACGGGCTGAGTCACTGGGGCACCTGACGTCGGATGGTCCGAGGAGGCAGGTACCCTAAAAGGTCCGTTCTCATGACTTCGCCCCACGGTAACGGAAGAGGTCAGTATTGTGATCTTATGACTTTTGTACAAGAAAATCTAGTTTACTAGTGATAAAATGTCTTTTACATGTGGGAACCTAGTATATCTACATGGACACTTGTGACTTATATATTAAATCACATGATAGTCTCGTATATGGGACAAAACAATTAGTTGACTAAATAAATAATTTAATAATTGTACAAGAGAAAGTGGTGTGAGTAACGTATTTCAAAGTATCTTCTCTCCACACTTCACTTTACAAAAATGGAGAATCCTGTAAGACCAGAGAATCCTTCTAATAGACATGTGGTTCTACTTTTGACAATTCATTTAAAATACTACGTCTGTCATATGTATTACAGTCAAATTTTTATCCTCGTAGAAGGTATCCAATTTGTCTATTATATAGTCCCCTCTTAGCTTGAACTGGAAACACGATGTCTTCAGTACAAACTACTAAACAAAATGGTCAACTGTATCATATAGAAAGATAGAGACGTTTTATTTTCGTGTTTCTTCAATCCTTCGATCCTTGGAGTCCATGTAAACTATACGACGACGACGATTCAGTGAAGTCAGCACAGGCTGAGACACACTGGGGTATCTGTCGTCGGGTGGTCCGGGGAGGCAGGGACCCTAAAAGGTCCGTTCTTGTGACCTCACCCAACGGCAAAGGAAGAGGTCACGTACTTTCACTTTTCAGTTTCACGTCGGATGGTCCGAGGAGGTAGGTACCCTAAAAGGTCCGTTCTTATGACCTCACCCCAAGGTACCGGAAGAGGGTGTAAACTATACTGGAAGGAAATTTTAAACTGATCATTGAAACTAGACAGTACGCACCGGGGAGGTACTGTAAAGAACGACAAGATAAGGGCCGTTCCTTGTCTCAGTGACGGCCACCACGGTTCAAAAAGACAGTTCGACACGATATCAGTCCTCGTCCCTCGAGACTCTTACTCGGAGGGTGTAAGATTTGTTCAAGAGTACAGACACCAACTACAGATCGTAAACCAATGGTTCAAGAAAGTTCGTTAAGACACGTATACCATTGAATTTTTATAATGAAGGTTTTTTTATGGTCCTCATTAAACCAATTTTAATACTTTTTTATATTACTTGATGTACCTCGAATAATACGATACCCGTTTTTGTTTGATTATTTAGTAATTCAGCACAGACTGAGACACTGTGATACTTGACGTCGTGCGGTTCGAAGGGGTATGAAGTAATAGAGGGCCCCAAACGAGTTTGAGTACAGGTGACTCAACAATTATGGTAGGTTGTAGAGTAGGAGACTACAGGGAAAGAAGAGGACGGGAGTTAGAAAGGGTCGTAGTCCCAGAAAAGTTTACTCAGTCAAGAAGGGTAGTTCACCGTGTCATAATCTCAAAGTCGAAGTCGTAGTCAGGAAGGTCATTCATAAACCCCAACTTAAAGAAATCCTAACTGACCAAACTAAAAGAACCACAGGTTGCCTGAGAGTTCTCAGAAGAGGTTCTGGTGTCAAGTTTTCGTAGTCAAGAAGTTGAGAGATCGAAAGAAATACCAGGTTGAGAGTGTAGGTATGTACTGATGACCTTTTTAGTATGACATTTGATTATTGTGTATGACAACTGGAATCTTTACCTTTTCATATAGGACTTTCACAACGAAAATGTAAAAAAAAAAAAGATTTCGATACAATTTAACGATGGAATCAAGTTTCACCCCTTTTCTTCGGTCTTGGACGATGGTCCTCCCTCACTTCAACTGTACAGACAAGAAAGTGCTAATGAAACATAATTCCGTATTTTAAGGAAAAACTACATTTGTCCCGAAAATTCTTAGACCTCTCCTTACAATTTGTCGTCCACTTTTAACCTTTGAAGTCCGGTTTCTTCTACAATTCATTTGAATTGGGTGGGTGGGTTTAATGGAACTTTGAACTTATGTAGATCTCGAACTCTCTCTTATGGATTCAGAAAGGACCAGTGTCACTTAATTACAGACTCAATTGACTTTGACATGATCAACATACCTCTTGAAAACCCTATGTCTTTACGTTTCCGTTGAGGCTATCCGAGTTGGTAACTTTAAGAAGAAAACTTTGAAAATTTTTTATTAAAGTTGTCTTTTAAAAACTCGTAGTTGATACATGTTACGTATGAAAACTAGAATTTCATGTGGAGATTTTGTCTATTACAGGAAGATGGAAAATTATTCACGAACGATAAACAATCCGTAGTACGACTCAAAAAGGCATAAGATTAAGAATTAGGACTTCCACTTTGATGACTTCGAGGTTCTCCAATTCATTGAATGGGTGTCAGCGGTTCTTATATATGTTAAGTTTAGAGCCACAAAGAGGTTTTGGACTCATGACTTGGTGACGTGTCAAGGGAACGTGTAAAGATTCCTTAGAGGGGTGTAATAGGTTTTCCCTCCCAAAAAAAACAAAGCAAAAAAAATTTACGAATGATTCACAGTTCGTGGTAAGAGATTAGGAGTATTTTTAGATTCGTACACATAGAATCTCTTGTTGGTGTAATATTCATTTGTCTTCTGGAAGAAATATACTATTGAAATGGATTCCAGTGTCTCTATTATTTGTCTTTCAAATAATAGTGTCTTTCACACGACTCGTGATAGGTTTAATTCCTCTATACTTACAGTGTCAGATGGTCAGTGTCTTCATCATATATAACATATTTTACAGAGGAAAATGTGTTTCGGTTCCATTTAGCCTAAAGAGTCCCGTTGACATGATGTACACATTAAACCGAGTGGTACCCTAGCCGTGTCATTCTACGAAAAATTACCAACGACTTTGAAATAAATTGTTTATCATGAATTAGATAAAAACTCACAAGTTTTAGAGAACCTTTATAAATTCGAACATCTCTTAAGGACTTGAGACTTTTACTTTTAACACGTCGTGTTGACCTTACATAAAACACAACAACTAAGACTACTTTGTTACACACGATACAGTAAATTTTATGAGTGTAATAAAGTTTATAAGGAAAGTTGAAGGTCATTTATAAAGAGTCGTCCGTACATGTTCCCTATAAAGATCTTTTATTGTCCTAGTCAGTCTCAGTGACCGAAGTTTTATCTCGGACTCACGTAGGGACCTTCTTCACAGTACTAAAGTGACATAGAGTCTACTCACTCCAGACGACAACTTGGAAAGACTGTGACTTTTACAATTTAGAAGACATTGAGGTATACCTAACAACTGTTTTCTTAACCGTCACAGTCACTATTGTCATTATCTTATTATTCGGTCACCGTATTACTCGTAATGGAAATGTATAATTTCTCATAGTACCTTTGTCGGGTGAGGTCATAAAAACGGACTCTTTAGGGTACCTGTCTCCTCGGACTTCCCGAGATCAGGTACCCCAGTGGTTCTTGACCTGTGTTGAATCACTGATTTGGTGTTATTGTCGTTATTCACGAGATAAGAAGTGTCTATCATAAAACATTTTAGTAGTAGCATACGTTATCCGTAACAATACGGTCACAGTTGTCTTTTTTTACGTGTTGGAGTTTCAACTCTTAATCCAAAGTAAAACATCAGACTAACTCCTGATATCGGACTCTACCGTCGGAGAGTGTCTCGAGACTCCCTGATCGTCCTATACATCCTCAAAACGACTTTTATGTTTTGTTCTTTTGGGTACCTGAGTTTGTAGTTTTCTAACGAGGATTAGTGTTTTTTAGTCGTAGAGTCCAATTACTCCAATCACGAAAAGATACATGGCCTTCTACGTCCTCAGACCCGAATAACTTTCGTAAGGAAACTATACGTAGAATTGATAGATTCCGGCCATAGGACACAAGAGGTAGGACTTAAGGAGCGTCCCGTGTGGCAGTCCCTGTCGACGGCACTGACTACCGAAATACTTTAGGAAGTAACTGACTTTACCGTCTACTGTAAGAAACAGGTGTGATCAAAGTGTCGGCATCTTTGACGATAGTCCTCTGAGTCGATAGAAAATTCTAATACTTCGATGTCTCGTCATCCCACCGAAACTGTGTCCAGGTCTACCGAGGTATCGGATGCGAGAAGTAAGATCATCTACCGACGGAAAGAGACGTACAGGTTGGTGGGTGGTAGTGGGTTCGGTGGACCCCTGGGTTCACCGTCAGTATAGGAACCATAACATTCTTCAGTCAGGTGTGTGTTCACGTAGACACCGAATTTTGATTGTCACTGGTAAGGGTCACATTTGTCATGTCTCGATGGTCGTCGGGATATAAAAGGTAGTCTGGTAGACTTCAGAGTCGTAGTTCATGTCATGCGACTGGTCTCGCACACAAACTGACTTCCTTCCGTTCGACCCTTTGAAATAAAAGGGGTGTAAACAACGGACTTTCTCTATATTCATGAGTCTACGACATCTGGTGAATAAGTCTTAATTAAGTAAATCCTTGTTGAAAAGATAAAACTTTTCACGTTAAGATGATTTAAAGACCGTCGATAAGTACTATTTACATCTTTTATATGAGAAATAAAAGAAAAATTTTTTAATCTTAACTGTGATTAAGTAAGTCATAGTAAGTATTTAGTACCTATATAAGTATATTTATAAATATCGTTATAAGGGGTTTATAAACTATTCGTGAAGAAGACCCGTAAGACGGTTCACAAGTCACGACTCCACTCCCTACGACACTCTCCTGTGAAAACTAAGATTTAACTCAGAACTTCCTATTTCTCTTCAATAGAGACAAATTACCTTTTCTAAAAAAACGAAATATAACTGCCACGGTACACCGTACACCTCAGAAGCAAGGAACTGGTCCTTAACTTGGGGGAGGTGTACGTCACCTTGGTACTCAGAATTGGTGACCTAACGGTCCTTTCAGGGTTCTTAAAGAATTTACAACCTTTTACATTCATCGTAGAATCGATTCACGGAACATAAACCTTCCACACACACACACACACAATTCAAGTGACTATGCAATTGACCTTCCTATAATTCCTTATAAGTAGATTTGTCGTGATCAAGTCCTCACTTAGACGTATGGTGTTGTGAGGTTTGTAAGACAGATATTTATTTACAGGAGTAGGTTTAGAATTCATTGAGTTTACCACAACTACCTATACTAAAACTTGTCTAGATCGAACAAAGAGACACTTTTATACCTCAGAAATGTATACCGATAAAGAAGGTATATGACTACTTTCTCTTAAGAATAAATCCATTTGTGTCAACTGTCTCCGAATTATCTACTAAATGTGTGTATCCCACTAGTCTACGTATGGTTGATGTGTGAAGTGTTTAACTCTGTTGAGGAGGTGGTATTGTATTTTTCATCTGGAGAATCGTCACGTGAAGGTAAAGTGTCAGTTTTACACTAAAAATTTCCCCTTCCCTTGAACTACGGTAAAAATCAGAACGACACGTTGTTCATCGTTGTAAAAAGTAATAAATAATAGATAAAAACTTCAAAAGAATGTTGGTTCCAGAAAATTTTGTTGAAATATTTACTTCTAATTCGGGATATAGTAGTTATCCTTTCAAGACATTGAAGACATAGGGAGGTGTTACAGATGACAACTCGACACCTCCGTCATCCCACCCGACGAGGAATGGTTGAGTGGAAATGTTTAAACGATCCAATTTTTATTTTTGCAACGGGCGGAACTTATAATACGACTCAGACACGTCTCGAAAAGGTTTTAAATTTAAATCTGGTGTGGTTTAAAGTTTAGACAAGACTTTTCAGTTCTGTTACATGTCACCTATCTTGTACTTGAGACTTCAAGAGCTCTGGGTTCCAGTGTTGAACGCAATCCCCAAAATCGAGACTCTATATACACGAATCAGTGAGTCAGTACAGGTTGAGAAACACTGGGCTACCTGACATCGGGCTCCACAGAGACAGGTACCCTAAAAGGTCCGTTCTTATGACCTTACCCAACGGTAAAGAAGGAGAGGTGGGTCCCTAGCTTGGGAACAGAGGACGTGACGTCTATCTAAAAAATGTTTACTCCGTGTTCCCTCCGGGGAGATTCTATATATGACCCGTTCATTATGTCAGGGAGACTTGAACTATCAAAATGAGTATCTTGGTTGACATATGTGGATACGTCCGTCCTACTTGACTCCAGTGAATATATAGTCCACGATTTCACCCATCAATGACTTGAACAAGTGTTAACGAGGTCTAACAAGACCCAAAACCCCAACTTCATCAGTCAAGTCAGACAGTCGTTTATAGACAACAAGACAGTAGGTCAGCACAGACTGACAAACACTGGGGTACCTGACGTCGTACGGTCCGGAGGGACAAGGAGTGGTAGAGGACCTCAAACGGGTTCAAGTACAGGTGACTTATCCACTACGACAGGTTAGTAGAGTAGGAGACAGTGGGGGGACAGAAGGACGAGAGTTAGAAAAGGTTGTAGGCTCAGAAAAAGGTTACTTAACCGAGAAGTACATTCCATCGGTTTCATAACCTCGAACTCGAACTCGAAGTCGTAGTCAGGAAGGTTACTTATAAGTCACAACTAAAGGAAATCCTGACTAACCAAACTAGAGGAACGACAGGTCGTTTATAAATGTCCCACGGACGACCTACGACTCGGGAGACTATCGTGACCCCTGTAGAGACTACTCCAAGTCGGGAGTAGGAAGTTCCCGAAAAACAGACAAACGTCCCTAGTGTTTTACTACTCGAATCGTGTGACACTACCGTCATTCCTTTCAGTGTTTCGGTTCGTAAAGTACATTTGCTGTTTCGACTGAGGAAAAAGGCGGGGGACACACCTGACCAAACCAAAAGAGGACAACCGAACCTCTAAAGACTATTGGGATTGGAAACATCATCTCATCGTCTAAGGGTCCGATCGGGTCTCAGTCCTGTCATGGTTCTTACTGAGAGAATACTTCAACTTAAATTTGGTGTTGGGAATCAGTCGTCAACTACAGGGCCCTGACAGTCCAGCCTTATAGGAGAGGACTTTGTTCACTATATACTTGCATAAATGTAATCAAGACACTTAAGTCCCTCACATCGTCGTAACAATTCTTGATAAAGAGAAATTAACTCGAAAAGTTCAGACGATTGACATACGGTTTGAGTCCGTCCCTCTCACTATTCCCTAACACCGCCGAACGACAGACGCACCCCTGGACCTCCGGAAAACGGAAACGAAACGAAGACGCACCCTTGACGCGAACGAAGACGAGACTCGTCTCTGGTACGTGTCGTACGTCTGCCAACGACAAGTCGGAGAGTCAGCACAGGCTGAGACCCTGGGGCGCCTGACGTCGTACGGTCCGGAGGGACGGGGAGTGGTAGAGGGCGTCAAGCGGGTTCAAGTACAGGAAACTTAGCCACTATGTCTAACACGAATCCGACAAAAGAACATGAAAAGAATATCAGAGTAGATCAATTCGTGATCTAATATAAACTATCCATCCGAAGTAATTGTTTGCCGGTACTGAAACGAGTTTCCACCTTTCACCAAGATTTGAGTCATTTCGGATATCTTGAAGACGAAAAGGACACTGACAAGAGTCATTCTGACCGTCTCGTCAGTGAAACAACAGTAAGACATATCATTACTATTTTCATTTTGGGTTAATAAAATCGAAATTGATAAACGTAAAGGTTCTACTTACGGTCTCGAAATCTTATTTCGTACTAAAAATTTTAAGACATATCTGTATATGTATATGTTATATTGTATGTATATTTTAAATGTTTGGGAACAGAGGGCGTAACGTCCGTCTAAGAAATGGTCGATTCGGTGTTCCCTTCGGGTATATATATGTTATAAATCACATTTATTAGATAACCCGACCGGGACCTGATCGTTTGGGTTCTTCAACTTTTATTAGTCGGATTGAATTACCTGTCTTTTGACTCAATCCTCAGGTCCACTCACGAATGTCGTTGTAGACAGTATCAAATTCGTAAATTAAACTAATTTCGTTACCAACTAAAGTGAATGACACAAGATCTTTCTCGTATCCGAAGTTCTTGTATCCTAAACTCCAAGTCGAGAGAAAAACTCAAAAGAGTTATACAAAGAAGTAGACATTTTATCTCTATTAACAAAGTGTTCTTATAACACTCCTAACTCATGTCTCTATGTATACGAACCAGACACACACACAGAGACTGAGAAACACTGGAGTACGTGACATCGGGAGGTCCGAGAAGACAGGTACCGTAAAAGGTCCGTTCTTATGACCTCACCCAACGGTAAAGGATGAGGTCCCTTAGAAGGGTGGGGTCCCTAGTTTGGACCCAGAGGACGTAACGTCCGTCTAAGAAATGGTAACTCGATGGTTCCTTCGGGGAACAAAATTCAGTGAACGACAGTTTCGAGAGAGAACAAATGTTTTCACCGGTTGTACACGAAGGTGACCGGAGGAACCGACTCCGTGTCAGACGAACCAACAAACACCGTCAGTCGGGACTCAGATCACAAGACGGTCTACTCACAAGTTTCTCAGGGGCTTATAAGATTCCGTTTTGACGTACCGTCCACGGACCTAATTGAACTAAACACAGTAGAGACTCGAAGTTTCCCGTAAGACGTTCTCAGTTCTCTTGACATTGGGTCTTCTGAACACTAGAAATTTTTATATCTCCGACGAAAAAGTACTGAACCGAAATGATAATTTATTTCATTATATAAATTGATTGACCGTCACTGAGATTCTACTCAATGTAAATTGAAGAGTGGACGTTATAACGGTACCAAACCTCTGTCCGTATTTATAAACCGAGACTTCAAGTAACAGTTTCACATAGGTCCTAAAGTTCACAAATAGAGTTACTTGTAACTTTCACACATTTTAATCCGATGTGTACAATATTCTTAATAAAAAAGAGAACTGTAAAGACCGAAAATCTAAGGGTCTGGACCGTCCTTTAGAAAAACCGAGGAGACGAAGACTAGATCGACAAAAGTGTTTTACGTTTGTGTACGTTTTTGTAACATTATTTGGAGTTACAAGTAAGCACAAGTCATTCTGAAGTTTTCTACAAACGAAACTTGAACCAAGATTTCTACCCGTATGGAAGTGCTCTTACCTTCCATAGAAGAATGGGAGATACTACACCAAACCGGTAAAAGCTCCGGGGTCTCAATCGAAACAAGACATTCCGTGTAATTTAAGTGAGAAAACCTGATCCTTAATTGTCTTTACAGAAGGATATCTTGTAAAACCTCAAGAGTCAGGGTTCCCCTGTTACCAAAATATGGTATTTCCCTTTTGAGATGACGGAGTTTCTCTGAATCCTATCGTAGTACTTGAGGTGTGAGACACGGACCAGAATCTAAATTACTTCGTAGACATAACGACAAGAATTCCAACAACTTCCAAAAACCTACAATCCACTAGGCATATTTGAGAGGGTAGTAAGAGATCAAATGTTTTTTTACACTTTGATCCGACTACCCTAAACCATGTATAACATCATTCGTCTCATGCCAACACTATGGAAGTCATTTGTCTAAAGAGGTGTAGAAAAAGATGAAACAAAGAAGAGATTCAAAATAGTTCTAAAGAACCATCATTAGCGTGATGTTTTGTAAGATAGGTAGGATCTTTTTGGGAACAGAGAAGAGTCTGGTGACATCGACTACCCTGACTCCAGAGAAGAACTACCCACTAAAGTAACTTAGAGTGAGGAAAGAACAAGAAGAAGATAGAAATCAAATAAAAACAGACAGAGACAAAACTTCGGTAATAGGTTGAGTTTTGTTTATCAGTTAGAAATAAATAAATAAGTAATCACCTTATATTAATGAAATCCCGAAGGGACCACCGACTCACCATCTCTTAGGCGGACGGTTAAGTCCTCTATACCCACACTAGGGACCCAGTCCTTCTAGAGGACCTCCTCCTTTACCGTTGGGTGAGGTAATAGGAACGGACCTTTTAGGGCACCTGTCTCCTTGGACCGTCCGATGTCGGGTACCCCAGTGTTTATCAGTCTGTGCTGAATCACTGACTTGTTATTTTTTGTCGTTAACGAAATGTTACAACACAAAAATTTTATAGAAAGAGATCGAGTATAAACCCGACATAAAAGACACCTAGAATTTATTTAGATTTACAATTGGAAAGAGGGATACAGAACGATGTTCTTCGAGGTTAAGACAGTAAAGACTTTACAAACTTTGAAAAGGTGTTACAGAAACAGAAAGACACGAAGATTGGTGTAGAAGATGATAGAAAACTAATAAATCGTGGAATTTAATTTTTAGACACGAAGAAATTTTATTACGAATAAGTATGATATTTATAAACCCTTATTAAAAATCTACGGTTCGGGACGCGATTTTACAATCTGTCACTTCTCAATCACACAAATGACGGTCTGTCGGAGTCACGGGAGTAACTGGTCGGTTCCGCCACGGGAAGTACCCTTTCCGTACCCTTTTCGTCAAGCAACCCAGTTTCTCTGGACAGGTCGACCTCGGACTGGTATACGATTCATGGTCCTAGGACCTTAGACGACGGGTTTAATAAGATTTGAGTGAAGGACCTGGAAGTACCAGGGGAAAGGGGATCAGGTAGAAAGGGTTCTCAAGTCAAAATTCTCATCTGTTCTCTGTCTGTAAAACCGTCCCACAGTTGTTCGAACCCCTACGTTCGCCCCCATAGGTGTGTTCTGAGTACTTCGGGGAACACCAAGTCGTCCCGTTCGTTCTCTCTTTTCCCCGTTTTACTGTACTTCAACCCCGGTCGTGACGGAAGGATGAGAGGAAAAATACGGTTCAATGTCACGTCTTGACTTTCCCTATGTTCTTATTCCGTACCCCCGTAGAACCTAGAATCAAGGGACTGATCCCTAGTTTGACCACGACGGCGTAACCTCCGTGTCTCAGAATTGGTGACCTGGTGGTCCTCTCTACTGAGGTCCGGCTCCGTTAGTCATATCGAATGAGAGATCAACATCTATAGTACCCTTGTGTACCGTACACCCGTCCCCGTTGAGTTGTGTACCCAGTCCCTTCAGAACGACTTTGTCACCGTGGTTTGAACCTGAATAAGTCTCATCCTAGAAGAATCCACCGGAGGTACATACCTACACTCTCAACCTGATATTTCTTTCGACTCTCGGTTTCTTAACTACGAAAACTTGACACTACAACCTTTTCTCAGAACTCTCAGGGAACCTGACGTTCCTCTAGTTTGGTCAGTTAGGATTCCCTTTAGTCAGGACTTATAAGTAACCTGTCTGACTACGACTTCAACTTCGAGGTTATGAAACCGGTGGACTACGTTTTTCGACTGAGTAACCTTTTCTGGGACTACGACCCTTTCTAACTTCTGTCCTCCTCTTCCCCTGCTGTCTCCTACTCTACCAACCTACCACAGTGACTGAGCTACCTGTACTCAAACTCGTTCGAGGTTCTCAACTACTACCTATCGCTTCGCACCTTACAACGTCAGGTACCCCAACGTTTCTCAGCCTGTACTGACCCGTTGACTTGACTTCACCGTAGTCCTTATCCAGTACTTTCTTACGTGTCTCCCTACCGACTCCTCCCTTCCGTCCTGTCCTTCCTTCCTTCCTTTATCACACATTTTGTCTCTTTGACTGACCACCCTCACACTCCTCTAAAAAGTTATACGACCGTCAAACACCTCCCAGAACTCAACTTCCTGTCTACCAGTCCTCGTTTCAGGACAATTCCTACGACCGAGTGAGGAAAAAGAGTAGTTAAGTAAAGAGAACTGAAGACAATGAACGAAGAAAGAGGAAGACTACAATGTCCGAAAAATTTCAGGAAAAAATTAGAGTGGTAACCCGAAGGGACCACCGAGTCTACCATTTCTTGAACGGGCGTTGTGTCGATTTGGACCCAAGTCAGGGACCCAGTCCTTCTAGGGGGTCTCTTCCCTTACCATTGGGTGAGGTCATAAGAACGGACCTCTTAGGATACCTGTCTCCTCGGACCACCCGATCTCAGGTACCCCAACGTTTTTGCCCCTGTACTGACTATCTGATTGTGAAAGTGTCAAGTAAAGTGGTAGTCAGTTGGAAGTAAATGGGAACTTAAATGACGACTTTTAAATAAATATAAACTTCAGTAAGTTTTTAATGGACAGTAACTTTCACGTTCTAAGAAAATTTCACTGAAAATTACTCTTACTTTTATTCTTATCTACTCAATTTTTTTTATCGTAGACTAAAGGGGTATCAGTCCAAGGAAAAGACCGATATAAGAAAAAATAATTATAAAAATAACCTCACGTCAACGAAATGTTATAGTATGATCAAAAATGACATGTCTTTTCACGTAGTCGATATGTTTATGTACATAAGGGAGAAAAATTTAAAAAAAAAACATAAGAGAACGGTAAATACAGTGGCGTCTCGTAACTCATCTAAAGGGACACGATATGTCATCTAAGAGTCATCAATAGATAAAATATGTATCATAGTTATCACACATATATAACTAGGGTCAGAGACAGGTAAGATGGTGTATGGGGGGTCGATATAAGAACTTCTTAATTCGTATAAGGATCAAAAGGATGGAATGTATCATATACCAACCAAAAGAGAAAGAAAATGACTTTTGGAGGATTACCACCGTGATTATGAATAATAGGACTAATTATTGCCACTGTCAGGTACCACAATAGTGGTAAATGGCTACTCCTTTGACTCCGGGTCCCTTTAAAAATACATTGAACAGGTTACGGGTATCCGTATTCGTCGTGTTGACTACAGATTTGTGTATAAACGAACTGAGGTTTGTGACATGGGAACGGACAAATCCTCCAATGGTGGAAATCGGAGAAAGACTGTTATGTATCTTAGATCCGGTTCAGAATCCCTGAAGAGACCACCAAGTCACCAATTCTGAAGCACGAAGGTTACGTTCTCCGTGTCCAAGGTAAGGATCGTAGACCCTTGATTCTAGGGTGTACGACATACTGAGTCGGTTTTTGTTTTGTTTTGACGGTTTAGAATCAGGTCACTGGTCGGACGTAATTTGGGTATAACACACGCACACGCAATCAACGAGTCAGCACAGGCTGAGAAACACTGGGATACCTGACATCGAGTGGTCCGAGGAGACAGGTACCTTAAGAGGTCCGTTCTTATGACCTTACCCAACGGTAAAGGAAGAGGTCCCTTAGAAGAGCTGGGTCCCTAGTTTGAGCCTTACAATTCGTTTTCTTTGTGACATCATGTAATTTGTGTTCACCGTTCAAACCTGTGTGAACACTCTCAACGGAAAAGTTTAATAGGATCTTTGTTATCCATTTGAAAGTCTCCATTATGACACTATGAAACTCAGTCAATTTCTGGAGAAAATAGAAGGGGAGGTTCAGTGAAGAGACTAAATAAACCTTCAGTAGAGACAAAGAACCTGTCAACTAAGACAAAGATGTGTAAAGGGGGTTCGCACAGTGTTGACAGGATCGGTGTGACGACTACTGTAGTCAACAGCTCAAACACTGTCCGATCTATTACAATTAAGTACGTAAACCAAATAAACCAAACCTGGAATTAAGACGGCTATACGAAAAACCTGAAACATTCCTTAGTCAAGTTTTTTTTTTTTTTTTTTTTGGGTTTTGTAAATCGGCAAAAGTTTATTTACACAATTTAAAGTTTACCTTAAAACGTAATATGATGGACGTAAATAAATGTTCTGTAAAAAGGATGTTACTTCAAAAGTAAAAAGAATGTTACAAACAATAAGACATCGGGAAATTACACATAATTTTATAAGTTTCCACAGACTTGACACACTGACTAGAAAAAAAAATAACAACTTACTTTTTTTAGTCTCTGTATACAATTTTCTTTGGTCGTGTTCTAACACAGGTACATTAACACAAGTTCTAACCCAGGTACGTTTGTATAAAGAGAACCAATATCTTTATACAAAGGGAGTCACACCTCTTTACGGCTCATAATAATGAATAGTTTTTGTGACTAGTAAAAAAATTTAATTCCTTTGTACTTGACTCTTGTTCTCTCTGGATTTCAGAACCGTAAAGTACTCGGAACCTATAGTCAAAAGGACGTCCGCGGGTAGACTCAGTGTCAAGTCCTTCAACCAGTGGAATCGGTAAATCCGTAAAACGTTTCTGTGTCCAATTAAATTAAAATTTTCTTGTGTAACATACAAACCAAATTTAATACTCTGACTGTAAGCAAAAAGTGACTGGAGTCTCTTAAATATGTCCATGAAATGTCTAAGGGCTCACTGTAGATAACTAAAAAAATTTTCGAATTACCTTGTCTTAAATTTTCGAATTAATAAAGTTTACCATTTTTAGTTTTAACGGTTGACTAAAATACTCCAGTGACAATATTAATCTAATCGAATTCTAACTTAGTCTTACTATTCTCATAGGAAATTGACGAAAAGATCTATATATTGGTTATTAATGGAAAAATGTATCTTGTTTTCTAAATCGAATTTACCCCTTAACCCATACAGTGGTACATCCATTTCGGTCGTTATTTATCTTGAAATATTGTAAAGCGAGACTATAAAATTCTCAAAACCGACCTGGAATGTCAATACGGACATTGTTATATCAAATTATAATCTTTACCGACAAATAAAACTTTATAGAAAAGTAATGTTTTATGTTTATTTCTTTTAGTGAGTTTATATACAGAATTAATGAAAATATTACTCTTATAATGAGTTTAGTTCTTTACTGCGAAACGGCCTGTTGATTCCACAGGAAAGTCATATGGGAGAGGGTTAGTGTTGAAGGTGGATAGAGGTGTTTATTTTCGATAAAATTGAAAATATTATTAGTTGAACACGAAATTTTCATCGAAATAGTGGATTTACACGTAGTACGAGACACGAGTCAACACAGGTCGAGAAACACTGGGGTCCCTGACATTGGGCAGTCCGAGGAGACAGACACCCTAAAGGGTCCGTTCTTATAACCTCACTCAACGGCGAAGGACGAGGTCCCCTAGAAGGACTGGGGACCAAGTTTGGGCACAGAAAATGTAGAGGACGTGACTGTCCACCTAAGCAATGGTGACGCGGTAGACCCTTCGGGACTCGTACGTAAGAAACCGTGATGAGCATTGAAAAACACACGAATCAGGGAGTCAGCACAGACTGAGAAACACTGGGTGACGTGACATCGGGTGGCCCGAGGAAACAGGTACCCCTAAGAGTCCGTTCTTATGTCCCCACCCAACGGTACGGGTGAAGGTCCCCTAGAAGGGTTGGGTCCTTAGTTTGAGTCCAGAGAGAGTAACGTCCGTTTAAAAAATGGTAGACTATGTGATCCCTTCGGGGATAACAATTGGAGCGGTTGAAAGTTTTCAGTCTATACAGAAAACAGAGAGAGAAAATAAATTAAATAACCTTATATCAACGAAATGTCAAAACACAATAAAAGACGACACACCGGTTCACTTATTCAGTATGTATTTGTATACAGACGAAAAAACCTAAAGGAAGGGTAAATTCAGTAGCGTCTCACGACTCATCTCAAGAGACACGAGATGTCATCCAAGAGTAATCAATAGACAAAAGATGTACGATACTATATATGCAGTTAGGGTTAGAGGGTCAAGTAGGGTGGAAGGGAAAGGGACGAATTCAGAAAAAATTTGAAATATAATGAGAAGGTTAAAAATGTAAAAGAATGTTAAATAGACATTTTCTTGGGACCGGTGACAGTCTAAAAGAAGTCAGACTTAAAACGAGTGAAGTATAAGAACCACGTTAAGTTACCCGAGAAGTCAAGAGATATAAAAGGACATAAATAGGTCTTTGACCTATTTCGAGGAGAAACCGTACTGTTCTCCTCTGTGTACTATAGATCAACAAAAAAAAAAAAAGAGTACAATAGTAGAATCATCAGTATCTACGAACTATGGTTATAGACAAATAAGTGACTATCGACTTTTCACTACTATGAAATTAAAGTAGTGAAGGAAAACATAAATAAACAACCTTACGAAAACGATTCTCTGGGAAAGAGAGTTCAATGATACATCAACCGGTCCTTATGCCAAGAAGATTCTTTCCGTTCCTACGCACGAACTAAAGAGAGGAAATGAACGATCAAAAGTTCTACTACTTCTATTTATTAAGAAAGAAATTCGAAGGAGCGTAAACGAACACCCAGTAAGGTATGATGGGGACCATCAGAGACTATCGACCGAACGACAGCCCATCGTGTTCCATAAGGTTCGATTATAATATACATAGGACGGGGTTTATACCCTAGTTGGACAAAAAAAAAAAAAAAAAAATTTCAGGATCAAAGAACTTTGACTACAAAGTTCTGGAGTCAGACCTATGGTCCCTATGAGTAACGAGGACTCAATAATAAAGGTCACAGAAAAATTTAAAAAGTAAATAAATAAATAAAAACCGACCCGACTCAGAAGGAACGAAGTACGTCCGAAAGAGATCAACGACGTTCATCCCCGAGGAGAGTCCACACCATGAGACCGAAGAATAACGTCGTCGAAGAGAACAACGTCTCGTGTCCGAGATCCCTGAGTCCGAAGTCATCAACACCGGATACCCGAGTTATCAACGTCGAGGGTCCGAGATCTCGCACCCGAGTCATCAACCCCACGTACCCGAATCACCGAGGTATCGTACACCCTAACAGAGTCTGGTCCCTTGTTTGGGTACAGAGGACATAACCGTCCGTCTAAGAAATGGTGACTCGGTGGTCCCTTCGGGACAAAGGTCACGGAAACTCACCTGCTAATCAAGTGTAACTGTGAAAGTTAAGTTTCATCTCTCACGATTCTGAATTTAAATTTGAAAAACATAATATCGAAATCGAGGAAAAAAGGCATGGTTGTTAAGAGTTGCTATTTCCACTATAATCTTAAATTTTATAAGGTATTATTGAGTAAACAAAATAAGGTACAATATATATCCTCAGAGTTCTATTTTTATAGTCGGATAGATGGGTATATTTTACATGACTTTTTTCACGTAAATGGAAAAGATAAGAGAGGGGTTAAAAAATTATCAACATGTTTTAGGTGTGACAGTTCTTCTATATCGGTTACGTATTATATAAGAGACGAAAAATCGACAGAACACCAGAATCCTGTCCATTGAGATATCAATTACGAGTGGTAGACAAAAATCTATATCCGTAAAACCAAAAGACTTCAAGTGAGAGGTAACCTAATGACCCGAGTGTAAAAGAAAGGAAGTCATAGAATTTGTATAATGAAGTAAAAAGATGACAATATTTAGTGACGACAATTTCAGATTACTATTAGATTCAAAAAGGGAACATTTAGTATGTTATACAAAAAAATCTACAGATTTCCTGAAATAAAAAGAAATTTTATGTTACTTAAAGGATCTCATATAGTCAGACCGAGTGACAACGGTCCATACGTCACAGTAAAAGTCTCTTTCTCCCAGACATGACTACGATATAAACAAGTACTCTAACATTTGTTTCAAAGTCTTTTCTATAAAAAGTTGTTATACTTTTCTGTAACCCCAGTTAATCTTTCTTGTAGACAAGTATATAAATTCAGACTTTCGTGTTCAATCGATAATTAAATAACTGATGTAGTCACTATATTTTCTGAAGTCTTGAACGGGTCTTAAAAACTAAAAGATTTAACACCGTGGGTTAAAAAATGTTTAACCTGGATCTAGTGACGGACAAAAGAATCTGTAGTCATCATCAACGGTGGACAGTTTAAACGACTTCAAACCTTTCAACTTGAAGTTATAAAAATAGTAGATAGTGCTTAAGTCATTGGGACACATTACGTGAAAGCTTTTGGGTTGTCCCTTAAGGGACCGTCAGGTCACCAATCTTGAACCACGAAGGTGACGTCCCCCGGGTCCAAGGTAGGGAACAACCGTACCGGTTTTCTGTTTGTTTAATGTGTGTGTGTATGTGTGTGTGTGTGTGTGTGTGTGTGGTATATTGGTAAAATAATCGTCGATATAATATCGTTTCATATCATATTTTAATCCTTTACTGTACTATAATTATAGACAGATAGAGTTTTACGTTATATATAAAGTTACGTACCACATAACCACTAAAAGTAACATTATGAACACCGAAGTCCATAAACGACACAACCTAGATCCGGGAACATGTCTTAAAAGGAAGACGAACCATACTCAGGAGAAGGAATAAGTCAAGGAAGTAGACCGATTAGCTGATTCAGAAATCCTGATTCGAATTTTTATTGAACGAGTCAAAATTAGAAAGAGGAAACTGAGGAAGTAGGATACAATAGTTCACCAATATTTTCAAGGGTCATGTATCTGCAAGAGTTTTGTACGAACAAATTATTTATTTTCTGTTCTACGGAAAAGGAGGACAAAAAAAAGGATATCGTGGAACCCGAATGGACACAGTTCATTGAAAACGAGATAGAAGATTATTGAACATCTAGACAAAAGAGTTCCATTTGAAAGATACCATCCCTAATCAAGAATAAGTGGAGAAACAGGGGTTCGGACCATTTAACACACTGTGTCTTATCCACGAAGTATTTGTGAAAACTTTGTTTTCTCATTTCACAGTACCCAGGGAATCCAAGTCTTTACAGAACCGGCAAATATACCGCGAGGGTAAGAAGATACCCAATATTCATGGGGTCCATGAAGAATTCTCTCAGAGGAGACATAGTTTTAATAAAAAATCAAAGTAAACTTTTTTTCCACCCTTCTTTCTTGTAAGACCACCTTCATCCCAAGAGAACCTTGAAAGAGACTTCCTTTACTTATGGTCTCCATAATATGTATTTTACAAACTCTTATTTACATGGGACATACGTTTACGTTCAGACATGTATAAAACAAATTTCTAATCATTCTCTCCTTGTCCTTTATGAATGACTATCTTTTTTCTCGTCGGAACATACGACCTTTTACCACTAGCTAAACCCTCACACACTCAGATTAGGATCGAGACAGAGATCTTATAAGGTAGAGTGATTCTTACGAAGGAATTAACCTTTTTTTCGATCCTCTCACTGCTCTCGGAAGGTAGAGAATTGTCGGCACTAGGGTACAGTATTCAATTCGTTATTAGTATAGTCGGAGAAAAAAAGGAAAGCGACTCAAATATAAAACATTAAGTGTAAGTTTCGTGAAAATAGAGTTGACAACCAATATAATTCTAAGTACTATTGACTTCGGTGTAAAGTCCTTTATGGAAAAGAAGGAAAAAAAATTCCGTGTCAAAGGTACATAAGACGGGAAAGGAAGGAAATGTGCGGGGCCAGACGGAGGGAAGATAGGGGAAAGAAGAGAAACACACAAGTTCCCTTTAACGTAAATCCATGAAAACTAAGTAAAGGTCCACTAATTTTAGTATAATACAAGAATCTTACTGAACTATAGATTTTGCGGTTAATAAATTTTGACTCTTTTTCTACTGGCTTCAACTATCGGAACACGAAACCTTCACCAAAATAAAGTAAGTATGGTGGTCATCCCATTCCTTCTTTCAGTCGTACCGTCGTCGCGATACAACCTTTACCCCTTCGCTCCTGTCTCAACAACTTAGTTTGGAGGATTGGTCACGGTAGAGGAGACTGGGGTTCTGAATCTCTAAGACTACAGAACAAGAGATAAACCAAGTGAACCGAGACACGGTACAAATAGTAGGAGAGAGTTTTCTGGGTAAGGGAGACAAAAGGAGGATTTCAAAAAATGAAGTACGAGGAGTAAGTAGTCACGATGGGTACAGTCACTAGACTCTCCACCAATGTCGGTCTGAGGTTAGACACACCGGAAACATTGTTTAGTACAACACACCCAACGAGGGAAAAGGGACCACATCTATAAGTTTTCCTGGACCGTGACACCCTTTTTCTTTCGGATAGCTCTTCGGGACCTCCTATGTCCGAAAACAATGTAGACCAGTAGTTCTTTCGGGAGTCAGTAGTGGTCCAGATCCGGTCTAAGACGTTCAAAGGTCTGTTAACCCCTTTTGTTGGTGCAACGTCTAGGTTCCTTTTGTTTAGCAAAAAGTCGCTCGTGGATCCCTGACGAGAGGTCGTAGAGTGACAATCCGGAATCGACAACCGGGAAGGTTTTCCGTCCAGAAATAGATTAAGGTTTGGTAAACGGTAGAGTAGGAGAGTAGGGACCCGAAGGGTCCACCGAGATCACTATTTCTTGGACGGAGGGTTCCGTTCTCTGTCTTTTCTGCACCCAAACTAGGGACCCAGTCCTTCTAGGGTACCTCCTGCCGTACCGTTGGGTGAGGTCACAAGAACGACCTCTTAGGAGACCCGTCTCCTTGGACCTCCCGATGTCGGGTATCCCAACGTTTCTCGACCTGTACTGACTTCACTGAATCGTGTGTGCGTACGGAGAGTGGGGTTGTCGTGTCCGTCTCTCCTTTCCTCATAACCGTCTTTACGTGACCAAGACAGCCCTTCTTCTCGGTTTAACCTTCTTGGGTGTCGTAAGAAAGATCTGGTCAACAGGTTTACTCCCCTCTATCATATCAATTAAGTCGACATTTTTCGTCAAATAGACTTTCATTAAAAGGTAGGGACAGACGGACGACACTAATTTACAGAGTGTCAAACCCCCTAAATATACCTAAACCAAAAAGGATTGTCAAATACGAAATCAAATTTATTTATATTCATAGGATAGAGAAAGTAATAGAATAGGTAATTTTTTAGGGTGTTTGAACCTTCGTAAACTTTTGTAAATTTGATATCGTATAATTAAAAAAAAAACGATCACTTTTGGTATTAAACACTTTTTTATACTGGGGTAGACACTAAAAATTTCTTAGGGTCTTGAAATAAGGATCTAATTAAAAACAAAACTTTTTTTTATATATATATATATATATAAAAAAAATTGAGAGACTTTCACGAAACCCCATACACTTCAACACTTTCACAATCAACGAGTCAGTACAGACTGAGAGACGCTAGGGTGTGCGACATAGAGCAATCCGAAGAGACAGTTACCCCTAAGAGGTCTGTTCTTATGACCTCACCCATCGCTAAGGGAAGAGGTCCCCTAGAAGGGTTGGGTCCCCAACTTCGACCCAGAGTATAGTGGTAATTTTTTTTTTTTTTGTGATTTTTCACTTAAATTAAAAAGTAAAATCTTAAAAGTAAAGTCGTTCCATATTCTCACAGTCCCAACTGAGGTCTGGGTCGTTACCGAGGACCGGAAATTCGTAACGAAAGACGTCGGGTCGGAAGAAATATCTAGTTTAACCGGACTCCTACGGAATGGGAGTTCAACATCATTTTTTTAGTTAGTTTATTCTAGTACGTATGCTCTCGGAACTTTTCAATTTTTCCTCCCAGAAACTTTTCAATATCTTTGTTTACATTCGAAATAAGTATAAATAAATGAATAGAAAATTTGTGTGTACCACAGGATCTTAAATAGTAAAGTACCATAGAGTCTTAAATAAAGGTTTACAAAGACCGGTACTTCATATCTGCATATAGAAAAAGATTTGACTTAGTGAAACGACATGTAGACTTTACTTGTGTTATAACATTTAGTTGATATGAAGGTATATCAATACATATATCCACATATATATACACACACACATATATATATTGAAAATATACTGAACAATGTATATATAAATATATTACAATCCAGAAGTGTGTCTAAATAATTTATGTCTTAATCACTGAAAAAATGATCGGATCAAAATTCATGTATAAATATTTCAATTATTGTCTTTAAACCTACGGTCAGTAAATCGTAAGTCATGATTCCACAGGAAGCACCGAGTCTACCATTCCTTAGACGGACGTTACGTCCTCTGGACCCAAACTAGGGACCCAGTCCTTCTCGAGGACCTCTTCCCTTACTGATGGGTGAGGTCATAAGAACGGACCTCTTAGGGTACCTGTCTCCTCGGACCACCCGACGTCAGGTACCCCAGTTTCTCAACCTGTACTAACTCGCTGATTACGGATTCCTCATCAATAATATCGAGGTGATCTACCATAAAGAAATATACTGGATTTTAGGTGGACTTTCTATATAACAACGGAACTTTTTTACTAAAGGAAGGCTCATTCTCAAACAGCTTGTCAACTGGGGTGTTCATAGTTGACTCCACCCCGAAGGGACCACTGAGTCACCATTTCTTAGGCGGACGGTCACGTCCTCTACACCCAAACTAAGGACCTAACCCTTCTAACGGAACTCTTCCTTTACCGTTGATGAGAACATAAAAACGGACCCTTTAGGGTAACTGTCTCCTCAGACCACCCGATGTCAGGTACTTCAACGTCTTGTCAGTCTGTACTGAATCGCTGATTTGTTGTTGTTAGTTTTCTTCACCACCCCCTTATCATATCTAAATTACAACGAGGGTCTAAGATGATGAAAAGTACTGAGAAGAAAACAAGGAAGAGAAAGAGGACTGAAAAAGTTGGAGAGAAGGACAGACGGAGATCCCTCTTCGCCAGTCACCTCCTGTCAGCAACTTTTTGATGTACCTTCTTCACTCAAAAGTCCACCAGAACATGTACCAGACTTCAGTCAGATAGTATACCCCCACTTCGTGGGTAAACCCGAAAGAGGTAGACGGATATCCCAAAGGTCAGATATGGGTAAGTGGCCAGTACGGATGTTTTTTTTTCTGTCATAAATATCATCCAATAGTTTTACCACAATACAAGGAGAGACCACTCCTCTAGGATATTAATTAAGTAGAACCTATACTTACATTTTACCACATTTGGATTTCGATAACAAATAAAAGTAAGTGTTCGTAAACAACTATAGGATTATTTACTCTTTGTGTACAAAATATAACCGACACGTGTTGTCTTATTCTGTGCTAGTAACGAGAATGTCTCTCTTATTCGACATGGTTTGACCGTAAGTAAGTACACTATTTACAAGTAGTTCCTACAATAGGGATGTTCAGTAATTCGTTTCACGATAGAACTGTTATTTTTACAGACCGTCTGAAAACAACGTTTTCGTAACTTTGAGGACCGAAATAAAACCTCTATCGGTTCCTAAGGGACACAGAGCCCTACACGAAAACGACAGACGTTTGACGTAAAAGCTCCAGAGACTATTCGGTCATCTGTCTGACGTATTTTGAACCAGACTTCGGTTTGGTATTACCAGTGATTTAATCGGTAGACTTAGAAAGCGTCCACTTCCTTTGACCCTTTGTCAAACCGTTACTTCAGTATCTTCATCGTTTATAAACCAAACTTATAACGAAAAGTCACTCTGTCTTTAACAAAGAGATTTATAAAATGAGAACGTACGTACTTAGGTAAGTTTCTGGTAAAACTTACCGGACGAGTCACATCATCCATGAAGTGTATAAATAAGTCTTGTCACATGGGTATGAATTTCAGTGAAAACGAAGGTCTATAGTAAACTTCTCCTGTTAAGCTCACGTATCGTGGGGGAAATTCAAAGATTGTAGGGACCAAACGTACAAACACACCTCCACCAACTTTAAAATGGTTTCCGTGTACCTCTTTCCTATCGTTTTCCTTTTGTTTTTTTATTGATCCATCTATAAAACTTGAGTCCAATCTTTAGTTTTATATACCCCGTTTTTTTTTTTTTTAGTCTCCCAACCACGTAGTTAAAATTTAAAGTCAAATTACATGAACTACAACTTTAGATCTATTTATGTAATTTCGTTAATTACAAAGGGTTCTTCTATCTCTATGATAAAAGTCATACATGTGAATCTTGGAGAGAAATCCTAAGGTACCAACGAGTTCGGCAACCAGTCGTAAGGGACGGTCCCTGATTCCCATCATCCAGTGGAGGTGTTTTTGCACGGAGTATGGAAAACATTACACAGGACATACCTAGATCATGACATCTCTTTCCCTTGGTAACTCTACGGTCATGCCCTTTTTCCGACGTATACACTATCTTGAAAATTTTTCTCTGTCAGATTAAAATACTAAGAATAGGTTCCTTTTCTAGGAATAAAAGAGGTAGTAATATGTACACGTTAGATTTGTACGTACAATATACGTTAACACATTTATGAAATGCACTGTTCCCGAAGGGTTCACCGAGTCACTAATTTTTTTTTTTTAGGTGGACGGTTACGTCCTTTGTGTCGCTGAGTCCAAGTCAGGGACCCAGCCCTTCTAGGGGACCTCTTCCCTTACCGTTGGGTGAGGTCATAAGAACGGATCTCTTAAGGTACTTGTCTCCTCGGACCGTCCCATATCAGGTACCCCAGTGTCTCAGCTTGTGTCGATTCGTTGGTTGTGTGTAGCCTTCGTGATCGTCCCGTAAAGAGGAGTCACACAAGGAGACTGGTCACTGTGACCTAGGGGACCCCCGAACGTTCTTTACGGTTTAGAGTCGTGAGTGTGGTCTAGGTCTCTCAGTTTTAAATGCAAAGATGGTTCTTAAGACACACTAAGTATTTATGGGATGTCAAACTCTTCACGACGGGACTGCAGAAGAAAGGATACGATAAAGACCTTTTATTGACGTATGTAGTACCTTTTAGGGGTTAAAACATATTGTCTCCAATTCCTCTTTAAGAATAATTATTTAAATAAATAAATGAAAAAAATTTAAGTGAAAGTTCTTATCATAAACAACCAACTAATCCCATATATTAGAGAGATCGAAGACTCTAAGTATCGAGTGAAAGTCATACTGACACACACTCGATGGGTTCCATTCGGAATGGAAAGATCTCCCAGTCATTGTGTATCATAAAAACTAGATTATAACCAATTATAAATCCAAAATCGAGAAAAATTTTGGTTATTTGTTAGTAGGAAATGTATTTTTGATTCATACTGGAATTAATTACTTGATAATATTAAATAACTATCAAAGAAAAAAACGTCTACAATTAGTAAGGTAAACCAGACGTCTTCTATATATAAATTTGAGAAGAAGGAACGGCCACGTTTTTACAACTCTTACACTCCTTATTTTACTATCAAAAACAAAGAAGAGTGAATGTGAGAATAAAACGAAAACGGGAGGAAGAACAATCATCTTAGTCGTTTGTCACTCCTCGTCATAAATATTTACAATCTTCGTAACTTCAATTTTCACTAGATCGTTCGTAAACGAAAATAAATCATATGTGATTTTGAGTTTATTTGGTATCTCAAATGTAAAAATAATATAAATTGTAAAGAACGATTTCAAACTTGTCGAGAAAAATGTAGTTTCAGGGGGGGGAAAAAAAAAACATAAAACATTTAAATCAGAATATTAATCTATCTTAGTATTGGCGTACTACAATCCATTAAAACAATTCTGGATTTAGTTTTGATTCCTCTGTTATACCAGAGGAGATTTGCATTTCGATTTTACTTTACAGATATAAAAGATATAAAAATTACATAATAAATAAAAAAGTCTATCCTAAACATAAGAACCGGTTTACTTTTCTTCTATAAAATATTATCAAATGTAGAGAACTAGGAGTTTTACCAAGATTGTCAAATTTTTCTTTAATATACAAGAAATGTACATTCCATGAATTATTGAGTCCCATCCTTATTCTAAAAGTGTAACGTTTTTAGTATCGACAATTTTAATATTACAATTTTAAGTGAGTTTATATATATATATATTAACTTTTGTTGAATTTTGGTTTATGAACGTTTCGAACGGTATGGAAAACATCTCTTCGATTTGATAAATTTTATAGTGTAAAGGATCTCCTCATTAACCTTTCACCGTATGTTATACCCAAAGGGACCACCGAGTTGCCATTTCTTAGGAGGACGGTTACGTCCTCTGGGCCTAAGTCAGGGACCCAGTCTTTCTAGGGGACCTCTTTCTTTACCGTTGGATGAGGTCATGGTAACGGACCTCTTGAGGTGCCTGTTTCCTCGGACCACCCGATGTCCAGGTACCCCAATGTTTTCTCAACCTGTAATGAATCACTGACTTGTTGTGGTTGTTCGTATCATATGACGATTAATAATCTCTTTACATAAGTAAACGTATACATAAGTAGTCTATCTATAACAGTCAAATTTACTAACTCATAGACATTTCTCGAGTTCTGACTTCAATTACTAAAAAATTTGAACAAGTTCTCGTCGAAGGGACTACCGAGGCACCCTTAGGTAGGTGAAGGTTACGTCCTCGGTGTCCTCTGAACCCAAGTTAGGGACCCAATCTTTCTGGGGGATCTCCTCCTTTACCGTTGGGTGAGGTGATAAGAACGGACCTTTTAGGGTACCTGTCTCTATGAACCACTGGACATCAAGTACCCCAGAGTCTCTCAACCTGTCCTGACTTCACTGACTCGTACGTGCGTGTACTCTCGTCAAATCTCACCAAGGAGTATTGAAGTCCTTCCATCGACTTCCGGCCTCTGTTGTGCGTCTCCTCCCATTTGATTGAGTTCCACAGCTCCGTCGCAGTGTCAGAGGCTCCCACAGTCTGTCCTTTTCTTCGTGCAACTCGTCTGTCCAGAAAACAAAACAAAACAAACAACAATAACAACGACAAAACAAATAAAAAATTGTATTTACATAAATAAAATTAACCTCTGATTAATGAAATGTTATAACATAACCAAAACGGTATGTAGTTGTACTTAGACGGTGTCCACATGTGCACAAGGGGTAGGACTTGGGGGGAGGGTGGAGGGAGGGGAATGGTAGGGAGACCCTTTATTTTGACGGAATACTGGGTCGTTAGGGCGACGACCCGTATGTGTGGTTCCTTTGGTCTTAACTTTCTCTATGCACATGGGGTTACAAGTAGCGTCGTGACAAATATTATCGATCATATACCTTCGTTGGATTTACAGGTAGTCGTCTGCTTACCTATTTTTTCGACACCATGTATATGTGTTACCTCATAATGAGTCTGTCCAGAAAAGTTTAGACAACTCCAACTAAAACAGTCGACATGGTAGATTTGACCTTTCTCCTAACTAAGATACGTTGGTTTATTGAATCTTAACGAAAAGTACGGCTAAAACCGTAGAAAAGGAGTACACCATATAAGACACTAGTAATGACATTACTTCAAGGTTGATATGAAAACTTCCTCACACGTACTGTAATAAGAGGATATTATTATTCTCCAGAAACGAAAAATAGTACGTGTTCCTAAATGAAAAATTTTACCTTTATTGATCTTACGTCGTAGTATTAAAATAAAGAGTAAAGATCTTTTTATCTTTTGTTTCGAAAAGAAGTCCCTTTGGGACAAAACAGTAACTATAAATAATTCTTAGTATGTACAACAGTTTCCTATCATTAAAAATTTTTCAATACTATTACTACCGAAAGTATATCTATATTTTACTTATATAGTTTTAAATAAATTGAGTGATTACTTACTCCTTTGGTCATTCTACAATGTCGGTCAAGATTCCTCTTAAGTTTAGGAGTGTACACATCAGATTATTTCTTACAAGTTTACTTCAATATTGATGTACACTTTTTACCGTGTTAACTAGTTATAGATATCCAATGATTAGTTCACGTAACTTCATCTACGTCAAACGAAAATATGTCTGTTCTTAATAAACGTGATCATATGTAAAGATATTTAACGTGTCAATATTGTATCGAGTCCCAGCTACTTTCTCGAGGAAGTATTTTAGTCTGTTTACTTTCCCGAACGGTCTCTTTACTGAACAAAAAGTAACCGAGATGGGTTAGTAGAAAACAATGAAAGTTTCAAAAATGTTACAGTAGGATATTAAAAGAACTTATCTTTTTGGTGTCTTTCTTTACTCAATTCTTTATTCTACCTCCACAGTCCTTTTATTAGTCATTTATTAGTTATTCTTTGTATCTTTTTTCAGGAGGCAAAAACTCGGTTTGCCTCCTGATCGAGTCTTCGGATGAAGGGTCTACTGAGACTCTTTGACAAGTCCTCTACGTCCTAAAAGTCGTGTCAAAACATAGAACAGTCTTGTTTCTTGTAGTTTGTTCAGTCCCGATGTAAAGAAGTTCCAAAGTTTATTTTCTTGTCAGGTCGTTCACGTGTCGTTCAGTCACACCGGAACCGTGGACCCTTCCCTCAGAATAACTTCCTCCGGGTCGTAACCACAGGCTCCTTCTCTCCGTAAATTAGAAATAAAAATTGTACCTGTAAGAAATAACAAACCAATTACACAGGAAAAGAAATTATTAATTTCGTCTACACGTTACATACAAACTATCCGGTGTTTGTCCGATAAAATCAATCCTAGTCTAAGTTCAATTGAGTACGTATTCGTCTTATGAAGGGATATTGAGTTATACACTTGTAAAGAAAATAGTCTCTCGTTATGGTTATGTATCACATCACATCGTTTAAACAACCTATTTAAAAAAAATCGTCAAACACAAATAAAACATTACAAAAAGTATTAGATGGTATAACAATATTGAAACAATAACGGGGAAAAAAGAAAAGGGTCTAGAACAAGTAAGTTTGAATATAAAAGAGTTTACATAGTGAAAGGACAAGAATTAATAAAAATTAAAATTAACTTTATATCAACTAAACCTAAGTACAGTTACATACCGTTTTGGTTATGTCATAACATTTCATTTTATTTCATTTTTATTTTTAAATTTTTGTTGTTATTTTTTAATTTTGTTTTTATTTTGTTTACACTTGTATTTTTTTTTTCTTTATATCAACTAAATGTTACAGCACAAATAAAATCAAAATTTTTTTAACCGACGTGGGACCCCGTACGTCATAGGGTCAAACGGCTAGTCAATACCTTGGAAGTAGGAGACGCAACCTTCCGTCTCAGAATTGGTGACCTGGTGACCCCTTTAGAGGGACAAGAATACAAAATTAACAGGAGACTATTATACGTTTTCTTTATTCGATGTCTTCATATTAAACGTTTTATTAATCTCACAAGTCGGACTATTATGATCGGTAAAGTAATTGTTTATGTTTTAATAAAGGTTTGATATAATTCATATATTTAATATATCCCTCTTAAAATAAAATTGTCTTCATATCCAAATTAAGAGATAATCAAAACGTCAGATAATTTACATACATTCACCCTATATTATAATAAGACTAAATAAACTTTGTACGAAGTCCTTATGAACGAAAAATCTCAGAATTTCTTCATTTCTAGAAATCTCTTTATTTTATTTTCACTGTTAGGGAAAACGTTCCAACTTCGACTACAAAACACATAATAAAAGTAAGAATTGGTTTTTCTTTCTTTATAAATCAACGGAGTCTCAATTTAATAGGTTACCACTCGCAAACTCGTCTCCCGGTAAAAAAAAAAAGGAGAGATTTTTTGGTCTTATTGGATACCGGTGTGTACTGTAATTAGTGACTACCTGACGTAAATCTCTTAGGTTTTTATTTGGTCGGTACACCTTATTGTTATGACGATTTCAAATATTTCGTGAATGAGACAATCGTCTATTTTACTATACAACTATGTCCCGATCTCTGACAAAAGGTATACTATGTACAGTGATAAAGGGTGGTGAGGACCAGGGACCTGTAATGTATGAATACCATTTTCACAAAATCTTTTTCCTACTTACCGTAAAGAAGATTTTCGTTAGGTTTCTTGAACGAGAACCCTTATACTTTATCAAACATGATACGAGTCTTCCTCAATTCATAAGGACATCTTTTTAAAAACTTATTCAACCGTTTTTTCCTTGTACAGTTGAGAACAAAAATTTTTACAAGTGTTCAAATCGAGGAACTGGGGTAGTTTTTCTTAATATTCATCAGACTACCCGACTTGAAACCGGTAAGTATCAAAACGGACAACCGTAACTACTTCGTTTGTCCACGTAATATAATGATTGACATAAGTTCCCTTTTGGTTTCATTTTGTAAATTTACTAGATAATTATCTTTATAAATATGATAGAGATGCTAAGACTAAGGTTGTCGAGTTGTAAAATTTCAAGAAGGGTTTGATGTTTAAAATGGTTCGATTACAAAGTAAACATGACATTTATTAAACATTATTTGATTCTTATCGAATAGACAAGTCGTCATTTTGATAATTCTGGTCTTTGGTTAGTCATCATAATGACTTATAAGACTTGATAACACCCTTTTTAATTGTCATAACCTAATAATCAGTATAGAAAAGAATACTTTTGTCTAAAATCCTAGACCTGCTTTTTCGATTTATCGGTTTTACGAAAAAGTTAATTTTTGTAAAAAAAGTACTAGTGAAATTTGAAAAAAGACAAAATTTGTTTCTCGAAAACAGTAAACTAAAATGGAATATTCTATTTTTCTAGTAAAAAGTATAAGAAATTTGGGTCTCTGCGGTACACTTTTTGATGTCCCTACACTATAGGGAAAGACAATGTACTTCTAAAAACTTTTAAATGAAGACATCAAGAGACATGACAATACTTTAAGATTTCAATTCTAAAAAGTCTAAACACGACGGGGATATGAAATGAGGAAGTTCTGGTTTAGGTCATAACCTTTTTTTATAATTTAGGATTTTTATTTAGTCCTGAAAGGTCCACCGAGTCACCATTTCTTAGGCGGACGGTTACGTCCTCTGGACCCAAACTAGGGACCGAGTCCTTCTAGGGGACCTCTTTCTTAACCGTGGGTAAGGTCATAAGGACGGATCCTTTAGGGTACCTGTCTCCTCGGACCGTCCGATGTCAGGTACCCCAGTGTTTTCTCAGCCTATGTTGACTTCGCTTAACCGTCCGTATGTACGTGTAACTAGTAATCTCGTGAATAGTTTTGAGTATGTTGTAGTGTTACCTCTACTGTTGACTCGGAACCCTCCTGACAATTACAAACTCTGTCTATTTATCTCACGTAGGATTCGTCCTTCATACTGTATACTTTTGTAGAATCATTTAATCTCTCTTACTCTTTCAACCCCTTGATGGTCAATTACTATCGACCTCACCTTCACAGTCAGTTCCACCTTACCTCCACCTTCACCACCATTTAGTCTCCGATCTGGTCGTGCTTCGTACTTCCCGGAACTCGACACTAAAATACGACCCCTATTACTCTTCTGGTGAACTCCCAATATTTACTCCATTACTACCGTAGTGCACGGTAACAATTTTAGAGTGGTACCGCTCCTTTACCACCTCTATTAATCCCTTCCATACTTAGAATTAGGATCTTTTGAACATCTACTGATATTGATGTCAGTCCTACGCTCTACTACTCCCTGACGGAATCCAGTCACTACCTCCACACCTCGTCGTTCCTTCATGAATTCTTGATATAATTACTTTTATCCTTCATTATTCTCCTTCTTCCATCACTTCATCATGATTTCCCATTTCAACTCTGACAAGAGACTTAGGATGATTAGGAATTAGTGTAAATTTCCTTAACCTTGAAACTACCGTTTGTCTGTGTAAAATACGTGAATATACAACTTATAAAGTAATAATATAAGGGGTCTTACTCACGGTCCTTAAGTATTTTTGTAATGGAGTCCTTCTTTGTATCAGATCACAACATACAATCAACGAGTCAGCACAGGTTGAGAAACGTTGGGGTACCTAATATCGGACGGTCCAAGGAGACAAGTACTTTAAGAGGTCCGTTCTTATAACCTCACCCAACGGTAAGGGAAGAGGTCCCTAGAAGGACTGGGTCCCTAACTTGTGTCCAGAGGACTTAACGTCCGTCTAAGCAATGGTGGACTCGGTGGTTCCTCCAGGACAACGACGACGACGACGACTCAGTGAAGTCAGCACAGGCTGAGATACGCTGGGGTGTCTGCCGTCGGGTGGTCCGAGGGGGCAGGGACCCTAAGAGGTCCGTTCTCATGACCTCACCCAACGGTAACGGAAGAGGCCTCCTTCAGGATCTATAAAGAATACTTCTGTAATTTAGAATAATTTTCCTCTTTCAATTTTTATTACTCAAGTCTCAAACACCGTATAGGTACTTTACCTTTACTTAAATTCGAATCTTAAGAAAAGACAACACTCCTTTAAGAACAATACAAAAAAACTGTACATTAAGTATCCTTGACTTCACAAGTGGGTATAAGTGTTATAGTAAGATCTTAAATTAGGTTTATTCAAAGAAGAAACCGTCCTACTGAGAAACTTCGTTGACGTCCACCAAGTAGTTGGCACCTAGAACGGTTCACTGTGTCTTTCGCTTCCTCATCTTCGTCTTGTTCTCTTTGCACTCATCTGTGGCGACAAATAACTGTTTAACGAAAATCGGTTTCCTGTAAGTACTACTACCATGTAATAAAAGGATTGTAGTTTGTTATAGACGTTTTTTACGTCTGAACAAACACCTCGTGTACATTTCACTTCGATGTGAAACGCCGATATTTAGAACTAAGTCACTACAGAATTAACACCACGTCTCTGGATATTCGAATTGAAAGACTTTTCTCCACATCATAGAATTTTGTCCTTAATAAGAAAGACTTCTGGTTATATTTTACAGATAAACTTAACACTCAGAAGATAATTATGACATCTAAATATAGGCATATTGAACACCAATAATTTTACAAAACTTCATATAATCCTTGACGAGTTATAAATAAACTTTAATAGTCATAAACAATTTACTTATTTAACTATATACATTTCGACAAGATTCAAGTGTTTTTCTAATCACAACATTATCATGAATTCTGTCAATCATATAGATCGGGGACTAAATTCAGTAACCTAATATTGGTATTGTTTCTTACTTACTGATATTGAACCCCCATTAAGTCACGCACGAGAGTTCCATAATGACTGTAAGAGTCTGTCTACCCAAGTCGTAACATCTACTCTCCAATCACAGACCTAGCAACTCCTTTTTGCAACTAAAAATTTTGTTACTCTATAGTCTTAAAATGGAAAAAAAAAAAACATCGGACATCTCTCTTTATTTTTAACATTTATTATTGGATCGGGAGTACTATTAACCACACTTCACTAGTTAATTGACAAGGGAACTCGATATCAGTAGTCTCTATGGACTATACAATGTTCCATCGTACTAAGACATGGTCTCTCTAAGTCCTTTAGTGAGAAGGTCCACTTTTCCGTAAACATTTATAGGACTAGGACGAAGAAATTGACATCCGAATACACCGATCTTTCTTGTATCCGTCCTCTTCCTGGATATACCATTCTCGAGTCCGCTCTCCTCCTCTGTTGACGTCACTGTAAGTCGACCGTGTAGGCTTTACGTCACTTATTTTGTGACAGTAACATGTCTGAGATCACCTCCCTTTGTGGCAGAAATCTTTTGTTGACTACTTCTGAGTCTTTCGTCTGACATCAAATTCGTTCATACTTTTATTTCTCGTTAAATAGAAAATTACACAAAAATTATCCTCTTATTAGATCTTCTAGAAATTGTGTTTCCTAGGATTCATTTTATCAGATCCTTTTCCCGTCGTATCCTATTTTTCTCTTAGGGGGTTTAGATTTTCTTGTTCACCGGGTGTTGAAAGTGCTTTTGTTTCCGTTCGTACAAATATGGAAAATCAGGGGTGTGTAAATTTCTATACCTTTGAGAGTAAGATCTCAAACCTAAATTATTAAAAGTAGTTAAAAAAATCCAGAAACATTTAAAACGTCATTTGTTTGGGAAGTTCCCTTACACACACACACAAGTACACACACCACATATTTCTATCACATATATTAACCCTATCAAATTGAGAATCTAAGTTGTGTATACACGGGTTGTACCCATACTGGTCCATTTGTTGTGGAAATATTCTACGTATCACATAATTAAGATACACACACGATATTAAAAATTACTTGATTTTGATTTTAGTTCTTTCATAACTAGTTTTGACATAAATTAGGTTCAGATTTAAGTCTGATTTAAGGAAAGGGAGTTCAGGCATACAGAGGTTGGTCATAATTCAGATATTTTATCCAATTATTACGTTTCCTTTAATTTTTAAGGGTTTTGAAAGAAGTTGAGAACAGTAGATTAGTATAACAGAAAGACGTATATGAAAGTGTTCCAAAAGTACTATTCAACACTAGTAGAATAGAAGATAATCTTACGTCGAAGTATCTCCTTTACTGAGACAAGAACAGAAGAATATGTATAATTCTGGAGTTATTTATAGACTTTTAAATTACTTAATTATGCATCTAAATAAACCATGATTGAATAGTTATTTATTTATCAACACGGACTTATTAACAGTATTTTTATAGATATCAAAATAATTTTAAAATTACAACCCAAATCTCAAATCGATATCTAAAACGGTATACCAGATAGTTAATGAGACTCCTTCCAGTAAGAAGTTGAGAGGATTGGTATCTGGATCTTGGTTTTTATAAACTAAAGTCGGTACAACATGAACCTCCACTGGGAACTGTTACCATTTAACAAACTTTATTTTAGTCCTAAACTTTTATTAATTCACCATTATCCTCGGTAGACCTTTACCTTACGATCAACCGTTACATCGGTTTGAGTATCGTGTCTCTACGTTCACGAAAAGGTCTCGTCCTAGGTTGTAAATTCATGACCCAGTTCACATTCTACCTCGGTGACTCCAATACTACTTTCACTTTCACAAGCAGCAAGTCAGCACAGACTGAGAAACTCCGCGATACCTGACATCTGAGGGACCGAGGAGACAGTTACCTTAAGAGATCCGTTTTTATGACGTCACCCATTGGTAAGGGAAGAGGTCCCCTAGAAGGACTGGGTCCCTAGCTTGTGCCCAGAGGACATAACGTCCGTCTAAGAAATGACAGAGTCAAACATAAGTTACATACTCCAAACACCTTGTCGACCGTTCTATACATGTCTAGCAAATGGAGAAATAAAAAGAGTCACTTTCTTTTATTTACTGTATTTAGATACAGCAGGGTCGTAGACTAAATCGCAGATCTCCGAGTATATAATCTTTACATACTTATCCTTTTCCTGTCCTCAGTAGTAAGGTCACCATTGTGGACAAAGAACTGAGTTAAAGGATATTTAATATACATCTATTAAAATACCTTAAAAGTCTAAAGAGGACTCTGTTTTAATAGAACCGCCTTTCAAAGTTTTATTACAGTCTTATAAGCATCACCACGTATAAAGAATAACGGAGTAAATTTTGATTCTGAATAGTGTTCATTCAAAATATTTTCTCGTGGTAAATCCTTTTATACAGAACTTATTAAGTTACCCTTCGAAATTTTTGAAAATAATATTTGTTCTCTTCGTCTGAGGAATTCATCTGAAAAAGAAAGATGAGACTAAAACCATATTTTCAGATGTAGTCTTTAAAATTTTTGAGTACAGTCCTGATACGAACAAAAATTAACGAGTCTAATACTAGACTTCAGTGATTCATTGACTTTACTATCCGTGTACGTGGATGGCCCCATGAACAAACGATAAGTACAATGACCTGAGGTGAAGTCTGGATCAGTTAGTCTTAGAGACACGTACCTTGAGACTTAAGACGTAAAGATTATTCGAGGAGGCAACTAGAAACGAATAAGATTTCTGACTCTTGATAACCTTACTTTTCAGGTTACTTAGTCTCCCAACACAAAAGTCTTAAAAGAGGTACCACAACAATTAGAGACCTGGAATAAAGAGATCCGTCGTAAAGATAGACATTCAATTCAAATCTATAGTTTACACTCCTACCTCTTCTTCTTTCCGACTTTAAGTTCCCTTATTTACACCTCATTCTAACTCTCAGTCCAGGGGATCAGTCATCCAAGTTGTAGATGTTTCCGTGTGTAGTAATTTGTCGGAGTCAGTTCGGTCGGTCGTGGGAGACTGATGTAAAATCGAAAAATTTTTACTTAACAACAACAAATCAGTGGTTCATCACAGGTTGAGAAACGTTGGGGTACCTACATCGGACGGTCCTAGGAAACAGGTACCCTAAAGGGTCTGTTCTTACGACTTCACCCAACGGTAAAGGAAGAGGTCCCCTAGAAGGACTGTACTTGTTGGTTTAGCTTTTATTCGTTTGTTTACTTTTCAGTTTGGTTTCTTTGTTTAGTCGTCTCTACGGGTTTTACTTCTTTATTCTCGGTCTACTTCACCCTTGATTATATCATCACTGGGTGACTCTGGAGTCTAAACCTAAATCCAGACTCCGGGACCCCAGACTCCAGAGTGACATGTATTTTTGTCGTCTAAACTGGGACCCAGACGAATTCCGACCCTCCGACCGTCCTAATACGATATATTTCAGACAATGGACCTTTTCGTCGGAGTCCACACCTTTCCCTTTGTTTTTCGACCTGAAAGGTCGACAGCTTTCGTCGTTCCATCAAATGATAAACAAGATCCTAAATCTACTTTTTATATTTATGTAAGTAGTCTTTAGTCTAAGAGTCTAAACATGGAACTGACAATCCAAGGTTGAATTTGAGGGATATAACAATCCTTGGGTTTTAATATTATTTGTAACCCGTAAGAGTAATTCACATAAAACTTAATTGTCTTCAATCACCATTTCCAACGTCAACCGTTGGAGTAACTTTTGTATAGTTTTGATTAAAACTATCATTATAATATATTAAATTTTAATACAATACAAAGTTATAAGAAAGGAAGACACATACAAAAACACAATTACGATTAATTTTTTAAAGTTGTACGTATAAATAGAGAATGTTTTCGTACTGGGTTTTAGATGTAATATAAAAATAAGAATTAAGAAATCAAATCTTATTAAATCTTAAGGTCTTTGTAACGGTTTTATTATGTCTTTTAAATATATAATGGAAATGTCAAATGGAATCCAGTTGTACAGTATTTTACAACCATTTAAATGTTTTGATTATTTGGTTATGATGATAAGTGACTGGTGATCTGAAATAAATAAGTAGTACAAAGGGATTAACGATGACCAGAAATTGTCAAAGAGTCATAAAGGAATAAAAGATACTGGAACTTGGAAAACTCCTTATGTCCAGTTCTTAAAACATCTTACGACGAATTAAGTCTAAACAGATTATCAAAAGAGTACTAATCTGACACCAATACATAAAACCCTCTTTTCTGGTTCTTCCACTTTGTGGGAGTAGTAAATTATAATCTCTCATACACGTTAACTGTACTACTATGGGATGTAGTGGTCCGGTACCATGACAAACGACCGAAGAGGGAACATTTCACTGAAAATTAGGTGGAAGAATATGTTAAGAAACCTTCGTTCGGTGATTAAGAACGAGGTCAATATACATAAACCATATGAACGACCACAGGATATCTCAGAGACTCATTGCCAAGTAAAAAGAACACACGTACACACACACACAAGAAGTCTGACCTAAAGTCAACTGGATAGGAAAATATTAAACATAGAGAAACTACGATTAGAGGTGACACATTCTCAAATAAGAGTATAAACTTAATAAACTGTACTAAAGGAAATCTCGGAACTTATATAAAGATCATCAACTAATTTTCAGGAACAGACCTTTAAGGTAGTAGAGCCGAAGGAGTCCCTCAAAGACAACTGACGTAAAAAAAGGGTGAATACCCGGTACGAAAGTGTAAATAACAGCATACACTATAACACTGAAGAACAAACGATTGAAAGGATTTAATTAAAACATTTCAGATACATCAAACAACATATGTCGGTGACTTTAGAAGCGAGCCATTGAATCAACAGTCGATCACTAACCTGAGGGGTCCACTGTGTCACCATTTCTCAGAGGGACGGGTACGTCCTCTACGTTCTCTGCGTGTGAGTTAGGAACCTTCTAAGGGGACTCCCCCTTTACCGTCGGGTGAGGTCATACGAACGGACCTCTCAGAGTACCTGTCCCCTTGGGCGTCCGACGTCAGGTACCTCAGTGTTTCTAGACCTGTGCTGACTCGTGTCACGAGTACACTAGACGTGTTACTAACCTGTTTCATAACTACATACGGTACTTGTGAGGTCTTCAAATGTCGCACCGAATTTATCTCGGAGATTCGGTTGGTCTTCACTCTAGGAATAGTCTGGAAAGGACTTATCTACGTATCGTGACTTGTAGACGCACCGGAAGATCTCGATGTGTCGATACAGCTCAAAAACTTTTAAAGGACACCTGTACAGTAAATGACATAAAAGAAAAATTAAAAAACCATTCAGAGAACAAACGGAGTCCGTCGAAGGTATATTTTGATAATGGGGACTGACAAAAACTGTTTACAATATGTCTGTCTCATAGAGTGACTCACAACAATTTTTTATTTATTTATGGTCACTCCGTAAAGGTATATCCAGTTTATCACTGTTTAGAGATCTATAAACCCTTGAGATTTAGACAAAACAGGGGAGGTCATCTGGTATCCGACGAACAAAGTATCAATGGTAACAACACTCCTATGACTAAACGTTCCGAGGGTGTCTTGGTCTCTCTTCCTATAATTATAACCCGTTCAATTTTGGGACGTATCAATAATAAGGATAACTCTAAGTTGACTAAAAGAAATTACTTACAAGATACCTAATAACATTCGGAAAGAGATTAAAGGTCTCAAAATTTTTGTAACTAAAATCACTAAAAAGGGACACAATGTAAGAGTAACATATAAATCTGTTCGTCTAAAAAACTCGACAGATATGAGAGTAAACCCCGAAAGGACCACCGAGTCTGACATTTCTTAGATGGACGTTAGATCCTCTGGACCTAAACTAGGGACCCAACCCTTCTAGGGGACCTCGTCTCGTACCGTTGGGTGAGGTCATAAGAACGGGTCTCTTAGGATACCTGTTTCTTCGGACCGTCCTTTATCAGGTACCCCAGTTTTTCTCAGCCTGTACTAACTTACTGATTCGTGTCGTGTCGTGTATGAGAGTAAGATCTTTATAAAGAGGAGAGGATAAAAAGAACTAAAATGTCGGACCAAAAGAGAAACGGGGGTCTCATACTATAGAAGCATTACCCAATATCTTAGTCTGTCATAGACGAAGAAATTTAGGTTAGAGTACTTTTTGATAATTTTTGTTCACAAACCATTTTATTCAAAACTCTTTAAAAGTCAAGTCAAGTCAACGAGTCAGTACAGGTTAAGAAACACTGGGGTACCCTACGTCGGGTGGTCCGAAGGGACAGGTAGTGGTTGAGGGTCTCAAACGAGTTTGAGTACAGGTATCTCAGTCACTACGGTAGGTTGGTAGAGTAGGAGAAAACAGGAGAAGAGGACGGAAGTTAGAAAGGGTCGTAGTCCCAGAAAAGTTTACTCAGTCGTCAAGTGTAGTCCACCGGTTTCATGACCTCGAATTCGAAGTCGTAGTCAGGAAGGTTACTTATAAGTCCTGACTAAAGGAAATCCTATCTGACCAACCTAGACGAACGTCAGGTTCCCTGAGAGTTCTCAAAAAAGGTTGTGGTGTCAAGTTTTCGTAGTTAAAAAGTCACGAGTCGAAACAAATACCAGACTGAGAGTGTACTGATGACCTTTTTGGTATCGGAACTAATATGCCTGGAAACAGTCGTTTCATTACAGAGACGAAAAATAACTTTTCAAGATCTATAGTAATATAAACTCTCCGAGAGTTAACATTCTGTAGGGAAAAGTTCTCCTCGTTCCGTCGAGATGTTAAGATTCATTTGTCTAGTTCACATTGGTCGTAGGACCGAATTTTATCCCCCTTTACAACAAGTAACAACTGAACTTTATGATGTCTCAGAGAAGATTTTATAAATCATTTCAGTGGTCCATCGGGGACGAACTAACATAAATAAGGTCAAAAAGAAAAAAAGTATAAATGACTTCAGGAAAAATGTCTTACGGGCAATTGAGGATAAAAGATCTTTCGGATATTTAACGTTTTGCGGATAATTGACGAGCTTCTTGTACATAAGACCCTAAAATGCTTCACGTTTGGATCAGATTAGGGGAGGTGAAGTTGAGAGAGTCGAATCACCTCTTCTTTAACTACGAGATTCTCTAACAGTAGAACGGCGTAGTAGATCAATTATTGTCTTCGTCCTCGTCTTGGTTCGCGAGGAGAAACCCAGGTCACTATAAATGGAGGAAAAGGAGTAGAAAGTGATCATGGAGGGAAGAGAGGGGGAATGGTTCCCCCACTGTGTCAAATACGACACTGAGAACTCTCGGTCTCAAATGAATCCCGTCATTCCTTCCGTTACCCTAAGATGACAGGTGGATCCTACACCGGGTTGAAGAGTGGAATTTCTTTTTGGAAACAAGAAGAATTGGATTGAAGATCAGTAAAGAAAGGTCCATCAGAGGGTTTTAAGTATACACGTGTTACGAACTCCGTCGTCTCAATCCCATCGTGCCGACTAATAGAATTGGTCAGAGTTCTATTCCTGATTGTGAGACGGTTCACTTCCCATCTTCCCCACCCAACCCCTCGTTACCTGACATCTATTGACTTTCTGAGTTTACTCAATTGTCTGTTAATACAATTTCACAGTCCCCATGTACTATGAACTTCAAAAGTCCTAAAACTATCATACTCCCTGTACCGTAGTCTTTACGTCTGATCTTACGTTGATATGTGTGGAGTCCTCTGTTTACTCTGTTCCGATTGTTCTGTAACAAGTCAGCGATTCAGTACAGACTGAGAAACACTGGAGTACTTGACGTCGTGTGGTCCGAAGGACCAGGAAGTGATAGAGGGACTCAAACGAGTTTGAGTACAGGTAACTCAGCCATTACGGTAGGTTGGTAGAATAGGAAACAGTGGGGGAAGAGGAGAACGAAAGTTAGAAAGAGTCGTAACCCCAGAAAAGATTACTCGGTCGAGAAGTGTAGTCCACCGGTTTCATAACCTCGAAGTCGAAGTTGTAGTCAGGAAGGTTACTTGTGGGTCCTGACTAGAGGAAATCCTACTTGACCAACATAGAGGAACGACAGGTTCCCCGAGAGTTCTCAAAAGAGGTTGTGGTGTCAAGTTTTCGTAGTTAACAAACCGTGAGTCGGAAGAAATACCAGGTTGGTATTTCCTTTTGGGGTCGAAACTAATATGCCTGTAAACAGTCGTTTCACTACACAGACGAAAAATTATATGACAGAGCCAAACAGTATCGATAAGAAGGTTCCTCGTTCAAGAAAATTAAAACACCGACATCAGTGGCAGACGTAACTTAAACCTCGGATTCTTTTAATTTAGACTGTGACAAAGACGTAAAAGGGGTAGATAAACGGTTCTTCACTACCCTGACCTATGGTACTAGAAACAAAAATTTACAACTTAAAATTCGGTCGAAAAAGTGAGAGGAGAAAGTGGAAAAAGGTTTCCGAGAAATCAAGGAGAAGTGAAAGACGGTAATTTTACCATAATAGACGTATAGACTTCAACAACTATAAAGAGGTCCGTTAGAACTAAGGTCGAACTCGAAGTAGGTCGGACCGTAAAACGTATTACATGAGACGTATATGATCTATGAGACAAAAGGAAATTTTCAGTACATAAACATCTCTTTTCCGTACGTGTGTGATCTTTGTTGGGTCTTACTTCGTTATTATAATTAGGTTATCATTATCGTGTTCCTATTAATCCTTCTGCTCTAGAATTTAAATTCTTTCTGTTTGTGTAGACCGTTTGATATCATCCAATAAAAACTTCTGATTTTTTTAGAACTATTAAGAAACAGAGTGAAAAGTATAAGTTTAAGGATACTCACATGTCTTTTAAGATTTCGAACAGGATTTTGTAAATCCCCTAGACTTGAGTAGGGTCCGTTATTGATAAGACTTAATTTATATAGTTGTAAACATATAAACCAGACAATAATAATGTCTTTATAAATCGTGTGGATGTTTATATAGTGGTATAGACACGAAACATAGACAATAGTATTTATAAACTCTTAATTATAAATTGGTTATTTATATTTTCATTCAATTATTAACGACAATTACTAGATAATCTCTGTTTTGTAAGAGCACAATTTCACTTTAAAAGTAATATTTGACTAACATATATTAATAAAACCACTATTTATTCAAAAACGTTAAAGATCTTTGGTTCCGAGACCTAATAAGTACACTGTAAGAATGAACCTTTACAAAGGGTGTAGACACCATTTTAAGACTAAAATACTTACCAAGTTAACTAAGGATTCGAGGATCTTTTTAAAATTTCCCATTGAAAATTATTGTATATTTTAAATTAGAGTGGTTTATTTGATAATAATTCATATTTCCTTTTTACACAGTTCAATGAGTCGTTATATATTCCAATGTACGAAGTCTGATGGACGAAACAAATAATTTTGAAGGAACAGTGTACGTTATCGACAGTTTTTAAAGTATTGACCATAGTCTTTTCCGACATAAATTTGTTCTGTCGAGTCTTTGTTACTAAACTTTCCTGGGACCGAATTCGGGTGTAAAACTGGAGTTTTCCAGAGGACCTCTCCGTCCTCTGTCCTCCGTTGACCCTGGGGAGTAGTGGGCGGAGTTCCTATATCTGTGACCGACCTTCTTCGGTACACCCCTCGAACAAGATTGCGCTCCTGTGACCACGACCGTTCGGGGTTAGACTTCAGCAGGGAGGTCGCATAACCGTGACTCCCGAATGGATAGGTGGTCGTCCGGTCGTGATCGGTACCCGGGGGACCCGGTCCTCCACGTAAATGTAAATTCCAGGAAGAAAGGGAACACCAAGGGTCCGAGTATTCAACGTCTCTTCCCTAAGTGTGAGTCGACGTAGATGTCAACAGGTTAAGAGTCTAAAATTGAGAGTCTCTGTGTAATGTATCCCCATTTCCTCTGACGATAGGAAGTTCCAAGAGACGGTTTATGAAAAGCGGAAAAGGAATGATTGGTCCTTACTAAATAGAAAGGTGAACACTTCGATATCGAATGAAAAGGCAAAAAGGATTAATAGTATACAGAAAAGTTAAGTTATAGAACGGAAATTATACGGAATTGTGACGTCTCCTCTCTTGTTAAAAACTGGAGAGGGAACTCACCCGAATACCTACCACGGACGACGAGTCAGTGAAGTCAGCACAGGTTGAGAAACGTTGGAGTTCCTGAAGGTCCGAGGAGACAGGTACCCTAAGAAGTCCGTTCTTATGATCTTTCCCAGCGGTACGGGAGGAAGTCCCCTAGACGGACTGGGTCCCTAGCTTGTGTGCAGAGATACAGATTGGACGTAACCTTTCACCAAAGAAATGATGATCGCGGTGGACCCTTCGGGGGAGTAACCACCGTGCTAACAGAATACGTTACGAGAATGTATAATAGTGTCCGACACTCTCAAGTAGAACATAGATGATTAATCTTATGGACGGTGGTACGTCCCAAAGTAGAGTTGGTTGGAATAATAAAGTAAGTAGAAAAAGGACGATGAATTCTGAGTTCGCGAATGAAGACTTTGATTCAAAAGTTTTTTTTTAGGTTCTTACTTCATAAGGGAGGTCTTCTACGATATAAAAGTAACAAAGCCAATCTGATTTTCTCTTACCTTATAAACAAAAGTCCCAGACCGTTCTTCAGTATTGGACTTTTATCTGTGACGTCGAATTCTTCAATAAACATTATTATCTGTATTATATCTTCCGTATGTTTATATCTGATCCTCATGATTCGTGTCTCAAAGTTTTTATACCGTATTATTCACAAAAAGTGACTTTGTTAATCGTATATAAGATTATCTGTGTATTAAATTATTATTTGACCCTTTTAACAGTATATCGGATTGTTTTGATGTTTTAGATAAACCCCCTATATAATTCTTAATATCATAAGTCAAAAAGGAATTTCAGATAATACTCAGTGACTGTAAAATTTCGAGTATATCTTTGTGTACAAAGAGATGTTTTCCTCTTTTACCTTTTTCTGACTGTAAAAAGTGTAAAAACAACAATACACGATACATCATAGAGGAAATTAAGAAAAAAAAAAAGAGGAAATTAAGAACACTGTTGAACCACACATTTACTATAATGACTAAAATATTTGAGACTAAACAATTTTTGGACAAAGGTTCCTACATGTTAATCATTCATGTTAAATGTAAGCTTGAATTAGGTTTCGGTATACAAGATGAGACTTTACAGTAAAGTAAAGATTTTCGAATTTTTTCCTCCCTCCCTCTTCCTTATACACACATCTATTATAGTTCTTTCCTTAATAAATCGACTCGTGACCTTCTCAAACATAGTATTTCTTTTGTGATATTTTGTACTTTTATTCCCTTTCACTGTATATTTCTTTGTTCGTCATTATATAAACTCATCCTTTAGACGAAAATTATATTTGAAGTTGAACTCTATCAATATAAATGTGACACGAGGTTTAATAATAGATGTCCGTTTCAGTAGGTCTTTTAATTCCCTCCGTATATACTATTTGTATTTTTAATTTTAAAACTGTCATATTTTATTTATTGTAAATCATTAATATAATTCGTGTCAAAGTCAAGGTATCATACGATAATTTTTATCTTGTTGACAAGTTTCGTACGACGGTTTAAAGAAGTTTTACTGAACAAAACTTTACAACTGATTTATAAGGTTTTGACATATAGTTAAATCATATAAATTTGTAGGAAGTCTGGTTTTGGTTGAAAAGAGATATAAGTATTCCTATTTACGGTACTGAAAGGGGAAGTACAATCCTGTATTTCCAAAAAGGTAAACAATTGAAAATTTTATTAAAAGACTCAACGAAGTCAACACAGGCTGAAACGTTGGGGCTAGTCTGAGGAGACAGGCACCCCAAGAGGAGATCCCCTAGAAGGTCTGGGTCCCTAGTTTTAGTCAGAAAATACAGAGGATATACCGTCCACCCAAGGAATGGTGAATCACGGTGGACCCTTCGGGGATCAATACATTCCGAAATATTAAATATTCAACGTAGGTGTATGAATTAAGGTTTTTATCTGGATAATCCCTTTAAAACCAGAATGGTAAGAATAAAATACGACATTCACAAGTTGTGTATAAATAAATTATTTATATGTAAGTCATAAATGCACTTCAGCGAGTCAGCACAGGTTGAGAAACGCTGGGGTACCTGACATCGGATGGTCCGAGGAGACGGGTACCCTAAAAGGTCCGTTATCAGGAACTCACCTAACGGTAAAGGAAGAGGTCCCCTAGAAAGGTTGGGTCCCTAGTTTCGGTCCAGAGGGCGTAACATCTGTCTGCGAAATGGTAGACTCGGTGGTCCCTTCAGATATTTACAAATGACTTACTTGACTTACTTACTTACCTACCTACCGACTTAAATCAAGTTTAACCAATTCACTGAACTTCTGGTGAACTCGTCTTCGGTTCGGAGTCAGAGGAGAAGACTAATAAATCGCCGGTATTACAGATCTTTGTATCTGTCTACACATAGCACTCACCAAATAATCATATGTATCGTTTTGTGCTATGTAAGTCACTGCAAAGGACACAAGTCACACAACAAGCAGACATCATTACTACCAAGGTAATCTTGACGCTACTTGTACCGCGTAAGTTCGTCGTATAGGTCGGTAGAGATATGCACGTAAACACTACGTAATGGAGTCGACTAACACACCGACCAAAAGTGACTTATTTGGTGAGTTCTTCTTTCTTAATCTCCAAGATTAGACATTTGTTTGCATGATAGAAATGATTCTATGAGAAATAGATCTGAAATGTCGGTGAGTACCGAACAAGAAGGGGAGTGGTTTCGACGAAACAAAGGATGCAGGGGTGCTCAAACCCCTTATAAGAGGGGGCATGTCCGTCGGGACTACGTGTCTCGTGTCGTCATAAGTCGACCTGCGAAATTCAGTCACCGGCATACTCCTACAATACGGCTTCAAGTCAAGTCTTTGAACTTTAGTCGATGAAGACGGAGAATCAGGACAACAGGAACCGGTGAGACGGAACGGGGTACCGGGGATAGGTTTATTTTAGAAGAGTACACAAACATAAGAATTGGTGACAACTGTATAAAGGGTCTAGAAAGGTGACACCGGATACCTTGTCCTTAAACTAAACGTTTGACTAGTGAAACCACGATAAGTTTCTTGTGAGAGGTACGGAAATAACAGAATAAGTTTTACCAAGGATCTTCTGTGACGAAGGGAAAATCGGAAGTGGTCCTTTTCGATGAGGAAAGTGAACGGTACATAATTCGTGGTACCGCATCGTAATTATAAGACGGACTTACAAAAAATCCGAGTACGGTAAACAGAACGACAAGACACAGAAAGGAACAGTGATAGTAGAGTAGTCAGTGAAGACAAGAAAGTACTGCCCAACTGTAAACCAAGTAACCAAAGGGAAGATGGTGTGAGAATAGTAATCTTTTAAATTGAAAGTAAACTCAGGTTTCAGAATGGTAATTTTAAGGAACCGGGAGAGGTCAGATTACGAGAAGATTCCGTCACATTAAAAAAAAAGAATAGTTTACGTTTTATCATAGGATGAGATTCTAAAATCTAATGATATCAGATGTCAGACAGGGTTTGGAAAATAGAAACTCTAAGAGATCAAAGACAATTTGGGGGTGAAGGTAGAATGAAATCATGGGTCTGTGTAGTAATGAGGAAAAAGAAGTTCATACGGTCTGGTGTCAACTGAAGTTGGACTTCAGGTACGATGTATCATGTCGCTATAAGTCACACACCAGGTGTGTGGTCGACGTAGTCGGAAAGTACCCTTAACATTCTTTACGTTAAAGGAACCCGTAGTGGGTTACAGACGATTCAGTCTTTGATTGACACCTGAGGTCGTTATACACAAAATTTTCGGAAGGTCTATTAAGACTATATGTCTTAAATTCTATTGGTGATTATGTCTCGTAATTAAGTTGACGAGAGGACGGTCCTAGAGATTATAGAAACTCACTACTTCTTATAAATTGTCACTTACGTAGTAATAAGATTAAGTTTTGGAGAGATACACATTTTAAAGTTTTTTAAATAGTTCAAGATGTCGAAATAAGTCGTAGATGCATATTTCCAGCCCTGAAAGTTAGGTTTACAAACATCAAGAAGAAGTAGATTTAAACTTACAAGATTTTGACAGTTTACGGGTTACGAATTACTATGAAGGTCTCCACGAAGGAAATATTGGGAGGAGACACGACCTGAGACTCGCTACGATTGACTGAGTTCAGTCTACATAACCTTCCCCATTTCAGTCTTAAACTCGAGTTCAGACTCATGTTTTGAATACGAAAGAGAAACCAATGACTCAAAAGACAAAACGTAACTGTACGGAGATAAGATCGACTTCGTCATAAATGTTGTATAGAGACATGTTAAAATTTTTCACTCAATATACTTTCAGATAATAGTCTATTGAAACTATTTTATAGTCCAAATTTATCAAGGGAAATAATATCCTGAAGCTTCTCGGAAATTATACGAACACACATAAAACTCGGAGGTTTTTTCGTCTACCATACAATACAACTTTTCAGAAACTAGTTTCTTGGTAAACACCTAATAGATATAATTGTGGAACGTCCTGATCGTAAGGTTTTAGACGAAACCTTTTGAACCCAAATTAGATAAAGGAAAGAAAAGTTCTTTACACTTCCGAATAGAGGGAACGACGGAAATAAAGTAAAAGAAACTAGAAGACAAAAATAAAGGGACGAGAAAATTAATTTTATGAGTACAGGGGAACAAGATGATCCAAGACGAGAAGACGGAGTTCCTACGGAAGTCTCCTTAGTGCAAATCGTATATTATAATACACACATTGTAATATGGTGAAAAACCTGTTTCCAGGTATATCAGTTTCGATACTAAAAAGATCATCAGTACATGTCTACACTCTTAATCTGGTATTTCTGTCTACACGCACGTACGATTCGGCGAAGTCAACACAGGTTGAGAAACGTTGAGGTACCTGACATCGGAACGGTCCGAAGAGACAGGTACCCTAAGAGGTCCGTTCTTATGACCTCACCCAACGGTACGGGAAGAGGTCCCCTAAAAGGGCCGGGTCCCTAGTTTGACTATAGAGTTCTGTTGACTCGTGGTTTCTTAACGACGAAAACTTAACACCACGACCTCTTCTGAGAACTCTCAGGGAACCTAACGTTCCTCCTAGTTTAGTCAGTTAGGATTTCCTTCAGTTGGGACTTATAAGTAACCTTTCTGACTACGACATTGACTTCAAGGTCATGAAACTGATGGACTACGTTTCTCGGTTGAGTAACCTTTTCTAGAACTACGACCCTTTCTAATTTCCGTTTTCCTCTTCCTCTGTCGACTCCTACTCTACTAATCTATCGTAGTGATTGAGTTTCCTGTACTTAAACTCGTTTGAGTTCTTCTGTCATTTCCTCTCCCTTCGGACCGTACGGCATCAGGTACCCCAGAGTTCTCTACTGAATCACTGACTTGTCGTTGTTGTTGTTTATAATACACGGTCCGTAATGTTTATATCATATATGTACATTTATGTATGGTGAAATACATTTAGAGTACTATTAAAACACTACTAATACAATTTAATGTTTATAATATCGTAGTATTATACACTGTACATATATAGGTCTGGACTTGTACGACACAATCCCATCATCAGACATTTCGTACGGAAACGACGACTTGGGTACGACCTATATTCTTAATTTTGATACTAATCTGCCCTAGAAGAAGAACGTTAGGTGTATATATAAGTATCGTGAATAGAACTCCCCGGAAAACGGGATTAAAAATAAATTTTAGTCTTTTTCAAATTTAACTTTACCGAATACTTTACTCTTGGTTGTGTGAATTTATCAATTTAATACATACTAACGGTAGTGATATATGAGATTCACAGTACAACTATAACTAAAGTCAATTAGGAGTTTTCTTTAACTAGTTTGGTGTCCCCTTGACACAAAGTAACTGAAAAAAAAGGGACCAGGTCATGTAATGGAGAAAAAAAAGGTAACACGTCCAAGACGACTAGAAGAAGAAACACAAGGAACGAGAAGAACAGGTCGAGACCAGATGAGGCCATACAAACGAGTCCCGTGAATTACAGTTACAGACCATTACTACCCGTGGTGAATTTTACCGAGTTTAGATCTAAAAAATTTTTACGTATCAGAAAATAGTACTCTTTTTCTAAAAGGAGGAGGTACTACAAAAGAGAAAGAAAAACACTGTAAGACACCTAGAGTCCGAGGAGCAACTCAGACACAAGAGGACACACCTCCTTCACCCCACTCCTACAATTTAGAGAACAGGTACCGTCCTTCTAGTGAAGATCTATATACACTCTACGTTTGTAAATGGGAGAAACACGATTGGGATTGGGATTCTATGATACTTTATATAGAATCTCTGTATCTTTAATAGAGTTTTGTTAAAGTATAGGACCCTGTACTCCAATGGGATACTTGACCTACATATCTCTACTTTTTCAGAGTTATAGAGAGAGTCCCTACAATGGTCCTCCTCATTTCGTAACTTATACAGGTATCGTGAGTATTTTAGTATTTTATAGTTTTATTCTTTCTTAGACTCTTACTAGATGAAGAGAAGGGCAAAGTGTGAGTGGGGAAGAAACTTTATGGGGATGGTTTACCAATTGGTCGAAGATACATTACCACCATATGGTGGAAGACACGAGACGACATCAACGAGTCACTGGGTCAGTAAAACATAATTTTCTAGTGGATTGCTTTATTAAAGACGTCACATGGTAACACATCAACAGTTTTATAATACTACAAGTAATGTGTACGAAATACTATTTTGTACCTTTTGTATTCTTTACCTTTGGCAGATTGCCGGTTCCTTCCTTCCAACTAAAATTTTTAATGTCGTTAGACGTATTACCCAATGACACGTAGACAATATTTCTTACTCTACACAATTATGTATGTATCTAAAAATGACTATAATTGACCAAGACAGATCAGTATAGGTATATATTAGACTACACGTTTGTAAAAATGTTATAACAAAATATTTTTTCACTCAGTATCCTGACATATGATCTATGTCAAGTTAAAAACAATACATATTACGTGTCTCTGTACGCGTTAGTATATGTCAACCAGGAACTTGTCACACCCACAATCGCGTAACTAAGAAGTGTATCAACTTTCAGGTGTCTATTGAAGTGTCAGTCAGGAGGTATAGGCACCAAAGTGTAGACACCTAAGTCATAGAACCTAAAACATTATGACATCATGTATAAATAGTCTTTTTTATAAGTATATCCATCTGGACGTGTCAAGTGTGGATAGCAAAAGTTCCCAGTCGACATAAGTGTAGATGTTTTATAACAGACCTATCAAATTTTTCCAGAACTTTTCGATAGACGTGGGTATACAAGTGATGTTGTAATAAATGTTATTGGTTCTATCTCTTTTTGGATTTATAATTATCTACTTATCTAATTAGTTTACACTATATACATAAAGATACAGATATCAAAATCAACGAGTCAGTACAGACTGAGAAACACTGAGGTACCTGACATTGGGGGATCCGAGGAGACAGGTACCCTAAGAGGTCCGTTCTTATAACCTCTCCCAACGGTAAAGGAAGAGGTCTCCTAGAAGGGTTGGGTCCTTAGTTCGGGAAGGACTGGGAACTTTTTCTATCCTTAGAGGACGTAACACCCGTCTAAAGAAATGGTAGACTAGATGTCCCTTCGATGTCCCTTTACATGTGTGTATATGTGTGTTACCTTATAATAAGTCGGTATTTTTTATTACTTTAGAACGGTAAGAGTTGTTGTACCTGTCTTGAACTTCGGTAATGCAATTCAATTTAATAAGTCTGTCTCTTTTTGTTTTTGGTGTAGCGGAGTAGATATGCACCTTAGATTTGTTTTACTTTGTGGTTCGAGTATCTATGTCTCTTGTTTAACCACCAACGGTCTCCGTCTCTCACCCATTTTACCTACTTCCACCAACTTTTCATGTCTGAAGGTCAATATTTTATTTAGAACCCCTGTAGTACATGTCGTACCACTGGTGTTTGTTGTTTGTACTTAAAGAATACAACAATTTTTATAAATTTTGGATGAAATTTTCTTTGGCGAGAGGATAAAACAGGGTTTTAGACTTAGGAACATCGACGGAAGAAAGACCAAACCAGAAAAGCAAAGTGATAGTTTTTGACAATAGAAGGAAGATGCATTATTGAGATGGTAACGTCGCTACACTTCTTATACACTAAAAGAAAGAACCCGGAATTTTACAAGAAACGTACTGTATGTCCGTATGACGGGAAGTCAGATTCTCTAAACTTACACATTTGAGTAAGTAGACTAAACATAATTCGTTTCCGGATGCTACTTAGTCCTTGATATTGTTTCTTCCTGTGTAGTGACAGTGTCCACTACAGTGTCGAACACACACAATAAGAGAGTCAACACAGACTGAGAAACGTTGGGGTACTTGACATCGGACAGTCCAAGGAAACAGGTACCTTAAGAGGTCCGTTCTTATGACCTCATCCATCGGTAACGGAAGAGGTCCCCTAGAAGAACTGGGTCCCTAACTTTGGGACAGAGGACGTAACGTCCGTCTAAGAAATAGTAGACTCCGTGGTCTCTTAGGGGTCACAGTGTCGAATGAACTACTATTTCAGTGTGTAATATAATAATAAGTGTACGTTAAGACCACTAATGACAATATATTCGTAATCCTAATCCATTCACGTACGTCGACCTCTTACGATCGAACTGATCACCAGTCCTCGGGACTCCTTTACCAGAAATTCCGGACTTCCTACCCTGAAGGGACTACCAGGTCACGGAAGGTCACGTCCCCTACGACCAAGTTAGGGACTAAGTCCTCGATTCTAGGGCGTACGGAGTACCGGTCTTTTGGTTTTATATCGTTGTCTTCGTTATAACATCGTTTAATTTATTCCTGAAGTTTTTACCAGGAGTAGTTTTTCTTTTTTCTTTCGGGATTTCCTCTCTCACTCTATTTCCTCAACCGTTCCAATCAACCCTATCTATTTCCTCTTTATACGTGTGGCTATTGGGTTGAGGGAAGAAGGAATGGAGAGAAGGAGGGAAGGAGGAGAGAGAAGGTAGTTTGTTGGTGAATGATTAGTTGGTGGTGTGTGTTTCCTAAGAAAGGTCAGGACTCTCAGTAAGTCTCTAATTATAAGAAGAAAGTTTCACAAATACTAGATCAGGTACTTATAATCTATATTGAGTCCATTTTTCGTAATTTTTTATATATTTTATAAGAACTTCGCACCTGTATAAGGGAATTGTAAGATCAGTATAAAAAGACCCCTTTTTTCGTCAAGAAAGGTAGTTCTCACACCTGTCTATCAAAGTCACGGTTTCACCTTGTCTGACTGAGGGAAATACGACGAGATCAAAAGATTTAATTCAGAGTCTTAAGGAAGTTCCTCTCATTAACACATGTGTGGAACGTGCATAAAGAATAACCGTGATAATCCTCCCTTCAGGTAGATAAAATGGTCAGGTTCAATAAAAACGTATAAAATATACCTTTCTACAACATATGTCCATGGTCTTTACCTGAATTACTGTCAATTTACACAAATGATCTCCATCAGGAGATTCCAGTCACGGGGACATTTTCAAGTCTACCTCATCTCCTTTCGTACTTTTAGGGTTAGAAAGAAAAAGTGTACGACACGATATCTGTATAGTAATTCACGTAGAAGAAAACAAAAGAAAGAGAGGATGTCCAGACACTTCGTCCGTCTTCTTCAATGTTCACCAGGAATTTCTTTACCGTTAATTAGTTTAGGAATACATATCAAGATTAAAATAAATGATGCACATTAGTAAATTTCTTACCAATAAAAATATTATAGTTATTATTTGTTCATGAGAACATTGGTCCCCCACGGATTCACACATTAGTTGTTTTGTAATTGGGACCGTTTCCTAAGACCCCACCAGTCCGATGGACGACGGAAAACTGTACCAATCACAGGACCCAAATCCAATGAAATATGGATCAATAATTCTAATGATAAACTATGTAATTTATAACGGACTAAGTTTATTGAAACGAATTTTAAAAAGACATAAAATTGAACAGATCCCAAAAGATGAAGAATATAAAAATATTATAAAAGAGTAAAAAATCTAATTATTTGTATGAATAGGTGTGCACGGCTCTATTCGGTAAATCCAGAGATACCCTCGATCGATAGCACAGTAGTGGACGGTATATATAAAAACACGTCGTCGTTTTCCGTATAAGAGGTGGCGACGGGGAAGGAGACTAATAGAAGGGATAAGGATGGTTTTGTTTATTAACTATAGAACTAAGGTATTCCATTTAGTTGTGCCTTACTTCACGTACCGGGTTTCGTATAAGTTACTTTTAACAAACTGGTAAATAGGTTAGTAACTTGGGTTAATTCTAATAGGTAAAATTTAAACTATATACGGGCGAAAACCTTACACAATACGTAACTACGATGATTCACTTACCTTGATTCATGTAAAATAAATCGAATAGCAGACAAAATAGACTGAACAACATTAGATTCAAATGAAAGACCTGGAAATTCCGTATGTCAATTTAATATTTTGACGCACATGTTGACAGTTTCTTTGTTTGTAATTTCCGGTCTTGTACTGATTTCTTATTTGTTTCTTTAAGATTAACATACTTACTTCAGCCTCAGGATTTACTTTATTATATTATTTGAAAGAATATAATTGTAAAAACACACGTATCTTTGAGTACTCTGATTAAAAGTATTTTCAATAAGGAAAACCCCCCCACTCCCCATCTTTGTTTAATTTCCGAATCTTTGGTCAAATAAAAACTTGTCTTTTCTCTCTTCCGTACCCTCATTCAAATACCCTGGTGTGGTGAGGAAATAAATTTTTAGGAATGGTACTTCATATAGAAGTTTTTTCTGGACTCTTATGTTTACAAGAGGGACAACTCTTGACTGAAAGGAATTTTGTGTAGCGGGATCACGGAAGTAGACTCGGTCTGAAGGGAGGTCGGTAGTGAACCAGTCAAAAACAGGTGGAGAACAGAAGACTAAAAAGGATCTCTGTCAGTGGGACGATTCACGGCACAGTTTGAGTCTTTGCTCTAGGTGGTCCGGTAGTCTTACATATAAGGACTTTTGCGATGGTGATCTGTACTTAATTTCACCGTTCCTGTCTAAAATAAGGTACTATTTAATGAAGTTATCTCTTCTCCCAAGTCGTACTTGACTTGAGTCGAAGCTAAACATACTTCACTGACCTACAAAATTTCCCTCACTCCCTCCTCCCTCCTCCCTACAGGTCCTGAACTCGACCTCAGTCCCTTTCCCTTTAGATAATTTTCGCTATTCCCCTCAACTAGGTGCACTTTGGTAGACCAGAACGAGTGACCACGAGTACCTTCAAACTGGAGGTAGAGGGGAGTCTCTGACTCACCGTCCGTGAGATAAAAGTCCAGTCGACCTTGTTTCTCACCTAAGAAAACAGTCGAACCCGAAGGGGTCTGTCCTTGTATACCCCCTACACCTTAATAGGATACTACGGAACTGAATCTTTGAGACAAACATAACCAAGTTCGGAAAATTACCCCCCATCCTAATCCACCCATCTTAGTATGGATGGCTCTCAGAGGTCAAAAGTAACCGGTTCCAACTCCGACTAGTTCTTCTCCCGAGTCCCTGAAGGAACCATCAAGTCACCAATTCTTAGACGGAAGGTTACGTCCCCAGTATCCAAGCTAGGGACTAGTTCCTTGATTCTAAGGTGTACGGTGCCCCGTTGACTCGGACGCACGACGTTGATCTCTTCTCGGGTACTCAACGTTATTTCTTGGGTACACACGTGTCACTCTTTAGGACAAACGGTGTTCCTTCTGGAATACACAACGTTGACTCTACGTTACGTCGGTTCATTTATTATTTTTTACTTTGATATTTATAATTTTTTTTTTCTCCGTCCGAGTTTCCTCGGTCTGATTCCATATACGAGTGAAAACTTTCCTGTCTTAGAAGTAATTACGGTTGACCAGTCCAGTGTATGAGTGTATGTGTGTGTGTGGAGATAGGAGAGAAGAAACAGTTGAGGTCATTAGTAAAAGTCTCCGGTTCCGGTCATTCGTTGATCTTGGGGTTTGTCCTTTAAAGGGGTCTAACGAGAGGATAGAGGAGAAAGTTGACAGTGTGTACTTTAGACTTAGAGAACCGTCAGTGGGACCGATAGTAAGGAAAGAAACAGAGAAAACACAAAGAATTGTACTGAGGTCTCAATGACTACCCCATCCGAACTTTTGGGATGTGTTTTTTCCGAAGATCTTTATGCAAATCTTACTTCCTTTCTATGACTCAAGTCAACCCTTGTACATCTTGAATCTGACCCCCGTATTGGTTCTGAACCTCTTAGTGGGTGTATTTTTGTCGGGTGGTCTCTATTACCGCCTCTTCCGTTACCGTGGGTGCGGTCAAGAGGACGGACCTTTTAGGGTACCTGTCTTCTCGGACCACCCGACGTCAGGTACCCCAGTGCTTCTCAGCCTGTGTTCACTCACTGAAGTGAAAGCGAAAAGTGAAAGTACGTAACCTCTTCCTTTACCGTTGGGTGAGGTCACAAGAACGGACCTCTTAGGGTCCCTGTCCCGCGGACCACCCGACGGTAGATACCCCAGCGTGTCTCAGCCTGTGCTGACTTCACTGAATCGTCGTCGTCTCTATTACATCCAGCCATGTCATCTGCCGTAGTGGGTCACTCTTGAACACGTCACTCTCGTCCTGTCTACGGAGTCCTTGTGTGTGTGAGCGCGAGCCCCTAACTGTTTCACTTAAGTCCTCATTTCTAACATACAGGTGCGTGGTCTGTCTCACCCACCGGGTGTGGGTCAAAGCTTCTTCGTCTTTCAGTTTTCGTTACGTGAAGTTCCAGGGACCAAGGAGATTCGTGTCGACCTAAAGTCCCTTCTCTGTCCGTACCCCAGTAAACACCTTATCGGGAATCACCAGAATACTCTGAGATCTTTGAAGGACACGTATCGACCTTATTTTTCGTCGATATACCCTCACCTTCCTCCTCTTCTTTGTATCAAAGGGATTAAATCCTTCTTTTTGATTCCGTAATGGTTAGACTGATTTTCAGTCGCATACCTTCGTAGATAGAACTTTTACGGAAGAAACTAATTGTCACTACTTTTCTGTTGATTTTCGGAATCCTTTTCTGAATTCTTAAACAGAACGCCGTTGTAAGAATTAAAGGAAAAAAAGAAGTTTCATTAGTTTGCATTCAAAAATTAACTAATATTCCTTTTATTGGTGGTCGACGACTTCGGTCTCAGAATCTTCCGTGAAGAACCCCCCACCCCCACCCCCTCTCCCGTCTCGGAGTTAGTAAAAGGGCCCAGGGTCCCTGTCTCGACAAGGGACCGATATTTACGACCGAACGGATAAAAGGTTTATAAACAACCAAAGGACGAAAACCGAGAGACTGGTGATAAAAAACAAACAAAAATTTTTTACAGATACTACCGAAGAACAGAGAAAACTCATAAACTACAAACATCCTAACTAGAGGTGTTTCGGTTGGATTCGCTTAAACCTAAACCCGTCTTCGTTATTAAACTGTTGAGAAGACTGATAAAATTAACAATTTTTACACAGACTTCTAGGAGTTCCCAAGGTACGTTTTACTGTCATCATTATGTCGGGTCACAGACCGTCTAAGTCGGTTATGTATCGTTAAAAGAGAGGTTTTGACGGAGTGGTTCCGTTCCCCTCACTTACTGACGTTGTAAGGACCGAAGAGGTCCCTTCACTGGTTGACTACCGAATTTTACCTTCGAGACCGTCTCGAACGTCGACAGGGTTACCTGGACGTCAAAGGGTCGTGGCTCGTAACGTCGACACGAACTCCCGAGAAGTGTTTGGTGTCCGTAAGCTGACGTACTGACCGGATTTCAAATGGTGGACCCAGGACTCACTTTCTCCTTGATGACACACCTTTAAAATACTAGGATAAAACGTTTTGAAAAATCCGTTTCTAGTACTCGTATATGTCCTGTTTTAGGAATCTCGTGTACCAGTCCTAGTATAATCCCCGACTTTACCTCGACACCGTTACATCCAAAGTGACATCTTTTGTTTATATACGTATAGACTTCATAAAATACTCGGTCGAAAATCGTAGAAGATATCAATGACAAGTTTGAACGACACTTTACAGAAAGAAACCTAGACACTATCTTCACTCATAACGAGTGGAGTAGACGACGAGGTGAGAAGAAGGACCCGTACACCTTTCTAAAACGGAAAGTAAATCCTTCCAAGTACACTGATTAAGACTGGTTACCTGGCCGGGACCTTCACAACACAACGTAAAGGTCGGGTTCCGTAAATCATCTCCACACTCAAGAGGTGAGAGAGAGAGAGAGAGAAAAGACGCAGTCACTAAGACCTACAATATTTAATTCTGTCGTCTCAAATTTCTACAAACCCAAGTACTGACACACGTCTCGAGGACGACTGGACACACACACACACACACACACACACGTGCGCGTGCATACGATTCAACGAAGTCACCACAGACTGAGAAACGTGTGGGTACGTGACATCGGACAGTCCGAGGAGACAGTTACCCTAAGAGGTTCGTTCTTATGACTTCACGCAACGATACGGGAGGAGGGCCCCTAGAAGGGTTGGGTCCCTAACTTGGACACAGAGGACGTAACGTCTGTCTAAAAAATGGTAGACTCGGTGGTTCCTTCAGGGTTACAGTGTCGAATGAAATCTCAGTATAAGTGTACGTCACGACCACTAATGACAATATATTCGTAGTTCCAATCTATTCACGTCCGTCGACCTCTTAGGATCGAACCGATCACTTAAAAGGATTCGAACCGAGAAGAACCCCTTTGTTTGTTGTTCTCATAGTGGTGGGACCTTTCCTCCAGTGGAGTACGTAGGAGGGTTTAACTTTAGATAGTCGCTCCGAGGTATGTATGGGTCTGACAAATATAACCTTCCTGACTACTGTTCTCGTCTACTTTCTTATAATTATTAGTATAATTATGGGACCAATAATCAAGTTTTGGTTGTCGCAATTTGGTTTCTCGGTCTAATAGTGTTCCCTATAGTGATAAATAGTTGCTCCTCTCTGGAACTTACGGTATCGTTCTTCTATTCGGTCGTCACTACGACTCTTTTGACGAGGTCACCAGAATTCGTCTACTCAGGTCGGACCGAGCGACTTGGGACCCGAAGGTGACTGATATTTGTGACAGCGGACCTTCGTAAAACAAAATATTGTATACAACCCTCTCCGAATTATAAAAATTATACAAGTCAGCATTCTTATCGATAAGTATAAATCATAAATGACACTCTGTTTCAAACCCAGTTCACAGTACACACACGATTCGACGAAGTCAGTACAGACTGTACAACACTGAGATGTCTGACATCGGGTGGTCCGAAGAGACAGGTATCCTAAGAGGTCCGTTCTTATGACCTTACACAACGGTAAAGGAAGAGGTCCCCTAGAAGGACTGGGTCCCTAACTTGGACACAGAGAATGTAGAGGACGTAACCGTAACCGTCCGTCCAAGAAATGATGATCGCGGTGAACCCTTCGGGAGTTCGTTTAGTAGTCAATCATAGAAGTAGTGAACCACCTACTCCATAAACTCTCAATTGTGAGACTCATCAGTGAGTTCGGTTCCTTACCACCTCGGTTCCTAAACTTGGGGGCAACAGACTACACACTTTGGTTCCTACACCAATAATGTAACAGGGGAGAAGTACTCGTGTACCTTACCGTAGTCGAACTAACGTCACTCATTCACTAATCTACATACCGTCTGGTGGCACTCTGGGGCCAAAAGGACAGAGGTGACCCTTTCCGGATGAGAGGTGAAAAAGGAGACAACCTATTCTGACCCGTCATACCCTAAGTTTCATTTATAAATGTTAACAAGAGACTAGAAATCTCTCTTTAAAGGACCAGGAGAGGTCAAATCAAAACCTGAAAACCTGTCTGAAACTTATGTACATGGTAAGGTCCGACCGGCTCCAACATATCCATAAGTTTCCGTCCAGTACCTACCTGCCACACCAGCCACTGGAGGAATCGCCAGTCGTCTGGTTTGAGAAACGGAGCGTCACTTTCGTTTCGTAAAGGGTACACCTTGGTCCCGGTCCGTCGAAACTCGAAACTAGTCGGATCTCTTTCTCTACTACCGATTAGGACCGTATGGAGGGTTGAACCATGGAGTAAGGGACTGTCAGGACGGACGGAGATAAGTCAGTGTGGAGAAAAAAAAAAAGGAACTTTTAACACCATTTTATGAATTCTCAAAAACAAAGGTACATCTACAATCACGACATAATTCTCTCTCCCCCTCTCTCCCCTACTGAAGGACTCACCTACGGGTGGTAAGACGACCCAACAGACATGAGATGAGACCTCATTCGTAGAAACCGTTTTCCTCTTCCTCGAACATCCCAACGAGAAACTAATAAAAGACTTTAACGTAGAGTTGTCTTGTCCAGTAGAAATCCGTCCCTTTTTTTTTTTTCTCGGAACCTACAAGACTAGTGTCTATGTACCCTTTATGTGGTTTAAACGAAAGTGAGGTTCAACTTCCAGAAGTAGACGGTTCAACTAACCAAGGTTTCTGTCCAAGTGACAATGGATGGTCCCAAGGAGTATACTCGACCGTCTTCAGTTTTGTGTACATACCGTAGCCGAGACGTAGAGAGGCAACTTTAGAACAGTTCGTCTCACACTCCCCCACTGTTCCTTGTCCCAACCTCCCTCCCCTCGGACTCAACCAGACTTTATGTACTGGTATGAACGGTACTTTTAGTTTCGTTGGTCTAGGAGAGACTCCCAACGAGTAGTTTAAGGGAAGGACAAAAGGAAAAGTACAAGAAACAAAACAAACGGACTAGGAAACTGATGTACCAAGAATACCTTAGCCTTCAGCTCGTTGTGGTGTCTTCTTTCACTTGACTCTAACACCGTAGGGACTGACTCGGTTTGGGGTCTTTGTCACCTTTATAGGTGACGGTCGGGGTCAGACTCTAAAGGTCGGACTATCGGTCTGGTTTCTCCAAACCTCACTGCACACCCGGAGGGACCCGACTCGGAAACGTTCGAAACACAAATAATAAAGTCAGTAGACAGTCGTTGTAACTAAACTTCTCGATTGGAAAGAAAAAAAGTCTCGGTAATGTATTTATGTGGAGGTTATTAGGTTTTCGAGATTGAAACGTCCCACACTTTATAATATGATTAAGAAGGAGGAGATTCTCTATAGTTTCAAGTTAGTATAGGGTAGATGTAAACTCTAAGACGTAAACAATTTCTGGGAATCCGACGACTTCCAGTATCAGTCACCACGTCTTCAATTATAATTAGTTCGACACACACGACACAAACCAACGAGTTAGAACAGACTAAGAAACACTGGGGTACCTGACATCGGGCGGTCCGAGGAGACTGATACCCTAAGAGGTCCGTTTTTATGACCTTATTCAACAGTAAGGGAGGAGGTCCCCTAGAAGGGTTGGGTCCCTATTTTGGGTCCAGAGGACGTAACGTCAGTGTAAGAAATGGTAGATTCGGTGGTCGCTTCGGGTAATTAGTTGGATTAGAGGAGATTATTTTCCGAAGTTAAATATCAAATACGGATATTACATCCTAGGAGAGTGATACCGACTAAGGTTCGTAGTCACTCAGTAGTGACTCGTGTGTCAACCCTTCTCTACGTAATTATCTAGAGCGGCCCACCGCACCCGACGGAAGTCGAGTGGAGAGTCCAAAACAGACCTCTCACCTACATACCTCTATGACCAAGGGAACTGGGAGGCCTATCCTTGTAGCCTTCATGATCCCAACCCTCCCCTCAGACTACTGAGACACGGTAGGTGTATGTTTAACACTGTAGGGAATGTAAGAGACACGAAAGACCCAATTGTGAACATCGACTTCCTTTTAATTTCTTTTTAGTTCTGTATACGACGAACAAGAGAGAAACGTGTTGAGAATCTTTTTACTTCTTTTCCAAAGGTTAGACCCTGCCACTTTCGACTGGTAGGTTTCAATTCGACCCTGACTGAAATATACACGAGGGAGTAGGACTCTTGACCACCCTACCAGACAGAATCTACTCGTCCATTGAGGACCCCAGTGTTTACACGGTATACGGGGGTTAAGTCTGGTTTGATATGGGACTCTCCGTAAAAAGACATAATACAACAAGTCAGTGATTCAACACAGGTGGAGAAACACTGGGGTACCTGACGTCATACGGTCCGGAGGGACAGGGAGTGATAGAGGGTTTCAAACAGGCTCAATTGTAGGTAACTTAACCACTACGATAGGTTGGTAGAGTAGGAGACTGTGAGAGAAGAGGAACAGAAGTTAGTTCCATCACTAGGGACTTTGCCCAGATATAATATACTCTATTGAATAATTCAAGACTGGATTATAAAGTAAGGACCATCGGTACTTAGACGTTGTAAAGAGCAATGGTAGGTTCCATCGAGATTCACCCTCTTTCTTAAAGGGTTGGATAGAGAGTCATCGTCAGGATATAGTGACCGGAGGATCCGAAACGTTATAAGATCTGATAACTACCTGCAATAGAGAGTCAGAGAAAGTTAGTATATTCCGTTTCTAATAGACGTAAAATATTTACTTGGGTTTCTTTAATTCACCGGTTTAAAATGTGATCACTGCGATCACCATTTCTTAAGCGGACGGTTACTTCCTCTGAATTCTCTGCGTCCAAGCCAGGGACCCACCCCTTCTAGGGGACCTTTTCCCATTCTGTTGGGTGAGGTCGTAAGAACGGACCTCTTAGAGTACCTGTCTCCTCGAACCACCCTTATCAGGTACCCCAACGTTTCTCAACCTGTACTGACTTCGTTGAATCGTGGGTCCGAACGTGTGGTCAGTAATCTCGATCTGAGTCTAAGACTCGGGCAAGAGAGACTTCCGTTTCGGAAGTCAGAGAAAGGTTCTTTCATAGTAGAGAATACATAGAACTGAATATATTCCACGACGACGACGATGATTCAGTGAAGTCAGCACAGGTTGAGACAGACGATGAATTTAAGATCCGGTACTTATTTTTACGGTAGGGTCCCCACCCAGACCGTCAAAAAAAGGAAGTTTACTAGTTTAGGTCGCCTCTTCTTAAGTTTCCTCACGTCTCCGTCACCTCCGACAATTGGTCCTCGAGACCGGGTGTCTACGGAACTTACGGTCCCGGAGAAGGGATTCCGACCTTCCACCGAGGACGATCAGTAGGGAGGACCCCGGGTAGGAGTGTCACTCTCTGTGCTCCTCCTATGACGTATAAGATAGACCCCAGTCCAGGACGTAAACTTTCATATCATTATCTCTGGAGTCTCTACTACTCACCAGTAAATACTCCTCCCCGCAACGTCCGGAACTCAGGAGTCGAGGTCCCCTTCGTGTCCAAGAACAACACGGAGACTTAGAGCTACTCGGAAATTCCTGATTGTGACGTAGTTGACTACTGAGTCACAGTACTAGATTTCCGTTCACTACTATTGAGGTCGGTGTGGTACACAAGTCGACGGCAAATAATCTCTATTAGGTGTACCCACCGGCTTTCCCATATAATAAATATAATAAAACCAACACGATAAACTCCCTGTCGATTTCTTTGAGAACAAGATGTTTTGTATTTAATCATTCACACCGACCTCTTTCTAGTTTTGTTTCTAGTTGAAATCTCGGATCTGAATCACGACAACGATTGAACATAATAAAACCTATTCAACGTATCGAAGAGACTCAAAAGTAAAGTAGAAATTTTACCCTAATCGTAATGGATAGTTCCATTAGATTACTCTGAGTTTAAGTAATAATATAATTATGTACGTTTACGAAATTTTTAATAACTATCAATACTTTGTACTTTTAACCGTATATCCATGACTTATGTAAGATCCACGAATATCGTATACTTCTCTATGTAGTGTCAGAGACTGTGGTTCTTGGAATGTTAAATTAATGTTTCTTTCTCATGTTTGTGAATTTTCTAATTAGTCGTTTTCACTATTTATTATGTGTTTGAGTCGTTGTCTTTCTCGTACGTCATCAGACACTAATTGGAGGTTGACTTACGGAGAGAGACAAAGGTATCCGTGAATCTCCTCCTCTTTTGTTAATTACTCACTATACATTTCACAAAATCTTCTCTTTATCAAACGGTCTCTCCCCTTTCTCCCTCTCCCTTTAACTATTTAGTTCCTGTTACGTCTTACTCATATGTCCACATATCCCGACTAGTGGGTTTAAACATCCAACTTCGGCATTGGGGTACACACTGATTCGACCTCTAATTCCAGAAATGTTTCCACTAACACCAATTCACTCTAGTATTTCCACCCTGGGACTAAGTTATTTTGACCACAGTAATATCTCCTCCTTTTTTATGGTCGCTAACGAAAGAGATAGTGAGTGACACAGAAAGGGAGAATCCTCCTGTACGACTCGCTAGACGTCCAGTCCTTCTCTCGAGAGTGTTTTTGAACTTGGTACGGTCCTTGAATTGGAACCTGAAAGATAAGAAATAGGTCTTGACGACCTTTTGTTTACAGACAACAAATTCAGGAAGTCAGACACCCCCACAAAACAATGCCGTCGGACTCGCTCGATTCTGTCGTACTTGACACATTTATTTTCTCTCCTTCTTCTCTATGTGTCATGAGGAATTTTCAGAAGAAAAAAATTTAATTATAAAACCGGTCATTCATCTATTGGAACCTCAAATTGCAAACTATTCAATTTTCTGGCTTTTCTTATATCCTATTTAATCCAAGTCCAACTGTCACTGAAACTTAAAGTGATTCAAATGGAAAATAGGACATCGTTCGTACCCGTGTGGAACTTGAAAACCTCGTCTGTTATACGAGTCATTATCTCGTCGTGCAATCACTCTTGTTAGGACATCCTTATTCCGACTTAAAAGTTCTCGTCTCTCTTTTCCGTTCTCCAACAACATTAGCAAGAAGACTCAAGTTACAATTCATTTTCTATTGAAAATTAGATATAATTTTCACTCGAACCACCGAGTAGTGTAAGGATATAAAGACGATTCTTTGAGTCGTTTGTGCCGTTACTTAAGGTAGAAGAGTAAATAAACAAAGAGAATGAAATAATGTACCAAATAGACAAAAATTTGTCAAAAGGAGAGATAGTCTTTATCTCGAAAGGATGCCTTTAAAATCGGTTTTATTATATTTCACTTATTCGTCAATGGAATCCTGTTTAGAACGATTGCTTATGTGTCCTATTTAGTTCTATCGCGCGTCTACGAGTGTCTGTCATCAAATTTCGAGACCACCGAACCACGACTCACGTCAAGGATCCCTTCAGCGAACCGCCGCAAGGAGAGTGACAAACCCCATTACGGAGGTATTTCCGAGTGACGTTACGGAGGTATTTCCGAGTGACGTTTTATAATTATTTACGGTCCGCGCTAAAAGTGAAAAGCGGAAAATAGTAATTTCGTTTTTAAGAGAAGTCTTAAGAGGATAAATCGCTTTTGTCTGTGATTACATCCAGAAAGTATTTTCAATTCTCCGATTTTACTTTGAAGTTTTTCATGGACATCGAGACAAATAATTAAGTTGTTTATACACAATTGTAGAGAGTTTACAGTTCGAGACAAGATCCACTTATTTCTAAGGAACGAGGAGATTTGTGTGGGAGATTCTTTCTCTCTGTGTGTTATTTGTATTATTTTTTCCTTCAGTTTGTAAATAATCTCATAAATCATATATTGAATTAATATATGGAGCTATATAAAAATAATATATATGTTTTCTCGAAAAGACATTGGAGATAAATTCTTTCTCGTTAATCTTGTTCTATTTAACTTAAATCTATCAAAGTACACACTTAAACAACAACAAGTCAGCGGTTCACCACAGGTCGAGAAACACTGGGGTACTTGATGTCGTACGGTCCGAAGGGACAGGAAGTGAAAGAGGGCTTCAAACGAGTTTGAGTACAGGTAACCTAGTCACTACCGAAGGTTGGTAGAGTAAGAGACAGTGGGGGAAGAGGAAGACGGAAGTCCGAAAGAGTCGTCGTTCCAGAAAAGTTACTCAGTCGAAAAACATAGTCCACCGGTTTCATAACCTCGAAGTCGAAGTCGTAGTCAGGACGGTTTGGTTGGGTAAGTCCCAATTAAAGGAAGTCCTCACTTATCTACAGTTAAAATTTATACTACCAGTCCTATTCTGACTGACTTTTCAATTGGAGATTCATCAGAACGTTGGTGTAGAGTGTAACATTCAGTTATACTAGTATGAACAATTTGTTCCTCCCAAAATTTATTATGTGTTTTTCATTTAAAGTCATCAGATCGAACGTTACTATTTCCGAATCCGGTCACAAAATCACTACCCCCTTTCTCTAGTTACATTCTCCTTCACAATTTTTATTAACTTTCGATTCACTGATGGAGTGGGAAGAGAACGAGAGGTATAAATCTTTCCACTCCTAAGTCCGAAATTACTTACCTTCTTCTGATTGTCGAAGTAATTGTCTCCGTCCCGAAAGTCGCTTGCTATCAGTACGTGAACGTTTTAGGTACTAGGAACGACTTTGGTTTGGTTTTCTTTTTTTTTCCATTAAAATAAACGTCACTTTTACCTTTTGTCGATGAAGGGATTTGGTGTCAGAAACTTCTTATAGACGGTTTGTAAGACTTTACGTCTACTTAACTCCTTCCAACGCCTTTCGGTTTTGTTTACTTATAGAAGTGTAGAACTTACTCCATGTCTTAAGATATTTTCATTTACACCGAGGATTGCCTCATACCCACCCGACGTCATTATTTGTAGGGACACGCCACATCCAAAGAAACTTTATACCCGAGGATGTACCGTCTTTAGTAGACTTACACTTCACTTTAATTATTCTGTATCTTTTATGGTCGAGGACTAATTTTGGTTACCCTGGACTCAATTTATTAACTTCCTGGACAGTCTTCTATTTGACCTACGAATTAAAACTCGGCACGTTTGGACAGACCTACTAGACAAGTGGACTTCTCTGTACAAGGGGGTTCTGTATCCTACTCGTTATATGTGACTACTACACACGTTTTATTGTGTACAGTAAAGTTTGACGACTACCGGGGTCTACTGAAGACGACGAGACCTTTAATAAGAAGATACTTATCATCTCTATCTCGATGTGAAGATACTCGGCACCCTGAAGGTGAAGTAGATTACACCCACCGTTCTTGGCCTATATGGGAAGGTGGTTTTATATACTGTGTACCCAAAACTGAACAATATAGTCCGTTACTTTCTATTACAAGTACCCTTTCACTTTCACAGTAACGAGTTACAGACTGAGAAACTCTGGGGTACCTAACATCGGGCAGTCAAAGGAGACCGTCACCCTAAGAGGCCGTTCTTAGGACCTCACTCAACGGTAAGGGAAGTGGTCCCCTAGAAGGACTGGGTTCTTGACTTGGACCCAGAGGGTGTAAAGTCCGTCTAAGAAACGGGAGACTAGATGGTCCCTTCGGGTCACAAGTGTATCTCAGTTCGTCGTTTGTTCTGGCCGGTACTGAAGACACCTACATGACCATACACCCCGATGGAGGGTCTCGTCCTCGGCGAATCTTTCCACAGATCACGACCGTCTCCAGTGGACCGTCCCGTCCACCCCGTCTCGTCCTCGACGAAATTTCCCAGCCCACCCGGTCAGCTAATCTGTCCCGTTTAGGACTTACCTTGGGACCTCTCCTCGTGTGTCCCACTCGACCCACTACCTCTCGCTACCTTTATACGAACGGTCAAGATCCGGTCTCTCTAACCTCCTCGTCCCCGACCCCCACCCCCTGAACACGGAAGGAAGGGATCTCTTTCTAGAAGATCTGGAGACGGGGAGGTCATACACGTGACTTCAATCAGTTACATAGAGTCAAAGTATCCTCCGTCCACTAAAAGTTTGACGACGGAGACCCTACCCTTAGTCTCACTCACCTAGACGTGAGGTCTGGAAGTTCTCGTCTACAGAGTCAGTTTTTTCCTACAAACGAGGAACCTTCCTTTCGATGCTGTTTGGATCTGTTACATAATTTTTCCGTCTCTTTAGTGAAACGGGTGTTTCCAGGTATATCAGTTTCGGCACCAAAGAGATCATCAATACATACCTACACTCTCAACTTGATGTTTCTTCCGACTAGTGGTTTCTTAACTACGAAAACTTAACACCACGACCTCTTCTGAGAAGTCTCAGGGAACCTGTTGTTCCTCTACTTTGGTCAGTTAGAATTTCCTTTAGTTAGGACTTATCAGTAACCTTCCTGACTACGACTTCGACTTCGAGGTAATGAAACCGGTGGACTACGTTTTTCGGCTGAGTAACCTTTTCTGGAACTACGACCCTTTCTAACTACGGTTTTCCTCTTCTACTGTCGTCCCGTACTCTACCAACCTACCGTAGTAGTTGGGTTACGTGTACTTAAACACGTTTGAGGTCCTCTATCCCTTCCTATCTCCTCGGACCGTACGATTCAAGTCCCCAACCTTTCTCGGTCTGTACTGAATCACTGACTCGTCGTTGTTGTAATTCCTGTTCACCGTCAGACTTTTTAGACTAGTTTGAACCCTCTCTCTTATAATCGATGGACGTAGTCTCATCGTATTTTACATAAAAACTCTTATAGAAGAACGAAAATCTGTCAGAAAACGGAAAGACGAGATTCCTTTCTCAACTGAAATCAATATTGTAAAGAGAGTAAAACAAAGACAACAGTTTAGGTATTTACTAAACATGTCTTTGACCCTCGGACCCCACCCTCGTAGGTATGAGTGAAAACACAAGGGTCACACGTCTTATATGTGTTATTATGTGTGTGTTAAAGTCATTCAGAGGAGAGCTTTCGGACTCTAGAAGGTGGACGAGGTCGCTCAAGTGCAGCACACCGTCGAGGCCAATGCCCTCACCGGGGAAGGCGTAAAGTCGAGGCGCCAGGGATGGTCCGGGCGTCGTGGTTGAGGGTGGAGATTGGTGAAGGGTGTCATTAAAAAACTCCACAATTATAAAAGATTCTTTTATTCTCGAAGAATACCTCAAGTAAAAGTATGCCTCGGGGTCTTTATTACCAAAAGAGGATACTCAGAGTAGGTCAGTGATATATGAATTCTGAACTCGACCTTAGGTACGATTCCGGGAAGACAATATTAATTGACTTGTGTCACAGACTCCAAAGTTTGAACGGATTGGAAGTTAAGGGAAATGACGAGACCGAAGTAACAAAGATCTTGTTGATAGACATACATAAGAGGGTCACCCTCGCGAGAGTATAGTAAATCGAGAGAGAAGGGTCTTGACGTTCACGACTTTTGACCTTTACTAGAACAGACCCCGTACACTTATATACACGAGTACTCTTTAGTTCTCTAGACCCTTATCGGTGAGTCCTGTATTGAAATTTAGGTGTCACACGATTCGTTTTGTTCCGAGGTACCACCCCACTTCCGACGTATACGATTGTCTCGGGAACAAAGGGGCTTAAAGACTAAGAGTAGGTCCGTGTGGGTGAGGTTAGATTATATAATACAACAGTATTCTTTACACGTTGTAATGTCAGACCATGTAGAGATTCACAGAAATCCCCTAGGAAACAAAGAGACAGTTAAAGAACCGAAAAAGGACCTTCAGTCTACCTATATTTATGAATTTTGTCTTGAGGAACCCTTTAGAGAGGTAGTGGTCTGAACACCCTTTCAAGTCCTGGTCCACCATAATTTCTTTAATACTATTAAGGAGAGTCTACGGGAAATTTGTTTGGTCGGAGGACCTTATGCTCTCCTTACCCTAAACACAGGATCAGGAGAATTTCGGTACAGACATTGAGATCAAGATCTTTCAGTCTCACACACACACACACACACACACACACACACACACAAAGACCATGGAGTCATTTGTGTTCTGGAGAGGAGAATCCAGGATGGACGACAGGAAGTCACTTTGAACTGTATAGACATCAAAAGGACACTAATATATCAAATAAGGGCTTTTACAATGACTTGAACTCAGGTGAGTGGACGGGGTGTGGTTTCAGTTAAATGACTGTGACCCAACACTACTTCCTTTCCTGTCGAAAATACCTTATCGTAGTTCGTTCCTCTCCTCGAAGGGACCACCGAGTCTATCGTTTCTTAGACGGACGTTACTTCCTCTGGGTCCAAGTTAAGGACCCAGTCCTTCGAGGGGACCTCTTCCTTTACCGGTGGGTGAGGTCATCAGAACGGACCTTATAAGGTACCTGTCTCCTCGGCCCATCCGATGTCAGGTACCTCAGTGCTTCTCAACCTGTGTTGACTCACTGATTTACGAAGGTGAAAGTTCGTTCCTCTTACCCGTCGAGTACAAATTTTTGAGTTTCAGTCGTTCCCGACAGTATCTTCGGAAAATTTCCGTTGTGCCGTCACCCCCACCCCCCCCGTGTCGTCCCACTTCCAACTTCCCCTGCACCGAAAGAAGACTAACCAACCACCACTCCATTGTCCCACTACAAAGTCCCTAGAATTAGTAGTTGGAAGCCCAGGGTTGGTCAGACCCCAGATCAAGAAACGCCAGTCGTACATCAGTGGTTTGAGGAGTGACCACCACCACCACCACCACCCTACCCCCACCCACATATCAAGGACGTTTTGTTGAGTTTAGATACATAGTCTAACAAGACACATAGGGAAATCCTCTTTAATCTTGAGAACAACGACTTGATAACAGTAATAAAAAGACCAAATTGGTGTAAAGGAAACAAAGACGTATGAAAATTCAGGGATTAATAATTGATGAACATGGTCCCGAGAAACCTTGAGTTTCTGGATCCTCTGATTTCGTAAGAAGATGTTTGTCCTTTACCCCCGGCCCCCCACCGTACTCGTGGGACATCTCAGAACGATCAAAAAAATTCCAGAATTTAGTATCAAGATTTTTTAGTTAATAGACTCCTAAATCTTCTTCGAACATACATTGTAGGTAAACGATGTTACGGTCTAATCTCTAAAGAAAAATCCGTCTTTTAAAATTTATAACGAACCGAAAAGTGGGAGTATCAATGAGGAAAGTGGTGTGGTAATTATAATATTCTTTCAATTAAAATAAAGTTCATCCTTTTACTTTTCCCAAAAAAACAAACAAACAAACAAAATGTTTTTGAATTAGTACCTGCTGAATAAGTAAGTGGAGACGTGTACTTAGTTTGAAGACTAGTGCGTTTCTTCAAGTAGAGTAGAGGGAATCACAGAATGTCCGGATACACTCAGGGTTCAATTTTCTTTTCTGTTTAAGACGACGACCGAACCAGACAATGTTTAGATGGGTTTGTCTGATCTTTTTTTCTAGATAGTCATTAGGTTCTTGGGACCTTAAACCTTTAAGAGTTTACTGACGTTGACACTCGAAAGTGGTTGAGAACATCAAATCGTCAGTTGGGACTAAGGTGCTCCCTTTGTAGATTTATAGACTGGGAAGAGAGAACATGGGACGTCGGTTGGCCAGTCTTTTAAGATTAATTGAGAAATCACATCGGAAAGGGGAAGGTAGGTTCGATGGTGGTTGAATCAGGAACGAAAGGAAGAGGAGAGACCCGACAAAGATACCAGATGGAAATAGTCACGACTAGGTTCAGTACCTCATCGGTCATTGAAACGAATCTATTATTTATGTTACAATGATTTACGTTCAAGGATACAGTCTGTGTGTCACTCCGGTTTATTTGACTCTGTAACCCCAAACCTCATCTCTTTCCAAATAACCTCACGTCTCCTCCTTGAGGTTTATTGGGGTCTGAGGGCCTTCCCAAAGTCGTTTCGTAAAAGTCTCCGATCCACCCTCCCACAACATCCCACACACTAGTCGAGTACATGTCAAGAGACTGACCAACTACAACTCCAATGTCCCGTAGTAGTAAGGAAGTCAAGTCAAGTCAGCGAGTCAGCACAGACTGAGAAACACTGGGGTACTTGACGTCGTGTGGTCCGGAGGGACAAATAGTGGTTGAGGGTCTCAGGTGGGTTTGGGTAGGTAACTCAGTCACTACGGTAGGTTGGTAGAGTAGGAGACAGTAGGGGAAGAGGAGGACGGGAGTTAGAAAGGGTCGTAGTCCCAGAAAAGTTTACTCAGTCGAGAGGCGTAGTCCACCGGTTTCATAATCTCAAAGTCGAAGTTGTAGTCAGGAATGTTACTTGTGGGTGCTGACTAGAGGAAATCCTACCTGACTGACCTAGAGGAACGTCAGGTTCCCTGAGAGTTCTCAGAAGAGGTTGTGGTGTCAAGTTTTCGTAGTTAAGAAGTCACGAGTCGAAAGAAATATCAGGTTGGGAGTGTAGTAAGGAATCCACGGTCGTCTAGACTCCCAAGTTCCTCAATGAAAGAAGGGACAACCCCCACCAAAATCGTAGACATTTTGTTGAGTCTTGTCCATGTGGGCGTTATAATAGATCCATGAAGTCTCTCCCCGATGTAGTCTTTTATTTCCCCTTCCCAGGTAGAGTCCTCCTGGAGTATCCCAGGACGAGCCAATGTTTTTTATTTCTGACTGACCACAATGGAGAGATTCTTTGGGAACCGTTAGACAACAGTCGCGGACAGTACGTACAGTTAAACTCCTCGAACATATAGAGGTCTCTGTTTCGTCTCCGGGAAGCTGACACAGAGTTTCGGACCCTGTAGGAACACCTTACAGACAAGTCGGTTTTAAGTCTTGATTGTGTCCGGGTGGAGAACCCGTAGTCCGTATCATTTAAAAGGAGTTATTTGACATTAAAGTGTACAATAGTTTAATTTCACTTTCACAATCAGTGAGTCAGTACGGGCTGAGAAACACTGGGGTACCTGACATCGGGTGACCCGAGGAGACAGGTACCTTTAAAGGTCCGTTCTTACATTATGAGGTCCCCTAGAAAGATTGTGTCCCTGACTTGGGCGCAGAGAACGTAAAGAACGTAACCGTCCGTCTAAGAAATGGTGACACGGTGGATCCTTCGGGTACATGCTATTGTAAATTGTACAATTATTTGACCCCAAAAGAGGACAAGAAGACAGAATACAGTTAAACTAATAATCTGTTCGGATTCTTTAATTTTCTCTTCTGCTTTTTTTTAAAGGGGAGGTTGTGCTACATCCATGAAAATCACTAAATTACAATAAAGGTTTAGTAAGTCCAGGAGGGGTCGTTGGGGGCAAGAGGACAAATTTTACAGAAATTTACGACACTTAACACACTCGAAACATTTCACTCGGTGCAACCTTGAGGTGTAAGAGCCAAAATAGCGAAGTCGAGTCTTTTTGTCAAGTTGTTTTGTTTTGTCGTCTAAGACAGAACGAAATGTTAGTGACCCAATATTCAGTATCGTTGTTTGTAAGAAATCAAATATCGTCTCTTCGAAAATTTATAAGGATAAGACTTGGTCAAGGAGGTGTTAACGAATTCTGGTTTCCTGTTTGATTAAGTTCAGGCACCTATTTGTACTATGTCCGTCTTATACCTACAGTATTTTTCGATGTCTCTTGATGCCGAAAACCTTTCTTTAGTTTACGGGGTCAATCTTTTCCTTGACCCCTGTAAAGGAAGATTTCTACAAAGTAAAGACATTCATTGTCCAATCCCCAACTACTTTATTTTAAGTATAAAACTCCCTTCTATTCTTCGTAAATTTACTTTTGAGTAAGAGACGAACAAACCGGGTGGAGGGGGACAGGACCGCACGTAGGACGTAGACGAAATACACAATTGGTCTGGAGGGGTTAAAGACGGAGAGGGGCCGTCTTTATGGCCGAGTTGGTATTTCTAGGTCAAAAGAAGAAGATCGGGGTCAGCACATTGACGAGTCTTCTACTACAATGAATGTACACTGGAATAATTACAAGTATCGACATAATGAACATAAGACGGGTAAACTATTCTAATAAATAACACACTCTATTTTAGGTATAAAGTACTGTTCTCTTCTTTTTAAATTTGTATTTTTTTAAAGCGACGGGAAACCGTGAGAGAGAAGGGGGATGACACGTGACACACAGACTTAGTTCGTAACCGGTTTGGAGGGGGCACTTGTCTTTATAGATAAGTTGGTATTTTGTGTTGTAAGAGGTGTAGTTGTTCTGTTGAGGAATTTTCTATTGTAAGGAAGAACTAGAATATACCCCGGTGCACTCCGAATCGAGACCTAACACATTTGATATATTAGGTATCAAATTACATGTCGGGAGATAGAGGTTTTCGACTATATTAAGACGGAACTGAACATTTCTTACCTTGTAAAGAACCTCAAAAGACTCTACGAGAAGGACCCAATATGAGGAGTTTAAAGGGACTTATCTTAAAAGGTAAAGAAAGAATCTAGAGGACTAAGTAAACACAACTGTGAACAGAATGGTTTACACACTGACTCGGAGACTATTTTTATCACTACTGAACCACTGAACTTACCTAACTGGTTCATACATCAGAATATTCTAGTTACTGACGTATACTATCAAATCGAGATCTGTACCCTTCTTCGTTGTTCTCCCTGGGTAAAGGTCCTACGTCCTCTACGTCCAAACTAGGTACCCTCCCCTTCTAGGGGAGTACTTCCTTTACTGTTGGGTGAGGTCATAAGAACGGACCTTTTAGAGTACCTGTCTCCTCGGACCGTCCGATGTCAGGTACCCCAACGTTCCTAGTCTGTGGTGAATCGTTGATTTGTTGTTTGGTTGATTATTCCGTCCGTCAGGTCTCAGAAAACCGATGATAACCATTTCGAATCAGGTCATTTTCGTGTAACTCACCGGTCAACTACTTTAGGAGGGGACCGGATCCTTACTCGTAAAGATCGTGGTACCTTGTTTGACCAGTGTTTACGGAGAGTTTAGAACCTTCTTTAATTCTGGTTTTCCCTCCCCTAATATTTTATTACAACGGGTAGTGGTAAAGATGGTCTTAGTTCAGTAATTGGTACCGTCAGTGACTGGATGTTGTGACTTCCCTAAGTCCTACTTCTCGTCCCACTCTGAAAGACACGAGACCCTTTTGGCCATCTTGACCAATCCATAAAAGTCCTTTTTTTTTAACATACCTGACCAAAGAGGGTAAAAGGGTATGTATCTTTTCGGGATTTTGGTAATTGATTATAGATACGGAACTCTCATCATTATTGGAAGATGGTCTACACACGGACCGACGTACACGGGGAAGTGGTTTTAGTGTATGCACGAACGGAGAGGGAGTCGGAGAAACCTTGTGGAGACTCGAAAGACTTTTGGACGAATTTTAGGAGTCTAACAGGACTTATTTTAAAAGGTAAAGAAACAATCTGAACTGATAACTAATAAATAAAAAATACTTGTCCCAAGATACGTATAACAATACCCGTGAATATAATAGACAATTTCTTCTTTCATTTTCGGATCAGAAAGTCGACTGAATCTTTATGTCTGAGACAAGTGTCAATAATAATGGAGTTGTTTTATAAGAATAAATATTTTTATTTATGAATTGTAGAATCCCTTTGTGCGTTGGTTATATTGACTTATCAATTGAGTTTTGAATCAATTAGTAACAGGAATAAAAGTGTCTCTTACGAACCTAGAAAACTATATATCATCGTATCTGTTCAAGGTAAGGAAAAAACAACCTTTCCTTAATATATAACAACTGAAATACACAATGAATACACCACAAGAATGATCAATGAAGGAAAATGATTTTGTTTTACTCATTTATATATGACTTGAGGTCGGATTCGTACCGTGACACTACAGTAAAAGACAAGAACTTAATTGGAAGTACCATAGACACTTTGACTGATCGTAGTCAAGCTCACTGACATTCTCGAGCCGAACACCTTTTTAGTACGAGCTCTTTGTTGTGTCAACAATTTCGTAAACCTTCATTATCTCTCGTAACTTTCACAAGTACATGAGTGACGATAATATTAAGAAAAACCCTTTTAGATATCGAAACCTCAAATAATTTAGTACATGTAATCATTTCGGATAAAAGTTATCTATGACAAGTAAGGAGATACGGAAGATTATGGACCACTCGTCCACTTTCCTGGGAGGAAGGTTCTATCTAACGATTCACAAATATTATTACCCTTTTTCAATCATCAGGAAGATAAGTACACGTATTTATTAATCGGATAATTTCAAGATAAAGATAGAGAAGGAGAGAGGGGTTTTGACTACTCAAGTTCGTTTTAGTTACTCTCTAAAAGGAGTCGGAACCTTCTCCCATTCCTTCTTCAACGGAAAAAAAAAAAGTCTACGGATCCTATCGTTTGTCTCTTCCGTTACCGTTGGGTGAGGTCATGAGAACGAACCTTTTAGGGTACCTACCTCCTCGGACTATCCGACGTCAGGTACCCCAGCGATTCTCAGTCTGTGCTGACTCGCTGAAGTGAAAGTGAAAAGTGAAAGTACGTGACCTCTTCCTTTACCGTTGGGTGAGGTCACAAGAACAGATCTCTTAGGGTCCCTGCCCCCTCGGACCACCCGAAGACAGATGCCCCAGGGTGTCTCAGCCTGTGTTGACTTCGCTGAATCGTCGTCGTCGTCGTCGTCGTCCTATCGTCTCTATAAGTCTATCTGTTGGTTGACTAGGAGATTCGTACCTGGTCTCCAGTGAAAAGTCATTTTCCGGAGTACTTTATCTATAAGAGTACCTACAAGTAAGAAACAAAAAGAAGACGGGTATGGGTAGTAAGGAAAAGAAGGAGAAGTAAGTGAAAAAACCTTCAAGGGAAGGTCTAATCGAAGAAGAGAGTTGTGTATCCATTAACAACGATATCAGTGTCACTATACAAGAATAATTCACTCATTGGTTGCACTTGATAAACACCCTAAACCTATCAATTCCTAAAATAACAGTAAGAATAAGGAATACATAAGAATCTAAAGACTAACAACCGAGACATTAAAACAATGTACCCCCGAGGTTCATAAAATAATAATCGAGAATAGAGACAAGGGAAAATATGAATAAGGGAACCGTTAACGGAGGTTGGAGTATAAGAGTTGACTATCCAATATGAATCGGTGAAGAGTTTTTTGACGTCACAATTATCTGACTTAACGAACGTACGAGTCAACACAGACTGAGAAACGTTGGAGCACCTGATATCGGACGGTCCGAGGTGACAGGTGACTTGAGAGGTAGGTTAGAGTGCACAACTAAAGAGTCGAGGGTATTGGACTCTTATATTGGTGGAACTCTCTGTTCCAGAAATTTTCCTACTAATCCAATTTTATTCCAATACTCGTATCCTCAGATTAGGTTGTCCTGACCAGGACTATCCTTCTCTTTCTTTGTGGTCTCACATGTCATTTCTTTTTTCCGGTACACTCCTGTGTCTCTCTTCCGTCACTGGACATTAAAATTCTTTTTCGAGAGTCTTCTTAGGTCACGGTACGATACCAGACTTATACAGGGGAGGTTTAAGGACACACTTTAGGATTAGGACTACTACCACTATAATCCTCTACCCCGTAAACCCTCCATTAATACAGTACTCTTGTCTTGGAAGTACTTACCCTAACCACGGGAATTTTTTATGTGGGGTTCTTGAACGACGGGGAACGTGGTACACTCCTGTCTACTTCTTCAGTTGTCAGACTGTGGTTTTCCTGAGTGGTCTTAGGTTGACACGGACGTGGGGCTAGAATCTAAAGGTCGGAGGTCTTACCACATCAATGTCTCTTTCGTCGGACTTACCTGATTCTGTAGACGACTGCCGTGAAGAGTAGAAATTTTGACACTTTTTTAATTAATTTTTTTTTAAAAAACAAATTCGGTGTGTCAGACGCCGTAAAACAGTACCGTTGAGATCTTTTGATGATGATTACTATTTGGTATTGAAGTCAAGTCGGTACTTGACATTGAAGTCAATGTCAGTGAGTCGGTACAGGATGAGAAACGTCAGGGTACTTGACGTCGTGTGGTCCGAAGGAACAGATAGTGGTTGAGGGTCTCTAATGAGTTTGAGTACAGGTAGCTCAACCACTACTGTAAGTTGGTAGAGTAGGAGACAGCAGGGGAAGAGGAGGGTGGAAGTTAGAAAGGGTCGTAGTCCCAGAAAGGTTACTCAACCAAGAACGTAATCCACCGGTTTCATAACCTCAAAGTCGAAGTCGTAGTCAGGAAGGTTACTTATAAGTCCTGAATAAAGGAAATCTTACCTGACCAACCTAGAGGAACGTCAGGTTCCCTGAGAGTTCTCAGGAGAGGTTGTGGTGTCAAGTTTTCGTAGCTAGAAGTCACGAGTCGAAAGAAGTGTCAGGTTGAGAGTGTAGGTGTACACTGATGACCTTTTCGGTATCAAAACTGATCTGTCTGGAAACAACCGTTTCATTACAGAGACGAAAAATTATACGACGGAGCCAACCAGTATCGAAAAAAAGGTTCTTCGTTAGTAGAAATTAAAGTACCGACGTCAGTGGTAGATGTCACTAAAAGTCAAGTCAAGTCAAGTCAAGTAAAGTCAGTCAGTCAACACAGACTGAGAAACGCTGGGGTAGTTAGCGTCGTGCGGTCCGGAGGGACAGGTAGTGGTTGAGGGCCTCAAGTGAGTTTGAGTGCAGGTAACTCAACCACTACGGTAGGTCGGTAGAGTAGGAGACAGCAGGGGAAAAGGAGGACGAGGGTTAGGGAGGGTCGTAGTCTCAGAAAAGGTTACTCAGTTGAGAAGTGTACTCCACCGGTTTCATGATCTCAAAGTCGAAATCGTAGTCAGGAAGGTTTCTTGTGGGTCTCGACTAGAGGAAATCTTACTTGACCAGTCTAGAGGAACGTCAGGTTCCCTGAGAGTTCTCAGAAGAGGTTGTGGTGTCAAGTTTGTGTAGTTAAGAAACTGTGAGTCGAAAGAAGTGTCAGGTTGAGAACGTAGGTATGTACTGGTGACCATTTTGGTATCGGAACTGATCTAGCTGGAAACAACTGTTTCATTACAGAGACGAAAACTTATACGATAGATCCAACCAGTATTGAAAAGAAGGTTCCTCATTCACAGAAAATCAAAGTACCGACGTTAGTGGTAGACGTCACTAAAACCTCGGGGGGTTTTATTTTAGACTGTCACAAAGGTGACAAAGGGGTAGATACAGGGTACTTCACTACCCTGGTCTACGGTACTAGAAGTAAAAGACTTACAAATCTCGGGGGGTTTTATTTCAGAAAGTGACAAAGGTAACAAAGGGGTACGTCACTACCCTGGCCTACGGTACTAGAATCAAAAGACTTACAACTCAAAATTCAGTTTAAAAAGTGAGAGGAGAAAGTGAAAGTATTCTTCAAGAAATCAAGGAGAAGTAAAAGACGGTATTTTCACTACAGTAGACGTATAGGTTCCAATAACTATAAAGAGGTCCGTTAGTAATAAGGTCAAACACGAAGTAGGTCGGGCCGTAAAACGTACTACATGAGACGTATATTCAATTTCTTCGTCCCACTGCTATACGTCGGAATTACATGAGGAAAGGACTAAACCTTGGTCAGACTACAAGGTACAGATCAAGATTGACAACGAAGAACCGTACGTATACCTAAAGAGTCCTACGTCCATTCCACCAGACCATAAGGGTAGAGAAATTTTTAAAAGGTGTCAAATATAAAGATCTTTAGAAGACTTATATAAGTTGTGGAGGTTTAAAGTAAGGATCACTAAAGACGTAAAAACCATACTAGAAACAGTAAGAGAAGTAAGGTTAATCCGAACTTTAAGGACTCGTGGAGAAGACGGACCATAGGACTTTACGGCAAGACTATGACTCGTGGACCAAATTGGACACAGGTTGAGGTGTCTGTGCCAGGGGTTGTCCTGATAGGAGTGAAGTTTGTGGTCGGGGTGAAATCCCAGAGGTCCAGTGGGTGTCAAGACAGGTTGACCTATGTTAAGTCCCCAAGAATCCTAGTGGGTGGGTCAAAATTATTAAACGATCTTACTGAGTCTATTGAACCCCTTAATAATACTAATGTCAAAATAATACTTACTATGTTTGGTCTCGATCGGATAACTTCTCCGTGTAACCCATTCCAGATCTTCCCAAGGCTTATGTATGGAAGACACGGGAGAGAAAGATACTTAATTATGAGTAGTATAAAGGTGTTACCGAAGCGATCAGTCTTTCGGGGTCCCTCGAAGTCGTAGGTCCTAAAAATAACCCTAAAGTGAGATGTTTGTACTAACTAATTTAGTAATCGGTATACTAACTTGAGTTAGAGAATAGAGTCAAAGGATAAGTGCACTGACAAGAAAGACCATTACTCGGGTTTAGGACTCAGTGGAACAGAGAATCGCATTTAAGTCTCACTAGGGTATCCGAGGACTTATCGTTCTATGATAGTGAACCCTTTAAGGTTTCTAAGTCAGAGTGAAGGTCCTCGGTCCCTATTTACGGTCAGTTTAAGAAATAAAATGTTGTCGTTGGAAACTCAAATAGGAATAAAACACTTTATTATGAGTCACTCAAAGACATAACTTACACGATACCGACACGATTCAACGAAGTCAGCACAACGTAGAGTCGTGATACCTGGTATAGGACGGTCCGAAGAGACTGGTACCCTAAGAGGTCCGTTCTTATACCCTCTCCCAACGGTAAGGGAGGAGGTCCCCTAGAAAGCTGGGTACCTAGCTTGGGAACAGAGGACGGAGAGACCGTATGCGTCCACCTAAGGAACAGTGATCGTGGTGGACCCTTTGGGAGATATAACTTGTCAAGAATCTATTAGACTATTAAGAATCTGTTACAAAGAATAAAGGTTCGATCAAGTCTAAAATAATACGGAACGAATCTGACAACGTTATTGAAGGTTTTATTAATAAATTGAAAGTAAACAGAGACCGGGATAAGATTTATGGTGTCAGTTTAATTATAAGTTCCGTTTTAAAATTAACAAAACGATGTAAAGGTTTTGGGGAGACGAAAAATTTTTATTCAGAACGAAAAAGTTAGTTTCGAGAACGGGTAAACTGGCAGGGTGTGTCGAGGTCCGAATTGACCTTTTACTTAACGATGGATTAAAAATGTCTGTATGATGTCCTTTGTAACTTCTCACAAATGATAACACTGAAATCTTAGTCTATCTATAACTAAGTTGTTCTTTGTGACTTGAATAAATGACCGATAAAGTGGAGTGAGTTTACTGAATTGGAGAGACACGGAACCGAGATAAAATAATTTCCTATATTACGAATGAAGTGTCCTGGTGAAGTCTCTAATTTACTAAATAATCTTACAGACCGTGAATCTTTTTACATTTGGTGACCGTCGATGAAAATAAAAATAAAACAAGAAGATTTTACGGAAAAGAGGTAGGGGGTATCCCCTCAAGGATGGGTAGAACGGTCTCAGTCAAGTTTCTAAAGGAGGAAAGACTTCAAGAAGGATTAAAAGGGGGGTGGGGGGTTGGTCCGTACTCAAGAAAGAAATTTTACTGTATCGTAAGAGTCAAGAATCCATTAAACCCCCTACGAAACGAATACTACAGTTACAACATTACAGGAATAAGACGGGAGAGTGTTACAACCCAATATACTGGTAACTTTTGTTTCCCAAGAGTTACGTAGAATTTAAAGGGTGCCGTGAGACGTGTTAGGAGTGTGTCAGAACACAGACTGTAAAACGTCGAGGTACCTAACATCGGGCGGTCCGAGGAGACAGGTACCTTAAGACGTCCGTTCTTATGATCTCACCCTACGGTAAGGGAAGAGGTCCCCTAGAAGGACTGGCTCCCTAGTTTGACCCTAGAGGACGTAACGTCCGTCTAAGAAATGGCCGACTCGGTGGTCACTTTGGGACACCTAACTCCAGAAACAACCTAACTCAGTAGACATTGAGTTTTAAACACTTTATGAAAAAATATACTTTATATAATTGAATTTATAATCTTAATTTTTAACATCCTCATCGAATAAGAGAATACCATTGTTGATACAAAAGAAAGGAAGGGGTGGGGGAATTATCATAACAATTACAGTATTAAAAAGATACTTAGAAAAAGAAAGTTACGTATGTATGGGCATTTGTCTTTTCGATAAAGAAAAAATTATAGATGATGTATATACCGAAATGAAGATTAAAAGTCAAAAAAATTTAACCCTCCTATCGTACGTGGGAATGTCTACGTTTTTATTCTAAAACTTTTCAATTCATTTGAAGGGATCCAACGAATTATTCACTCAGTGTCTCGGTCTAGAGTTTACGTCCAGGCAGACTGGAATTTTGGGTAGGGTAAAGGTTGTAAGCAATATGACGGAGAACCGTTTTAAGGACGTATGAAAACATGTTGTGTACATTTCCTTTGTTGGAGATCCGATTTCCGACTCAATTTGGTGACTTTTGTTTGGTCAGTCCCCTCACTCACTGTTTTATTTTTGTCTTTACACCAATACGAAGGGTCCCGAGTGTCACTATAACACACCTGTACTTCACTAATTTATGGACGTGGGATATTCTTTCCGACTTAAGTGAGGTCCTTGTGTCCCGAGTACAGAACCCGTATCGGAACCGACTCTCGGTTCGACGTCCTTGCAATTGTGTTACCTCTATAACTAACTTTTAGTAGAGACTCGACCTTCGTGATGTAAATCAATCTTGTGCATCCTTCCTCTGACTGAAAGAATCCTACCATTAAACCATTTCCGAAGGGTCCACCGCGTTGCCATTTCTTAGGCGGACGGTTTCGTCCTCTACGTCCTCTACACTCAAGCTGGGGACCTAACCCTTTGAGGGACCTTAACCTTTACCGTTGGATGAGGTCACAAGAATGGACATTTTACGTCCCTGTCTCCTCGGGTCTCTCGATGTCAGGTAACCTCAGTGTTCCTAAGTCTGTACTGACTCGTTGACTCGTGTTAAACCATCTACACTAATTATAACTACTGTAAAATTCGTACCATCGACTTCGAACACTTAACGACCCGGTAAAAACCGTCGTTACAAACAGAGAGACCAAAATTATATAACTCAGACATAAGGTCTTGTAACTTTTATGACAAACTCGTCACAATCTCTAGGTTACCCTATACCGTCCAGATGAAGTGTTAGTTCAGTCACCCTTAGAAATAAATACCAATATGTACGTACTTACTTACTCGTTACAATTCAATTCGTTACAATTCTACGTGAACACTAGTCGTGTGAGTCTGTCACCTTCTATTGGGAACAGATATTTACAATACGTGAGGTCCGTCCGAGTTAACGAATTCACATATATTTTCAGGTGGGGTCCTTGACGGGTAAACTCTGAAGGATTTGTTGACTCCGAAGGGTCTACCACTTCACCATTTCTTAGACGGACGGTAACGTTCTCTACGTCTCTGCACCCAAGTTAGGGACCCAGTCCTTCTAGGGGTCTCCTCCTTTACCGTTGGGTAAAGTCATAGAACGGACCTCTTAGGGTACCTGTCTTCTCGGACCGTCCGATGTAGTCAGGTATCCCAGGGTTTCTCAGTCTGTGTTCACTCGTGCGTCCGTTCGTTGACTTTGATTTGACTCTCTCGTTGACAGTGGGGTATCTGTAAATCCGAGAGGGACTGGGTCTTTTATTTTGAGTGTAGGTTAAGACCACCAGGATTAAGATTAGGTTCTTTTGGGTTACCGTAAAAGAGGACCCCAGTGTACTCTACACTTCTCCAAGAGTACGTTTTCTGTTTGGGTAATCTTTGACGGAGAAAGTGAATTGAGTTTTACTTTTCAAACGTATCAATCTGTTCATCACGTCTGAGGTGGAGAACTGTTCTACAGTTCGACAGGTCACTGACACATGAGTTCATTAAGAAGGATCACTCGTTTGTTTTACACAAATATATTCCGTGATCCGTCTACTTCGATTTTGTATGGTAAGAGTAAAGTGAAGTGTTTATAATAGAAACAGAGTGTTGTAAAAGAGCGTTGTAATAATATATAATTGTGAAGAAATTCCTCTGTTGTATTTAACTACAGAATTTTCGTGAGACATTCTTGACTCAGTAAAATATGATGAGAATCTGGTGAGTTGAATAAGAAAAGAGACAACATGTCCGAAAATAAGACAGATTTAAGGAAGACTTTTGGGAACTAATTGAGAAATGACTGACACCCTTTTAGAGGAAGGGAAAATTTCACATAAACAAAACCAACTCTGTATTTAAGAATAACCTAAAGGTCAAGACTGTTACGCTATATCTCTACCAAGATGTAACCTGACAGAGACTTTCTAATGAGGATTGTGGTTTTTTTCATGTGTGTGTTGTATCCGTTTTAATTTATGAAAACATCCCTCAACCCCTTTATCGTATTTATTTTGATTAAGGAACGAGTTCTCTGTTCGCAGTCAGGAAACAAAATTTTCGACTATTTAGGCCATTAATTTCACAGAAAAGTTATAGTACTTCGATTGATGATACTCTTGGTTTTTGATTATGTTAGTTGATAATGTACCACCACCGTTCTTCTTTCCTTTCCTTCCTTTTGTCTTTACTTCGTCCTCTCCGAATAAAGAATACCGGAGTATCACCTATCAGTCAACTATAGATAGTTTTATTTATTTTTCAATTTATACAATATAATTTACTATCGATGCCTTTATTGACGAGTCACAATGAATCACAAAAGCCAAGACTTAAGGGAAATACCATGTATCAAGCAATCGCTGATGTCGTCGTTTATAATTATTAAATTAGGAACATTTTGGTTTGTTGTTCGTTATAAGAAACAGAATATATGTATATGTATGTGTCTTACCCTTCTGGAGATTTGTATGTTGAATTTTTTTGTCTTCCGTGTTATAGTTATTTAAACCAGAATTGTCTTTTTTATTCTTGTACACGTTAGTCAAGTCTTTTTTTAGACGATGTGTATATTATTTTTAGTGAAAAGTAAAATATTTTTACGAGGTATTTAGGTGTAGAATAAATAAAGAGATAAAAAAATCGGTACGATGTGTCGAATGTCCTAGAATCAAGGGACTAGTCCCTAACTTGTGGGTGGGAACCGTCACTTTCACGGTTATGATTGGTGACCTGGTGGTCCCTTGAGGGTATGTTTAGGTATAAAATCTCCCTCTCCCACCCTACTAAACCCTCTTACCGTAAGATTGTACATATGATAGTACATTCTTAGCTTAGCGGTCAGATACAGACTGCGTCCTATGTCGTACGAACCCCGACCACGTACCCCTACTGGGTCTCTCTACAATACCCCTCCCTCCACCCTCCCCCCTAGTACAAACCCTTACGTACATTCTTAATTTCTAAAATTTTAATTTTTTTATTTATTTATTTATTTTAGATTGTTGACTTAGTTCTTTTTATCATTTCTTGTTCTCTTCTATTACCCTCTACTCAACTGTTTTAAATGATATATCATTTATCGTTTAATAACACATCTCATTTACTGTACCATAGTACTTATAATATATTAAATATAATGATCAACTCTTCTCTGGTCACCCTATCATCCCGTCTCTCTTTCTCTTCCTCGTCGGTCTCGACTCGGACCCTCACCCATTGCCACGGGTGTCAACGGAATGTCCCCGAAACCCTTAGTGAACAAACTCCCCTCCTCCGAATTGGGACACCTTCCTTACTATCTAAAACTATAGGTCGAGACCGACACTTCAAATTTTCACTACTATCCCTTCGTTTACCTCTTTGTTTTTTATGTTTACTAAGATTTTCAGTTTAATTCTCTTTATGTTTAAATTCGTTATCATTATCGTTGTCAATCTTGACCTGTACCTTGTTGTCTGACCAAGGTTTATCCTTTTCCTCATACAGTTCCGACATATAACAGTGGGACGAATAAATTGAAGAAACGTCTCATGTAGTACTCTTTACGACCCGACCTTCTTTATGTTCGACCTTAGTTCTAACGGTCCTCCTTATAGTTATTGGAGTCTATACGTCTACTATGGTGGGAATACCGTCTTTCACTTCTCCTTGAGTTTTCGGAGAACTACTTTCACTTTCTCCTCTCACTTTTTCAACCGAATTTCGAGTTGTAAGTCTTTTACTTCTGGTACCGAAAGTCAGGGTAGTGAAGTACCCTTTATCTACCCCCTTTGTCACCTTTGTCACAGTTTGAAATAAAACCCCCCGAGGTTTTAGTGAAGTCTACCACTGACATCAGTACTTTAATTTTCTACGAATGAGGAACCCTCTTTTCAATACTGGTTGAATCTATCGTATAAGTTTTCGTCTCTATAATGAAACGGCTGATTCCAGGCAGAACAGTTCCGATACCAAAAAGGACACCAGTACATACCTACACTCTTAACCTGACACTTCTTTCGACTCACGACTTCTTAACTACACAAACTTGACACCACAACCTCTTCTGAGAACTCTCAGGGAACCTGACGTTCCTCTAGGTTGGTCAAGTAAGACTTCCTCTAGTCGGGACCGTAAAGAAACCTTCCTTACTACGACTTCGACTTTGAGGTCATGAAACCGGTGGAGTACGCTTCTCAACTGAGTAACCTTTTGTGAGACTATGACGCTCCCTAACCCCCGTCCTCCTCTTCCCCTGCTGTCTCCTACTCTACCGACCTACCGTAGTGGTAGAGCTACCTACACTCAAACTCACTTGTGGTCCTCAACCACTACCTGTCCCTCCGGACCGCACGACGCTAACTACCCCAGCGTTTCTCAGTCTGTGCTGACTCGCTGACTTGACTTGACTTGACTTATTTGGTAACAGGAAGTAGTCTGACCGTTTCTAATTTCTTGTTTTGTTTGTTTTTACTACTTGCTGATACCGGTTCCCCATCTCTTTGTCTATGAGATAATAAAAAGACAACGTTCAATTTAACCAACTATCGTTGAATGTTTTATTTTTTACGTGGTCATAAAACTAGAATGATAAGGTAAAGATAGTATAGGATAACTAAATTGTCCTCTAAAGAATTACCACACATATATATCAATATGTACCCGAAGGGTCCACCGTGATCACCATTTCTTGGGTGGAAAGTTACGTCCTATACGTCCTACGAACTCAAGTTAGGGACCCAGACCTTCTAGGGAACCTCCTCCTGTACCGTTGGGTGAGGTCAAAAGAACCACCTCTTAGGGGTACCTGCCTCCTCGGACCCCCCGATGTCAGGTAGTCCAACGTTTCTCAACCTGTACTGATTTGACTGAATTGTGTGTACGTACGTATTATTATATGTGTACATGTGTTTGTTCCTATAATTGACACAGTCTTTTACAACCTCAATAAGTTTTTCAGACACTCAATACTCTAACCATTTCGTTCAATGTTTTTATGTATGTTACCTTATAAAATAAAATTCTTTAATATTAATGATTATATAAACTTGAAGAAAAGTGTTCAAAACAAAACACACACACACACACACACACGTAGAATAACGGTGGAAAAAGGAAACGAAGAGAAATAGGAGAAAAGGAAACGAGATAAATCAATTAAATCAAATGAAAATAACGAGAGGTGGGGTGGGGAGGTACTCGAACCTTTAACAAGCAAGATAAAGACAGGAAATTCACCGAAAGGACTTTTAGAGGTAATCAGGTTTTACCAGAGATTGAGAAGAGGTTGAACGTTCACAAATTCTTGTGTATTGTGATTAGTAGTGGAGAAAGGGAAGAAGGAAAATGAGACAACGTTTATATTTGTATGAATGTTATATTTAGTCTAACAAGAATGGTGGTCTAAAACCCCACGATTAAGAGGAAACGAGAGGTATACGTCTAAATGTAGAACCAAAGAGGATACCAACACCTACATTCCAACACTTGAAGAAGTCCCCGAAAAGTACACGAGACAAGCACAAATATAAGAGTCTTCTATCAAGACGAAACCTAAGATGGTCATAGAGACCCAAAGTGAGTAGAGTCACAAACCGGAATCCCATGATCGAGGGGTTTTCCCGATTTATACATACTCGGGGAGATAGGGTATACCTTGTCCGACCATAAGTCAAAGTCACTTCACTTCACTTCATTTTCAGTGAGTCAACCCAGGCTGGGGTCCGGTCTTATGACCTCACCCAGGTAAGAGGTCCCCTGGAAGGGTTGGGTCCCTAACTTGGGTCCAGAGGACGTAACGTTCGTCTAAGAAATGGTCGACTCGGTGTTCCTTTCGGGTTCTTACGACCTCACCCATCGGATAGGGAAGAGATCGCCTAGTAGGCTTAGGCCCTTAACTTGGGCCCTTAGAGGACGTAACGTCCACCTAAGAAATGGTCGACTCGATACTCCCTGTGGGTCAAAGTCCGAACAGGGAAAAAGAAAACAGTGGTCATCAAGGTCCATTTACCGTTACGAGGGACCGACAACATGACCCTACTACCTAAAAAAAGATCAAGGAAAACTTTGTTGTCGTTTCTATAGAAAACGACGGCCCCAGGTCGGGGCCACCTAGGTCCCTTAAGCTTCCCACCTGCCGCAACCGCACCTTTCTGAACAAATAACTAACTATATTCTAATCTAATTCTTTGATATCACATCATCCTTCTAATTCACCTCCTTCTCCCGACTTATCGAACCAAATGTGCCTTCCGGTTATTTTAAGGTCTGTTCCTTAAACGTGGTAGATGCAACCCGGTGGCGCGGGTGAACTTATAGATTCCCACGGAGCGGAATTCGAGGGAAAGCGCACCCAGAATTGTCGGTCCCGTTCATTCATCTGGACCGCTCGGAGGCGCGGGGTCCACCTCTAAGTCGGACTTCAATTTCATTTCTCGTCTCTCTCCCTTTCCCTCTCTTCTTCTCTCTGTCTCTGTGCCCCCCTCGGTGTAAAGGTTCTTTGGTCCGGCTCTCTGATCAGGCTCTTCGACCAGGCTCTTTGACCAGGGTAGGAAATAACAAGTCTTCCGGAAAATATGAAAACTATTTTGTACCTCTAGTTACCCATTGTGTTTTAATACATCGTAAGCGTCGGGTCTGAGAAAGACATATAGTAAAACATATGTTTTCCAGAGTCCACTAAATGTAATAGAAGACCGGTTCTCCGAACAATTGTGAAAAACCGAGAGAAGGAATTACTTACAATTAAAACAAAGGGGACTTCACAAAAAGAAATTAGACGTAGAGGAATTTCGCGATTTCAATGTAGAGATATCTTGTGTCCACGCCACCCAATATTGTTTTTTCCATGAATTGAGTTTCTAGATTACAACGATTATGGTCCAGATGATGAACGTAAAGATATATGGTTGATATAGATTTTTATTTCCTATACTTTTAAACCGTCGTTCGTAACTGAGTTGTTTACTTTGAAAATTAGTCAGGATAAGATTTCTAAAACTGAGGAGCCTTCGAGGATGTAAGGATCCTACAAAATTCGAAGGACACGGAGGACCCCAGTCCTCCGGAGTTTGTTAGTGTACGCGTCGACATACTCAGGACGTCCGTCCGATCTTTCGGTAGTCTCCCCAAAAACCTAACTTTGTGAGAAAGTTTACGTCTTCTGATTTCGGGACTTAACTGAAAAAGGTCTTTTACAGTCTTCTCACCTTTTCGTCTCGTGTTTTCGGCCGTCTAAAAACAACCCCATGTACGAATCCTTAAAGGTCTCCCCAGGGACTTCAGACTCGTGTGGAACGCATACAGTCGAAGGAAGGAGTACTGGAACAGTGCCCGCCCTAAGGAGTGTAACCGAAGGCCGTAAAACGCCGGGACATACCTGGATTGTCTTCGTCTTCTATAATTCTTCTCCACCGTTTTTATGTGTCTTCTTGACATGTTTTCTCTAGAAGTATTGGTTCTATTAGTGTTACCACACTAGTGAGTGGACCTCGGTCTGTAGGACCTNTGCCCGCCCTAAGGAGTGTGACCGAAGGCCGTAAAACGCCGGGACATACCTGGATTGTCTTCGTCTTCTATAATTCTTCTCCACCGTTTTTATGTGTCTTCTTGACATGTTTTCTCTAGAAGTATTGGTTCTATTAGTGTTACCACACTAGTGAGTGGACCTCGGTCTGTAGGACCTTACACTTCAATTCACCCGGAATCTTTCGTAGTGATACTTGTTTCGATCACCTCCACTACCTTAAGGTCAACTGGATAAAGTTTAGGACTTTCTACTACGACACTTTCACGACGTGAGATATACGGTCGTTTAAACCTTTTGAGTCGTCACCGGTGTCCTGACCTTTTCCAGTCAAAAGTAAGGTTAGGGTTTCATTCCGTTACAGTTTCTTACGAGTTTGATGACGTGTTAACGTGAGTAGAGTGTGTGATCATTTCATTACGAGTTTTAAGACGTTCGGTCCGAAGTCGTTATGCACTTGGCACTTGAAGGTCTACAAGTTCGACCAAAAGTTTTTCCGTCTGCTTGGTCTCTAGTTTAACGGTTGTAGGCGACCTAGTACCTTTTTCCTTCTCTCTGGTCTTTTTGTAGATAAAGACGAAATAACTGATACGGTTTCGGAAACTGACATACCTAGTGTTATTTGACACCTTTTAAGACTTTCTCTACCCTTATGGTCTGGTGGACTGGACGGAGAACTCTTTGGATATACGTCCAGTCCTTCGTCGTCAATCTTGTCCTGTACCTTGTTGTCTGACCAAGGTTTATCCCTTTCCTCATGCAGTTCCGACATATAACAGTGGGACGAATAAATTGAAGATACGTCTCATGTAGTACTCTTTACGACCCGACTTTCCTGTTAGACCTTAGTTCTAAAGACCCTTTTTATAGTTATTGGAGCCTATACGTCTACTGTGGTGGGAATACCGTCTTTCGCTTCTCCTTGATTTTTCGGAGAACTACTTTCACTTTCTCCTCTCACTTTTTCAACCGAATTTCGAGTTGTAAGTCTTTTACTTCTGGTACCGAAAGTCAGGGTAGTGAAGTACCCTTTATCTACCCCTTTGTCACCTTTGTCACAGTTTGAAATAAAAAACCCCGAGGTTTTAGTGACGTCTACCACTGACGTCGGTACTTTAATTTTTTGCGAATGAGGGACCTTCCTTTCAATACTGGTTGGATCTATCGTATAAGTTTTCGTCTCTGTAATGAAACGGTTGTTTCCAGGCAGATCAGTTCCGATACCAAAAAGGACACCAGTACATACCTACACTCTCAACCTGACACTTCTTCCGACTCGTAGTTTCTTATCTACGAAAACTTGACACCACAACCTCTTCTGAGAACTCTCAGGGAACCTGACGTTCCTCTAGGTTGGTCAGGTAAGACTTCCTCTAGTCAGGACCCACAAGTAACTTTCCTGACTACGATTTCGACTTTGAGGTCATGAAACCGGTGGAGTACGCTTCTCAACTGAGTAACCTTTTCTGAGACTACGACCCTCCCTAACCCCCGTCCTCTTCCCCTGCTGTCTCCTACTCTACCGACCTACCGTAGTGACGGAGCTACCTGTACTCAGACTCACTTGAGGCCCTCAACCACTACCTGTCCCTCCGGACCGCACGACGCTAAGTACCCCAACGTTTCTCAGTTTGTACTGACTCGCTGACTCGATTTGACTTGACTTGATATACGTTTTAAGGGACGTAGGTAAGAGAAGGTTCTGACCAGAGACAGAACTATTTAGTGTCTGAGGTCCGACATTACCCATTGAGGAAGGATTCAGTGAGATCTGAGATAGTCTTAGAGTGTTCGTGTGTGTGTATGTGGGACATTTTCTTGTCATCAGGAAACAGAACCGAAGAATCTTCGGAGTTCACGACTGTAAAACAGTTTTCAAGGAAAACGTCAATATTGTACGGCACGGAAGGAGGTCCAATAGAAGGGTTGGTTTTTAGCTTGAGCGAGGAGAGTGCAGAGGACGTAACCCAAGAAATGGTGATCGCAGTGACCCCTTCGGTTATAGCACAGTTGACGAGATAATAAAAAGGGTTGAAACCCCGTATATAACACAAACAAAACCGAGGTTTTAGTGACGTCTACCACTGACGTCGGTATTTTAATTTTCTGCGAATGAGGAACCTTCCTTTCAATACTGGTTGGATCTATCGTATAAGTTTTCGTCTGTAATGAAACGGTTGTTTCCAGGCAGATCAGTTCCGATACCAAAAAGGTTATCAGTGCATACCGACACTCTCAACCTGATATTTGTTTCGACTCACGGTTTCTTAACTACGAAAACTTGACACCACAACCTCTTCTCAGAACTCTCAGGGGACCTGACGTTCCTCTAGGTCGGTCAGATAAGATTTCCTCTAGTCAGGACCCACAAGAAACCTTCCTGACTACGACTTCGACTTTGAGGTTATGAAACCGGTGGACTACTCTTCTCGACTGAGTAAACTTTTCTGGGACTACGACCCTTTCTAACTCCCGTCCTCCTCTTCCCCTACTGTCTCCTACTCTACCAACCTACAGTAGTGACTGAACTACTTGTACTCAAACCCATTTGAGGCCCTCAAGCACTACCTATCCCTCCGGACCGCACGACGTTAGGTACCCCAGTGTATCTCAACCTGTACTGACTCGCTGACTTGACTGACTTGACTAACAGAAAAATACTACGATCATGTAAAGGAAAATACTTATTAGTAAATAAAATCTACGTTCGTATAGAAACCACCTTAAATGAATGTACCTTGACGGTACTTAAGACTCAACAACTTCATAAAGATGTATAAAAAACGTAAGAAGGACGTGGGATTCTAGGTGTGGTCAATAGTACAATGAAGGAGGTACACTTAAAGGGTTTGGTGTCATACCATGTTTAAGTGTGGAGTGAGAACGTATACAATAACTGATCCCAAAAATTATAGGGAGACACGGAGAGTCTTTAGAGACTTCTATAGTTTAAGGAATCTGTCATCCATCTTAAAGGATCAAGGTCAAAGTACCTTCCACGTAAGGAAGTTCGGACGGTCCAAATAAGTACCGGGAGACACTAAATAGGACAGGGGAGAGGGTGTTGGGGGTCTGCTAGAGAGGACCGAGTCGAATCCAGGGTTTTGGAGTGAGGAGTTTTGGAAATAAGTCTAGGCATCGATATCGGAATCAAAACGGAAGTGAGGAGTGAAAACATAACTTCTCTTAAAAAAGAAAGGAAAAGAACTTGAACGAATATATCAAATTTAATAAAAAAGAATAAGACAAAATAAGTTGTAAAGACTCAAAAGTTCCTCACAGTAGACACACCAAAGATGGAAGGAGTACACGTACACGTGCGATTCAACGAAGTCGGCACAGGCTGAGAAAAACTGCAGTATCGGACGTCAAACGGTCCGAGGAGACAGGTACCCTAAGAAGTCCGTTCTTATGACCTTACCCAACGGTACGGGAGGAGGTCCCCTAGAAGGGGTGGGCCCCTGACTTGGGCTCAGAGAATGTAGATTGGACGAAAATAGTGATCATGGTGGGTCATTCGACTGGAAAGTGTCACGGATCTTCATTCACTTTCTCTACTCCTAGAAAGTTCTACTCTTTCACTATTACGGGACAGAACTCTGTCTTTTAAATCATACAAATGGACTTTGGAGTAAAAACTAGGTTTTATTTTTTTCTTCTTCTTTGTTTCCCTATTATTTGTAGAATATTTAAATCCGGTGAAGTTACTGGAGAATGGATCTAATACCACGTTTTATCTCATACTTTAGCAAACACTTATATCCAACTCTTTTTATAAATCGTGAAGGATACACGGTCCGAGACACAATTAGGGTGATCCGAGTTATTAATTCGTTGAATTATATATAGTACGTAAATTAACAGACACGACTATAAGTTGTGATCCGTACTGATTTGATAGGAAATAGATAAAATTACAAATAAGAGTTCGGACCCTCAGGTGTCTGTATAAGACTCTTATGTTTTTGTATAATTCAATATTTATGTTCGATGTTATTATTAAGTGTTATCTTTCAGTAAAAACACCTTATATGGAAAAGAAGTCGGTTTGAAAGACATTGACCCACCCCGCGAAACTATCATCACTCTGTCTTTCCCCCGTCCCGTGTCGGAAATTTTCTTACTGTCGGTACCTCCTGTATTGTATTTAACCAGTCTTGGTTGATCCAGGTTTTACCGTCTTCTCAACTGAAGGTTATCTGGAGTTTAGAGTCATATGTGAGTAACATTGTTCGTCGTACACGATCTGCTGTGTCCACGGTACTGTCAAGGGTCCAGTTGGTATTTTCCGGTTTCTCACTCACCACCGGGTTAAGGACCTTTAGGGATGGGAAAGGGGTTTTATCAACCCTATTAGGAAGGTGAGTGAGTCAAGTCAAGTCAACACAGGTCGAGAAACGCTGGGGTACCTGACGTCGTACGGTCCGAAGGGACAGGTAGTGGTTGAGGACCTCGAATGAGTTTGAGTATGGGTAACTCAGTCACTACGAGTTACTCAGGGTGAGTAATTAATCGGATACTTAATAGGTGGGGATATTTTTGACTGTCGGGACGTGGGACCGTGGAGATGGAAGGTTCGACCGGGTGTGAGACCGACACCTCATACATAGAAGAACTTACTTTTCGAAAGTAAAGTAATACTGAGCGAGGACTTAAGAAAGGTCGAGTTTCGGTTCTTGGGTGTGAACCACCGGGTAGGATCCATGAGGGGACTCTGGACCCTGAACTCGTAGGGGAGACCGGGGTGAAAGAAAGGATGTTATCATCCTGTTTCACAAGATCACGTGACTCCCTGTCCTCCTTTTATAAAAGGGACTTTAACTCAGACATGAAGCAAGTTCGAAACCCTTGTGTGGGTGACGGAGAGTATGAACAAGGTACTACTCCAGTCACACCGTTCGACAACACCCGAAAAACAAAACAAAAGGGACTCTTACAAAGAATTCAAGGTCAGAACAGTCACGGCGTCATCCAACTTTTACCTAAGAAGAGTGTAGAGAAAAAACCCATCCTTCCCTCTAGTCGAGGGTATCACCAACTGACTGAACAAATGTCTTAGAGAGTCCTCTTTCCAGAGGACCCCCTCGGAGGTGTAGGCCCCCACACCCTTGATCCTCCCTCCCTGCTCGTCGGGTCTTGGAGAGGGGAGGACTTGAGTCGACGAAGGAGTGTCGACTCCAAGAACGGAGTGTCCTTCAAGTTGGGAACGCGTCGGGACGAAAAGAGAGACGTTAGGTCGTATATTTAAAGAACTCTGGGTATCTGTTCCGGTTCAAACAGTTATGAAGCCATAAATTAGATTAGAGTATAGATTTAATTGTAAAAGGAAACACCAGAAAAGAAGACACGGACCAAAGGAAAAGTACAGTAACAGTAATTTCGGTATTGGACGGAGGGGTGGAAGGGAAAGAATTGGTATTGTAATAGTTATTCTAACCCTCCTCTACGAATGTTCCTTTATTGAGTCTATTGACTCCCACACCCGAATAAATACACCCTTTTGACTCTGGTCCCCTCAGGACAGGAAATTCTGGTATTCTGAGAGTTTCGGGGAGAGATTAAGAGGTCCCCCTAAATTCTTTTAAAATTTTCGTAAAATAACAAAATCAACAGTAACTCTTAAATACCTAAAAATCTGTCTCTAGTTTACAGGTATTAAAAGTGTTACGAAGGTTTTATGTAAACGTCAAGAGAACAAAGAAATAATCAAGAAAGTCTTTTTACTCGAAAAGACTAGATACCTTCTTTACCTACCAAAGCACTGTAGACTTACGAATGGACATCGTCATATAAATACCATTACTCGTAGGTACACCTGACGTCGGTTCTTACTGCCTGTGTGTGTTAAATCAGATACTGGGATGACTTGACGTTGAAGAGGTTGATTGAGAAAACCTCTCTTCTGTTTTTCGTACTGGGATTCGGGTCTAGGGTGACCAGATAGGTTTTCCGTTAGTCTTACAGAGACGGTATATTCTGAATGTCGAATCTTTTACAGGTTTATACTACGGTAAATTAATTGTGTGTAATACAGTACATTTTAGAGAAGACAGTACAGCTTCGAGGAGGTCTTTGTCCTTTGACTTTGTAGTTCTGTATAAACGGGAGCCAGTAGTTGATTCACACATTGTTTTCACTTAGAGTCTAGAAAATTTAGGTTTAAGTTGAAACATACCTCTTCTTTTTCTTTTTACGACGAAAATGAGACTAACCTTTAAGTCCGACGACTTAAGTCAACATGTGGTACACACGACGTGGTTCCGAGGGTCGACTCCTCTCCTCAGACCAACTTTAATCTAAGATACGAGAGGACAGGTTCGGACCACGGTTGACCGTGTCTCCTGAGTAGATGGTCTCCTTTCCCACTGATAAAGAAGAATTTTACACGGGAGACGAGAGGGTCAGTACACAGGTCTCCGAAGGAAAAGAATTCCCCAAACGTAAAAAAGAGTAGTTCTCTTGATGTATCTGATCTTATTTGGGACCAATCTCGACAGATCTTTTCAGAATAAACTCACCCTTGAAACCTTTTCCTCTACCGTGGGGTGAGGTCATAAGTACGGACCTTTTAGGGTACCTGACTCCTCGGACCATCCGATGTTAGGTACCCCAACGTTTCTCAACCTGTGCTGACTCGTTGAAGTGAAAAACCTCCACCCCCACCTCTTGTCGACTATTCATCGTAGTCGGTTAAATTCGATTCTACACTAGTGAGATGTCTGACTCGGTTACGTTGTTTAAGTTACGCAAACAAAAAACAAAAGTCATGTTCCTAAAAGATAGAGAACTCCGACTTCAACGAAGATCTGTCTCTAAGGGTATAGTCTCGAAACAACGGTGAGACAAAACGGGAAGAGACAAGAAAGGGTGGAATGTTCGGAGGTACCTCGACGAACTGATAAACTTAAAAAAGGTGTCCAATTCTTATGTATTAAACCTGAAAAATGAAAAATAAACGAAGATATAATGGGACATAATATCCTAGATCAAGAGGTTGTTTATTTAGGTATAATTTCCAAACTGTACATTATTATTTCATTCTACAATAGTAAGGGTATTACCTTAGTAAAACCTCTTACAGTTAAAACTTCAAGGTTAAGAATTTATAAGTCAAGTCAAGTCAGCGAGTCAGTACAGGCTGAGAAACGCTGCGGTACTTAACATCGTGCGGTCCGGAGGGACAGGTAGTGGTTGAGGACCTCAAGTAAGTTTGACTGCAGGTAGTTCAGCCACTACGGTAGGTCGGTAGAGTAGGAGACAGCAGGGGAAGAGGAGAACGGGGGTTAGGGAGGGTCGTAGTCTCAGAAAAGGTTACTCAGTTGGGAAGCGTAATCCTCCGAAACTACGACCTTCATATCCGTAACAGTATACATCTACACCATTCGTCGGAAGATTGTACCGCGACTGTAAAAATAGTAGTATATTAGAAAAGGGGAACTCACACCTGACCTGGATCTCTAAAGGAAGATTCTTTATCTTACGTCGTTTTCACTTCTCGAGAGTGAACGCTCACTCGAATATTCTCTGACACCTTAAAAGAGAGTGGGAGTCGAACACACGAACGGGACCACCTTCCCTGGTCAACCGTTTCTTACTCCCAACGGAGACTGGTTACCAGTCACTCCTTGATTTGGGGAGTCAAGTTGTAGGATTTTCCTTGACTTAGGTTAGTTGTAAATTACTCTCACTTTAACTTACGACTAGGAAGGGGTCAGTTCGGAACTCATGTCTGGGTAGGTCCTGGAACTGACGTCGGACCACTTCCTAGGAGATCGTCTTCTGAGTCGATTCGGACCTAAGGATAGAATTCTTTAGTACCCTATTATTTATTCAACGGCGATTCGAAGTCCCATTAAACGTTATGTCGTTATCGTTTATGTCATCTATTGATCCCTTACCGTTGGGTGAGGTCATAAAAACGGACCTCTTAGGGTACCTGTCTCCTCGGACCGTCCGACATCGGGTACCCATCGTTTTTCAGTCTGTGGTGACTCGTGGGTTACGACTGCGATTATCTCTTGATTATGTCGTCCACATATCGTTTACAAATCCATTCACCTCAAAAAAGACTGTAAGATAATAAATCTTTTTACGGTGGACTCCAACCCTCACCCCCCGTTTAAGAACTAAGTTTAATCTTTCAAAGTCTATCCGAAATACTCCGTATCATATTTGATTTTAAATTTTGATTCCGTATAAGAGTCACTAAAAATAGTTCTGATCAACTTTACTGTCAAATCTTGCCGTACACTTTCTAGTCTAATAGTAAGTGACTATTATTTGACTTTTTATTATCAAATGACTTATTTGATTATTAAGTGACTATTATTTGTTCTATTTGACACATCCTTTTTCTGTTTCCTGATTAACCCACTAGCACCTTTTCAATGAATTGTAAAATATTTAAAGAACATTACGTCTTACTCCGTTAGTCTGATCTTCTAAAGATTCCGGGGAGACCCAAATTTAGGATACCTACTTTAAATCGACGAAGATCTCACAGGTAGGATTTCCTCTGGTCACGAACCACAAGTAACCTTCCTAACTACGACTCCGACTTTGAGGTTATGAAACCGGTGGAGTACGCTTCTCAACTGAGTAACCTTTTCTGGGACTACGACCCTCCCTAACCCTCGTCCTCCTTTTCCCCTGCTGTCTCCTACTCTACCGACCTACCGTAGTGACTGAGCTACGTGTACTCAAACCCACTTGAGACCCTCAACCACTATCTGTTCCTCCGGACCGCACGACGCTAAGTACCCCAGTGTTTCTCAGCCTGTACTGACTCGCTGACTTGACTTAACTCTCAGTGGTTTTCTTATTTATTTATTTATCGAAATGTGGTTTTTGGATTGAATTAAAAGTTGTAAGGAGATACCTGGTAAATAATGGGAATCCGTAAGACTCCGAGAGGGTCTTAATAGTCTATGTTTATAGTCTCAGGTATTCAACTTATTTACTCTATAAGCTATTGGTTTTGATCTGGTGAGAATTTTCCTCAAGTGAAGATTGTTCTGAATCCTTTTTTATCTGTGTGTGTTCTCTTTTAGGAACACGGGAATCTCTCTCGGTTCTTACGTATCCATCGTACTTACGAGTTCTTCGTCATATTTTTTCGCACTTAGTATTTTGTTTTATAACTATGGTTATGTATAAAGACTATTTTCTGACTGTCGACTTTATATACCTCTTGAGAGTGTCAAGTCAGTATTCTGATTGTTAGGTTACTTTTGTACTCATTTTCTAAAGTTATGAAGAGGTTTCTGTACGATTACCGTTTATTGGTGTACTTTTGTACTTTTCTACGACTTGTCGTGTGACAGTGACCCCTTTACATGAAATATTGGCGTACTTTTGAGTACGTAACTATTACCCTTACATTTTAAAACTCTTTAGAGAAACCGTCTAAAAGTTTATCTTTTGGTAGGTAGGTAGCGTACTTGGTCGTAAGGATGAAGGTACATAAATTGGTCTTTTTTAATTACGGATGTGTGTAGAACTAAAGTTTATCAGCTTTTGATTTTTATTGAGTTTTCAGACGGTTGTTGACTTACCTCCCTGAAGGGACCAAGTAACCGATTTTAAGGTGTGAGGGTTACGTCCCCCGGATCTAAACTACTATCCGGGGTATTACTTTTCTAGGACATACTGTATTACTTTACTTCTAGGGTTCACGACGTTGATTATGAGTCGTACCGGTTTATTTATTTATAATTATGTTGTTGTTCATTTACCTATTTGTTTTACACCATATAAGTATGTTGTTTGACGATGAATCGGTATTTTTTCTCGTTTCACACCTGTATACGTTTTATAACGTGCGTACGTCAATTCAACGAAGTCAGTACAGGCTGAGACAAGTTAGGGTACCTGACAACGGGTGGTCCGAGGAGACAGGTATCCTAAGAGGTTCGTTCTTATGACCTCACCCAACGGTACGGGAGGAGGTCCCCTAGAAGGGTTGGGTCCCTAACTTAGACGTAGAGAATACAGAGGACGTACCCGTCCGTCCAAGAAATGGTGATCGCGGTGAACCTTTCGGGTACGTTTTGTAAGTTTTGTAATCTGCTTAGATTTTAGAAATGTACTTCCTTCAGTTCTTGTTTTTAATGGATAACTTACTAAGGTAATTATACTTTATGACTTTTACGTTAGATTTTACTATTTTTCATTTAGTCACCAACGGGTCCCGGTCTCAGTCGGTTTCCTTACCTATTGTTTCCCTGTACCCTTTCGAAGACGCCCACCTATATTTATGAAACATAAAACCAACACTACATACCTAGACAGTTTCAAGAAACCTGATAAGTAAAATTTACCTACAGTAAATAACGCACATTTAATATGAAATTATCTCAATCAAAATCTTTACTGGATCTCCACCCCGTTCTCCCCTTTTTTTAGTATTCGTCTTTTAAGTCACTAACTCACCCCAAAGTTTACTTTCTGAGGTAACTTGTCCTTCATTCTAACTTCACCTAAACCAAAACTCGAAACCTTTTACGCTGAGTTGAAGGTCTACATTCTGTCTCCAGAAAGAAAGAGACAGTTCACAGAAATACACATTGATATAAAGTGTCCAGAACAAGAGTGTGGATGCGTTCAGCTCCAATAAATAAGATGGAAACAAGTGACTAAATGAAAGAATGTATTCTCGGACTAGCAGATGAGGAGTTCCTGAAGTCCGCCAAGGTCTAGACATTTATTAACATCAGGACCCGAATGATAAAAACTACAATTGTTACTTTCCGTATTATTTCGGTGACCCTTTCTGTCCACTAAAAGTTTCATGAATAATAGAAATATAACCTCTGTTTCTTCTATTTATCGGTTGTACAGTATTTCCCCTCCGATTCTCTTCGTTCTATAATTATAGTAGAGTCTCTCTTTCAGAAAACTTTGAAGAGGTCTCCTGACCTAACTATTCATACATTGTGAGTGGTAACCGGAGCCTCTCAGTCTGAGACCCTTAGACCTCTACCAGGTCTGTATCTGGCACTCGATTTTCTTCAGAACAAACGTAGAAATAATGTACTCTTTTGTAGTTGACCGGAGGGTCCTTAAGTTGAATATGGTTCGAGGTATTCTTGACTTGTAAAACTTGTCTGAGTCGGAAATTTGGAATCACACACCCCTCGTGTCACTTATAAAATCATGGTCAAAGACGAAGTAGTAAAGTGACGGGAAGAAGGAAGATTGTACAGACCGAAGAAGCCTTTAGACAGACTAAATTTTGGATCAAGATACACTTCCCATAAATCTGTCCTTATCGGTTAAAGTTTTATTGTCGAAATCATGTTTATCTCGTTATCCCTGTCCATTATAAAATAGTGACGAAGATCAAGCGTGAGTCAAGTATTTTGAGGAACGACACTCTTGGTCGGAGAATTCAGTAAGACTAAGTTATCACGATGAGTGACCCTCTAGAACTTTCTCATCCCAACTTAATTAATCCGTTACCTTTTGGAACGACCCTTATTACCCCAAGGATACACGTTAACCTTCGAAACTATCCGTCGGGAATGATCTCTTGTCCTTGAGGTTACATTCGAGTCTCCCAGACCCTTAGGACCGAGTGTCTCATTCGTCCTACCAACGAAAAGATTGGACTCTCAAACATTGAAAATTAGTTAGTCAGTTACCAAATTGCTCGAGACTCACATAAAATTGTAACTCAATCTACGACTACGTCTAATGTTTTCTTAAGATTTTATATCAAGAACGATAATTACTCTAGCAATACAGAGACCTTATTTTACGTTCTTTGTATCATATTAGATTTTATATAAAATTTGGTATTTACATTTACATTCCTGGAAGTATCCACGGAGCACTCACGATACTCAGACAACTTCACAAGGCTCTCGACTCACTTCCGACATTAACAAATCCAGAAGGATCCGATCCTTAAGTTAATTAGACTGAGACGATCTTCAAACCCCCGTTGATTCTCCATAAATACCTCTTCCTTTACCGTTGGGTGAGGTCACAAGAACGGACCTCTTAGGGTCCCTGCCCCCTTTGACTACCCGACGGCAGAGACCCCAGCGTGTCTCAGCCTGTGCTGACTTCGCTTAATCGCCGTCGTCGTCGTCGTCGTTCTCCATAAATTGAGTGGGAGAACGAAATACTGTTTTTGCCCAGACGGGTTTCAAAAGCATATAAATGGAGATTCAGTATTTACAAGGGACCGATCAATATTTTTCACGACAGTTTTGACTAACAGATAGGATGATTTCTTTCACTTTATATCTTATGAAACACGGGTGTCTACATCGCACTCAGACTAGAGAACCTTTTACTTTATTACTTACCAACAACGTATACTGTCTTCACAAGCACAGTAAACACTTATTAAAACTGAGTACTATGAACACCTTAAACTTTAAAAGTCCTGAAAGTGTGAACGTAAAAGAAGTTATAAGAACAGTAGTACAATAGAGAACCAAAGTAGAGTCTTTTGGACCTAAAACTTTACACTCTTCATAAAAAAGGAAGTCTTTGGGGTCCCCGTAAACATTTGGAGAATCTACAACGAAGAACTGGAAAATCCACCTAAAGAGACAACGACTCCACCCTCCAAGTCAAGTCGAGTCAAGTCAGCGACTCAACGCAGGTTGAGAAACGCTGGGGCACTTGACGTCGTGCGGTCCGGAGGGACAGGTAGTGGTTGAGGACCACAAGTGAGTTTGAGTGTAGGTAGCTCTACCACTACGGTAGGTCGGTAGAGTAGGAGACAGTAGCGGAAGAGAAGGACGGGAGTCGGGGAGGGTCGTAGCCTCAGAAAAGGTTACTCAGTTGAGAAGCGTACTCCACCGGTTTCATGACCTCAAAGTCGAAATCGTACTAAGCAAGGTTTCTTGTGGGTCCGGACTAGAGGAAATCTTACCTGACCAACCTAGAGGAACGTCAGGTTCCCGGAGAGTTCTCAGAAGAGGTTGTGGTGTCAAGTTTTCGTAGTTAAGAAGTCGCGAGTCGGAAGAAGTGTCAGGTTGAGAGTGTAGGTATGTACTGATGACCTTTTTGGTATCGGAACTGATCTACCTGGAATCAGCCATTTCATTACAGAGACGAAAACTCATACGACAGATTCGACCAGTATTGAAAAGAAGGTTCCTCATTCGCAGAAAACCAAAGTACCGACGTCAGTGGTAGACGTCACTAAAACCTCGGGGGGTTTTATTTCAGACTGTGACAAAGGTGACAAAGGGGTAGATAAAGGGTACTTCACTACCCTGGTCTACGGTACTAGAAGTAAAAGACTTACAACTCGAAATTCTGTTGAAAAAGTGAGAGAAAAAAGTGAAAGTAGTTCTCCGAAAAATCAAGGAGAAGTGAAAGACGGTATTCCCACCACAGTAGACGTATAGACTCCAATAACTATAAACAGGGCCGTTAGAACTAAGGTCGAACACGAAGAAGGTCAGGTCGTAAAGAGTACTACATGATACGTATCTTAAATTTGTTCGTTCCACTGTTACATGTCGAAACTGTATGGGGAAAAGGATAAACCTTGGTCAGACAACAAGGTAGAGGTCAAGATTGACAACGAAGGACTGGACGTATGTCTAAAGAGTTCTCCGTCCAGTCCACCAGACCATAAGGGTAGAGAGAGTGTTAAAAGGTGTCAAAGAAGACTAGGTGTGTCAGTTTCCGAAACCGTATCAGTTATTTCGTCTTTATCTACAAAAAGACCTTGAGAGAACGAAAAAGATACTAGGTCGCCTACAACCGTTAAACTAGAGACCAAGGAGATGGAAAAGATTTTGGTCGAACTTATAGACCTTTAAGTGTCAAGTGCATAACGACTTCGGACCGAACCTCTTAAAACTCGTACTGAAATGATCGTACACTCTACTCACGTTGACACGCCATCAAACTCGTAAGAAACCGTAACGGAAAGAAACGCTAACCTTACTTTTGACTGGAAAAGGTCAGGACACCGGTGACGACTCAAAAGGTGTAAACGACCGTATAACTCACATCGTAACTCCACCCTCCATCGTGTACCGTTTCTAGACTCTCACCGGGGATCTTCGACTACCACCATGGTCCGACTGTCGATCGTTCTGTTACCCATGAAGTCAGGAGGTTAGTGTTACTTTACCTAAGACGGTTGTCGGTCACTAGAACCTTCGTACAGGAAGGGGTCTCAATGTTCTATCTTATGTCAGGTCGGTTCTGTGACTAGAGTGAGACACTCCAGGACTCGTCTCTTGAACTGATGTGGTACGGGTCTGGAGACTGAATGTCCTAGACCATTTCCCTAGAAGAAATTTGGATATTCGAACACCACTAAACAATGTATCGTTACATTCTCATTATGTGTAGGACTCAACCTTAGAGACAGTACAGTAAATTCACACTGGAATCCACTCAATGAGAGAAAGAGACTAAGTATCAAGGATAAAAACATATTGTCCACACTACGATGGAGTCAAGGGTATCCTAACATTATGTCTGAGTCACTGAAGTAAATAGTCACAAAACGTATCATAAACTGTACTTCACTTTCACGAAACACTGGAGTATCTGACATCGAGTGGTCCGATAAGACAGGTACCTTAAGAGGTCCGTTCTTGTGACCTCACCGATCGGTAAGTGAAGAAGTCCCCTAGAAAGGTTGGCTCCCTAGTTTTGGACGAGAGGACGAACGTCCGTCTACGAAATGACAACTCGGTGGTCCCTATCACCAACTGTACCCTTTGTGATTTATACTTTGTCGTTTAAACAGGTACCAAGTATTCGTTTACTTCAAGTAAGGAAGTATACCTCCTTCATATAAATATTAATATATAACATGTAAATATGAGCCATACATATATTACAAAGATAATGATTCATATTTTAGAAACAGAAGGACTTAATGGTAATCTTGTGAATAAGTCACTCATGAGACTTCGTTTCTTACAGTGAATTATAAATAAATTTCTGGAATTTAAAATATTAAACTCCAATACCACTTAGATGGAAGTCTTTACCTTAATGTCACTGGTTCATAGAGAACACTATAAAGTATGTCAGGTCACATAAAGAACAAAACGGACGACAATAAAACACCCTTCTCTCCAAAAAAGGAAAGAAAGAAAGAAACCAACGTGGAGTACACCTTGAAGGGGTTCGACCCTAGCTTGAGTGTCGGTGACGGCACCTTCATGTCTCAGAATTTGCGACCTGTTGGTCCCTTCGGGACCCTTATCAGAAAAGTTCTCTTACCTTGTGGCTTTCATGGGTCCCGTTTTCTGTCTGACACCGTTGATCTCGAAACCCTTGGTATCTTTCCCGACCTTGAGACCTCCGTTAGTGTGTCGTCCCGGTTGAACGATAGTTATATTGTCCTAGAACCCCGTAGACAAAAGATACTTCTAAAAATCGTCCCATATTCAAGGAGACTTAACCACACACTAGACCCTAGAACTGTGTGTAGGACGTACATGGGATCACACCGATCGTGCTGGTTAGTCATTAAACGAGTATGAGAGATTTACAGAGTAGTACCTCTCGCCAGTATCGTGTGAAACTCTTATTATAAGAGTGTTACTACTCTCAACACGAAACAAGTAATTTGTAAACAATTTACCTTACCCGGTAGTTATCGTTTTCCTTTAGGAGTACTCAGACAGGGGGTACAAAAGGAAAATTTACCAGGAGATTGAGTCCTCCAAAAGATGGAAAATACGGTACCTGGGGAAACCGTCCGATCATTTTTTTTGGCAGACGGTCTCATTCAACGATTTACGGGTTTTATTTTATGGATCCTGATGTTTTTTTTTTTTTTTACGTAACTTTACATCAATAGTTTCGTAGCCCGAAGCTTCCACTACGATCACCATTTCTTAGACGGACCGTTACGTCCTCTGAGTTCTCTGTGCCAAAGTTAGGGACCCACCCTTTCTAGGTAACCTTTTCCCTTACCGTTGGGTGAGCTTATAAGAACGGACCCTTTAGGGTCACTGTCTCTTCGGACCGTCCGATGTCAGGTACCTTGACGTTTCTCAGTCTGTACTGACTTACTGACTCGTGTTCAGATAGTTTTGTAATCTTTTAAACACTATACCATTAGATACCCGGAAAATAATTGTACAATTTATTCTTCTATTCAGTTTATTAAGAATGGATATAAAGTTTTCTAGACGTTGTGACACAATTATTGTTGTTTCTGTTATTATTGTTTGGAAACAATTGTCATATCACCAAACAACGGATGACTTCGAGGTTATGAAACCGGTGGATTACGTTTCTCGGTCACGTAATCTTTTCTGGGACTACGACCCTTTCTAACTTCCGTCCTCTTCTTCCCGTGCTGTCTCCTACTCTACCGACCTACCGTAGTGACTGAGTTACCTGTATTTAAACTCGTTCGAGACCCTCTACTACTTCCTGTCCCTTCGGACCGCACGATGTCAGGTACCCCAGCGTTTCTCAGTCTTTGTTGACTCGTTGACTTGTTGTTGTTAACAACGAATATAAGTTCAAGTACTTGATAGAATTAGGAGAGATACCTGAAGGATAAGGGGCTCAATGTTTACGGAACTTGGGTCTGATTTCCCGTGATAGGATTAGTCCCGATTCTGACTGGGAAGTTTAGACACAGTCTGACATTACTCGTTTCAAGTCTTTAGTTTCTTCGTGTCTAGACGGTTTTTCAATTATCAGTGTACCACGAACACGGATGACCCAGTTAAAGTACTTGAATTGGATGTAAAATAAAAGGGGTTTACCTTTTATACATTCACTGTGCAAGACATTCCTTGAGTCTTTAGTCTAAACCTTCTGAATTATCGAAACCACTTTCACTTTCACTTTAACGAGTCAGCACAGGGTGAGAAACACTGGAGGACCTGACATCGGATGGTCCAAGGAGACAGGTACCCCAAAAGGTCCGTTCTCAAGACCTCACCAAACGATAAAGAGAGAGGTCTCCTAGAAGGGTAGGGTCCCTAACTTGTGTCCAGAGGGTGTAACATTCGTCTGCGAAATGGCAGACTCGGTGGTCCCTTCTAGTATCGAAACCATCGGAGATACATAGAATACGAGTTTTTCACGAGTAAACTTTAGTTACACGAGACACAAAACCTGTTACTAGTGTGATAGACCTTGACTCATTGTCGGACTATCTACGAACAACTTACAGTCTTTTGACTATTACCTTGTATAATAGGTAATGAATTCTTCTTTTGATCATTTGTTTTATCAGAACACTCTTTTTCCCATTTTAGACTGAAGTAAACTAAGTTAGGTCGGTAGAGTAATAAATTCTCGAACTTTTATATATGAACTTTTCTTTATATCTACTGGTGATTTGATGTTTTTTTAGTGATGATAATATTAGTGTTCCTAAAAATTTCATCAAGAAATTACTGTCAATTTAAAAATTCTAGGTTCTTTATTCTGGGTTTTGGGTTCTTTGTTCGATTTTCTGTGCATACGAACGTGGATATTCAAAAGTATTTTCTTCAAAAAGTTTCAACATGATTTTTGACCAATAAAATAAAGTTCATTGACCTGTGATAGATTTCTTTGAAACTCGATTAGAAAATTGAGTATTTTATTAAAAACTTTATCTGGGTACAATTCTTTAATGAATCGACTACCCGTTTGTCCATTTCATGAAGATATCAATGAAGACAGAGTTTCCCCTTTTCCCCCTATAAAGTTTCAACTCTAGAAATAAAAATAACTTTCGACTCCAAATGTATGTTAACGAATTAAGGTTTTATAAGACGATATATTTTTACGAAGACTATAAAATAGAAGACTTTAATCTGTGAGTACTTTAGGACTTCAGTAAACATTAACGAAGTTTCTGTCTATAATGTTTGTGTAAATTAAACATGTAATTACCCAGATTACCCATATTTATCGACTGAGTAGTTGTTGGTGAAGGGAAGACCATTGTCCTGTGGTTGTGGTAAGGGTTCAGAAACTTAGGTTTGAGAAAGAACATGTTATGAACGGAAACTAAAATTTTTCTTTAGTATAGTATAAACGTAAATAAGTGAATAATTTCTTTAAAAAAGAATGGTTGAGATTATCTCGTTATGGGTATCAATGTCGGTGAAGAGAAGGAATAAAGGGGGTAATTAGTTCTGTTAATCTGTTTTAAAAGGAAGTACTCGTATCTGGTGTAACTCTTTTTATCTATACTTACTCTATTTCGTCATCTCACCATAAAACAGTATTTTGAATAAGATATAATCAGTGGTCAGTTCACTATCCAAGTTGTCATCCTTTTCTTTACCTGTGTAAACATCTACATCCTATTCAACAGTAGAAAATCAGATTTATTATCTACATGTTAAATTATTCTCGAGGTCCAGAATTATTATGAGAAGACACTTCCCTCCAAAGTACATTCGAATTGTCGGATTACCCTTTAGTGGCAAATCCTTTGGTTTGATGAATAAAGTGACAGTGATTCCAATTACACAAAAGAAATGTTTCGGAAGGTCTGTCTCTCGATGCACTAGATACGTGTCACGCCCTTGCAGAGGGAACCAAAAACGACGGAACAATCTCCGGTAAACATCTCCTAGGAAATCTACCAAAGTCTTGTCGTAACATGTTACGGGGAGTCAAGATCAGACATTTTGAAGGAGTACAAGAAGTCGTGTTGAAATTTGTAATTTTGTCTAAACAGTTATAGTTTAACATAAAGGAAGACGTTGACACACTTCATAATATTTCTTTTTCTATGCATACCGGATACTTATGTCACCCTTCTGTACATACATACTACTCGTGATTGCTCATGTTTGCCTTTAGATACACATCACACAAAAGTTAATGAAATTACTGACATTTTCCACAATTTACAAAAGAAAAAATCTTACGTTTCTCCCTTTTGCACTACCTTAAAGTCAAACATCAGGCAGCTGTTTGTAATATTTAGAATTGACAATCACCGTCTATACAGACAGACAAAATGAATGTCATAAACAAAAAGAAACTTTTGTACCACGTACGTTTTCCTAGACCTAACCCAAAACGTCTCACCTTTTTGTTTACCTTGTTCTTTTTCTCGACCACCACCACTTACAACGTCACACATTTAATTTAAGGATTACTGTATTAAACCATTCAAAGAAGAAAAAGTTTTTCATTCGAACATTCCTCATTCGGAATAAAGGAACCTTTGAACCGTGTAAGTCGTTAGACGAACAAAAATAAAACAGAAGGTTATAGACTCATCTATACTCGAGAACCTGAACCCAAAGGTAAGATACTTACAAATCAAGGTTCATTTCAACCGATTACCGTTGACGACTACTTTGAACCGATGTTATACCATTAAAAAATTATCTTTATATATGAGTAAGTCTCAAGAACTATTTTTAAAGAGGAGAAAAGAAAACATGTATTGATGTAGAGAACAAAAAAAAAAAAATTTATTTCTGTAGGTTGAGAGGATTAGAAGAAAAAAACCTACTACAAGATTTATTGCTGAGACACGTAGTTCCTATGTTACCTTATTAGGTCCGACGGTAAAAAACCCCCTTCTATTACCGTAAGAGATGACTAAATAATTTCTCTCTCAGTACAAAGGTCCTTTATGTTTAGTGGTTTCCAATTCTACTGGATGACTTACTAAAACGAGTATATAGAAGTTATACTTGAGAATTCTTAAAATTTCATACTCCGAAGTTGACGAGACATTGATTCTTCCTTTGGAGTTTTAAGATTAAGATATTTTAGGTCCAACTCCCTAAAATACTCTTGAGACATTTACGGCTACTTGATACAACAAGTACGGAAAAGATGAAATAAACCTCTTTTACTTTCATAGGTTTCGGGTGTGAAAGATCTTACTTCATTTTGTGAGATAACAGTCTGTGAGTCTCCCCGGGGAAAGTATCCAAAGAACTCTAGTCAGTCTTGTGACCTATCGTTTAAGGTACAAGTTCAAACTAGTGAGTATTTGGAAACGTAAACTAAGTAAGACAAGACACCAGAGTTTAACAGGGTATTGAGTCTGTGCAAAAAATCGTCTTAGACGGACATTACGTCCTCATCGTCCTGTGTGTCCAAACTAGGGACCCAACCCTTCTAGGGGACCTCCTCCTTTACCGTTAGATGAGGTCATAAGAACCCTTTAGGGTACCTGGCTTCTCGGACCACCCGGTGTCAGGCACCCTAGTGTTTCAGTCTGACTGACTACCCAGTCACTTATTGAAAACGAAGTGAATATTCCGACTATGTTGGTCATATATAAAACGATATTTCTACATTAGATTGAAGTTTAGTTCGAACTTGATTACATAATCTTTATTTTCGAAACTACAAATTGTTTGTTGAAACAATTATCAATAATTATAAAAAAAGGTTAATTCGATAACGTATAATATGATTTTCTTAACTAATACACCAGTAGGAAAATCAGAACCGTAAAGATTTATAAAAGGTAATGAAGATCTTTATTATACGTTTGAACAAAAAGATTCGGTCCCTGAGATCCGTTCTAGGGTTAATAGAGAATTACCAGTAAGAATATTTTTATATATATTCTACATTAAACTGTCGATTGAACTTCTTCTAATAGACGTCAGAGTTCATCTAAACCTTATATTTTTATGGTAATTTATAAAGACAAAGATGAATCAGATGTGATATATAGTTACATCGAATTATTGTCAGTGGGAAAGGACCTCATGTCTGAAACAAGAAACATTCATAATCCTGACTTCACAACCTTTGTGTTCGGTCGTAAGAGTGACCCGACGAAAACGAGTTAACACTGTAATAAGATCCTAGACGGTTTCTTTTTTCACATCATTAATATTCTTTTAACTCTTTCAAGCAGACCAAGGGTCGATAGACCCCATTTAGAGTCCTACAGACACTCTGATATAGACATAGTTTGTAAAAAGACGGACCTGTGAGGAATTGAAGACCGGTCTGACACAAGGACTATTCTTCTCTGAGTCAACAGGACATACAGGTATACCGATGTAAACCTCAACCAAGGACGGAGAACCCGTAAACAGGTAGGATAGTCTTTCAAAACTCTTTCAAATCAAACCTTTAACCCCATGGAGGTAGAGGTGACCTGTGGGATACGACCGTAACAGTAGAACAATAGTGGTTGTGTAGTGTTTCAAAAGTTAGAAATCCGTAAACCACTTGACTCACAACGTATTTACCCCTTCCAATAGAACTTGTCTCCTCCTTAGGTTAGAAAGTAAATTTTCGTAAAGAACGTATGAAAGATGTCCTGTCCGAGATATGGTCCTTGTCTCGTATGTCATGCCCTATTTTGTTTACATTAGCACAGGAAACACGACGAATATCACAGGTTGTGAATTACCGAAAGGACTTTACTGGGACTTCTCAAAACAAGTTTTAACTCAGGGGGAAACTAAAGGTTCCGGTGGTTCTTTGTCAGTGAGAATGAGAGTTACACCGAGGCCAAGGGGAGACGGGTAACGAGACTGACTTTATATTAGGTCTATACCAAACCTCGACACTTGAAACTTCCCTTTTCTGTACAATCATCTCTAAGGCCATTGTAATCACGACATGATGTCTTACGGGACCTTCAATAACGTAGTTTTATTCTGACGACTTTCTACGACAAATCTACAACGGAGTAGGATCGAGGTAGTGGTGCCCGTCCCGAACTGGTAAAAGAGTACGAAAGTTTGTTCCCACGTACATCGGTCAAAAAGTCTGTGAGGTCGAGACCGGTTACAGAGGAGACACAAATAATAACCCGAGACTGGATAACTGAAGTCTTATAGGACTTGAGTCCGAAATACATAGAAGTAAGAGACCTTTAATAAATACTGGGGGTTAAGGTAACAAGATAGACCAAACCCGATTTTTAATTTTTCCAGTTGTCTTTAAATTCTAAACAACAACAACCACCAAAAAGGGATGACCTCTACGACAATTACGACAACCGTAAACTAGTTAATCTTCTTACAGATAAGTCAAAGTGTGAGTAAGGGTGAGAGGTCGAAAGTAAACGAAAGAGATTGACGACGAAGTGAGACTCTTGTGTGTTAAACCGATCTGTAATAGTTAAAGGGTTGTGGTGAAATTATATTCACTTAAGACACGAATGGAATTTGATACACTTTTTACAAATCGAATCTGATGTAATTTTTTACGTTTAGTATTCTCATTTATTTTAGGTCACCGTAAAAATTTAGAAGTTTTACTAATGTAATAATATTTTGGACTTTAGTATTGTCATACTTCATTTATAAAATTACACCTTAAAATTTAACGGTCTTCCTTTTGGAATTTGATATAGAATTTTAATTCTTAATTTATTAAATTTACATTTCCTTGATTCTAATAGACCTTTTTAACAAACTTTTAAACTTGTTTTTATCGGAGGTCCCTGTAATACAAACTTTAACGATGTCCACTTTGTTTTACTTTTACTACATATAAACTTCTAACGACATTCTTATATCACTTCTTCTACCCTACTTTACCATTTAACTCTTGTTTTTAGAATAAGGACAAGGAAAACTCTTTCTTTTTTGGTACCCAGGATACAACCGTAATAATCTTATGTGTTTATCTAGTATATTTTCATTAGGAACAACTACTCTTTAACGAGTATTCCCGATCTTGAGACTCCGTTACCAGAGATCGTACCACCCCCCGTTCGATGAACCCTGAGAGTTAAAGGTTTGAAGAACAGAAAAGAATCAGTGTTCATGGAAAAATAGAGGGGTTTCACCAAAAGGTCCAATAAGAAAGGACTGGATAACAATATAAAAGGTCGCTACCTTTTAACCCTAATTTGTGAGACGAACCGTATGTGTGACTCCTTTGGTCTTAACTTTCTCTGTGTACATGGGGTTATAAGTAGCGTCGTGACAAATGTTATCGATCCTGTACCTTCGTTGGATCTACAGGTAACCGTCTACTCACCTATTCTTTCGACACCATGTATATGTGTTACCTTATAATGAGTCGACAATTTTTCTTACGTAAACTTAGTCAAGATTACTCCACCTACTTTGACCTCCCACAATATGTCTGACTTCATTCAGTCTTTCTTTTTGTGGTTATGTCATATAATTACGTGTATATACCTTAAATCTTTCTACCATTTCTACTAGAATATACGCTCTGTCGTTTTCTCTGTGTCTACACTTTTTGTCTGAAAACCTGAGACACCCTCCTCCGTTCCCACCCTACTAAACCCTCTTATCGTAACTTTGTACATATAATATTATACACTTTATCTAGTGGTCGGGTCCAAGTTACATACTCTGTCCCACGAATCCCGACCACGTGACCCTACTGAGACTCCCTACCTGACCTTCCCACCACCCTCCCCCCAAGTCCTACCCCTTGTGTACATGTGGGTACCGACTAAGTGCAGTTACATACCATTTTTGGTGATGTTATAACATTTCATTAATCGGAGGTTAATTTTATTTATTTATTTATTTTTATTTTGAATTTTTTTTTTCTTTTAACCCTAATTTGTTCCGTCTATCGACTCTTTCTTTTTTTTTTTTCTCTCTTTTACCGAAGGGTTCTTTCTTTTTATTTTAACGATACTTGTCACCATTTATCATTAAACTTTTGAGGTTGATACGTGGTTATTAGTTAAATGGTACAAAGAGACGGACAAGATGAGGGTTACTAAACTCTTTTAAGATTAACTTTCACGAATCCCATCTATACATACCACTGTCTACAATTGGTCTTAATGACACCACTAGTAGAGTGTTATATATGTTTTAAACTTAGTAATATAGTATGTCGACTTTGTAGATTTGATTCTTGAAAAGAGAAGTTTTCTGTATTAATTCTTTTCCTTTTCAGTTGTGTTTGTGAACCCATTTTATACATATTTAATATATGATTATTCCTTGCACGTAGGTCGTACATTTTCTTGAGAATGTTGAGTTACTATTCTTCTTTTTGTTAAATTTTACCAGTTTTATAAAATTATTGGTAAAGTGGTTTATACACTTTCCGATTAATGGTTGACACTTTTACGAATTATAGTGATCAGTGAGTCGAGTCAAGTCAGTGAGTCAGCACAGACTGAGAAGCACTAGGGTACTTAACGTCGTACGGTCCGGAGGGACGGGTAGTGGTTGAGGGCCTCAAGTGAGTTTGAGTATAGGTAGTTCAACCACTACGGTAGTTCGGTAGAGTAGGAGACAGTAGGGGAAGAGGAGGACGGGGGTTGGGGAGGGTCGTAGTCTCAGAAAAGGTTACTCAGTCGGGAAGCGTACTCTACCGGTTTCATGGCCTCAAAGTCGAAATCGTAGTAAGGAAGGTTTCTTGTGAGTCCTGACTAGAAGAAAACTTACCTGACCGACCTAGAGGAACGTCAGGTTTCCTGAGAGTTCTCAGAAGAGGTTGTGGTGTCAAGTTTTCGTAGTTAAGAAGCTGTGAGTCGAAAGAAGTGTCAGGTTGAGAGTGCAGGTATGTACTGGTGACCTTTTTGGTATTGCAACTGATCTACCTGGAAACAACCGTTTCATTACAGAAACGAAAACTTATACGATAGATCCAACCAGTATTGAAAGAAAGGTTCCTCATTTGCAGAAAATTAAAGTACCGACGTTAGTGGTAGACTTCACTAAAACGTCGGGGTTTTTTATTTCAGACTGTGACAAAAGGGTAGATAAAGGGTACTTCACTACCCTGGTCTACGGTACTAGAGACTTACAACTCGAAATCCGNTAGAAACAAAAGACTTACAACTCGAAATCCGGTTGAAAAAACGAGAGGAGAAAGTGAAAGTAGTTCTCCGAAAGATCAAGGAGAAGTGAAAGATGGTATTCCCACGACAGTAGACGTGTAGACTCCAATAACTATAAAGAGAACCGTTAGAACTAAGGTCGAACACGAAGAAGGTCGGGTCGCAAAGAGTACTACATGAGACGTATCTTCTATTTATTCGTCTCACTGTTATATGTCGGAACTACATGAGGAAAAGGATAAACCTTGGTCAGACAGTGATCTCTTTACGTTTAATTTTGGTGTCAGTCTATGGTGAAATGAAAGTGACTTTAACGGCATAGAGTCCACAACCACTCTTATACCTCTTTAGTCTTCGAAGTATAAAGGAACCTAATCCTTACGTTTTACCATATTGGTGGAACCTTTTATGACTGTCAAAGTAATTTCAATTTCATACAATAATGGTATATGGGATCGTTGAGAAGATCAACGAATGGACTCTTCTTACTCTTGTGTTCAGTTATGTTTCCGTACACAGACCTATCAGGATTGTAGTAAATAAATTTTGTCGACTCTGGACTACGGATAGATAATCAAAACTACGGATAGGCAATCAAGTACTTACATGTTTTGCACCATATACGTATACTACTTGATGATAAGTAATTATTTCTCCTTACTTGATGACTATGGACCTTATTACACACACTTGGAGTTCGGAAGACGACTCACTTTTTTCGGTCCGTCTTTTCTTTGATATAAGATAAGTACACCGTACTTTAAAGATATTTTCCCTTTAAGCATTTCTACCTGGTCCAGTCGTTAACTGACCCCGACTATCACCCTCATCCTGATGTCTATCCGTCCTCAGTGAGACACCTCACCATCCTTACAAGATTTTGACACAATACTACCACCAATGTGTAAATATATTTAAATTATTTTTAGTAGTCGATAATATGTATCTGAAAATACCACGTATTTAATATGAAAATTTTTTATAATTTAATTTTAATAAACCTACCGATCAGAGATGATTGTATTGTATTGTATCAATAGTATTGTTTATCAATAGAATAAACAATTCTTATTTGTTTGTAATTCGGATAATCCCTAAATCACAAATATCTTTTTCCACTCACTAAATGACGACGGATATTTTTAATAAAGTTTCAGTTGCTAACAGTGACAAAGGATTGTCTACCGTTCACTCGGAGGTACCTAATAAAAGTGTATTTGATTTAGATTCCTTGTGACAAAAATGGAACCAGAGAACCATTTAAGTGTGTCATTTAGGTTGTTGAATGTTCTAACTACTGAAAAGAAAAAGAAGAATCATAGGACCTGGTTCTTAATAAACATAGACAGTTTTTGATATACTTTCACAAGAAACGTTTAATGGACATATAGTTAACGACTTCTTAGAACTTGCTGTTGATCTTTCCCGGTTCGTTGTATTTAAGTAGAATCTTTACTTTCTTTGACTTATATTTAAAAAATTTTTTTAGAATTATTTTTAATTCGTGTCTCTCTTTATTCGCAAAAGATGAATCGAAGTGTAAGTGAAAAACTGAGTAGGGTCATCTCCTCGATAGTTTCGTCTACGCTTTTTCCCTTCCTCTCTACCCCCTACTATTCTCCTCCCCCTTCTAAAACTTATTATTCCTTACGTTGAATAAAATTCTAGAAAATAATAACTAAAGAACTGTACAACGAAATGAATCAACAGAATTAAGTCGTTTCGTTTAGTATAGGTAAAAGTTTATAGTCCGTTAACTAAACAGTTTGGGTAGTAGTTTACTAGGAGAGTGACAGAAAATAAACTAAAATTGATCGGTACCAGATAACTTTAAGTCAAGTTGAGTCATCTCTAATTTTCTCGAAAACTCTCTTCCGTGGTATACAATAAGATACAAATTACATATTATATCGGAAGAGACCAACTCTTTTTTTCATAGATTTTGGTCCTTTCGAAAATGGTCGTGTCTTAGGTATTTTTTTCTTACTTTATCGAAAGAATGCTTTTACAAAGTCAAAACTCTATGTTGGACTACCTTTACTATCCTTACCTAATTTCGGCCCCTTGAAGTCAAGTTTCAGATACCCATTTCGAAGTATCCTCCCTTGGAGGTGGTGACTCTCGATACAAGATTTAATCTCCGTGATAAGTCTCGTTTTAAGTCCTGAAACTGTGTCTAAGTCTAGGAACCTTCTTCGATCCATAACGAAGTCACCCTTACATATATTCGACCCCAGCCTCCGATTCTAGGACACCCCAAGAATTACAATGGTCGAAATCATAAAAGTATTAGTACGAAGTTTGTCTACGTTCTGAGGTAAACATTATAAAAATAAAGAGATCTCTGATAACTTCTTTCATTACTCACGGAAATACATTCAGTAATAGGAAAACTACTAGTAAAAGTTTCTTTCGAAAACAACCTTATACTTGAATAACAACTTCAATGACAGTATTAGTATAATAATAGTACATTAATCTTTACATGTAGAACCTATTTCAATAACTCGTTAATTTCTCTACCCTTATGGTCTGGTGGACTGGACGGAGAACCCTTTAGACATACGTCCAGTCCTTCGTTGTCAATCTTGACCTGTACCTTGTTTCTGACGAAGGTTTTTCCTTTTCCTCATGTAGTTCCGACATATAACAGTGGGATGAATAAATTGAAGATACGTCTCATGTAGTACTCTTTACGACCTAACCTTCTTCGTGTTCGACCTTAGTTCTAACGACCCTCTTTATGGTTATTGGAGTCTATACGTATACTGTGATGGGAATACCGTCTTTCGTTTCTTGATTTCTCGGAGTACTACTTTCACTTTCTCCTCTCACTTTTTCAACCGAATTTCGAGTTGTAAGTCTTTTGTTTCTAGTACCTTAGACCAGGGTAGTGAAGTACCCTTTATCTCCCCTTTGTCACCTTTGTCACTGTTTCACTTTTTGAAATAAAAGAATCGGAGGTTTTAGTGACGGTTACCACTGACGTTGGTATTTTAATTTTCTACGAACGAGGAACCTTCTTTTCAATACTGGTTGGATCTGTCGTATAACTTTTCGTCTCTGTAATGAAACGGTTGTTTCCAGGCAGATCAGTTCCGATACCAAAAAGGTCATCAGTATATCCCTACACTCTTAACCTGATATTTCTTTCGACTCGTGGTTTCTTAACTACGAAAACTTGACACCACAACCTGAGAACTCTCAGGGAACCTGACGTTCCTCTAGGTTGGTCAGGCGGGATTTCCTCAAGTAAGGACCTATAAGTAACCTTCCTGACTACGACTTCGACTTTGAGGTTATGAAACCGGTGGACTACACTTCTTGACTGAGTAAACTTTTCTGGGAATACGACCCTTGCTAACTTCCGTCCTCCTCTTCCCCTTTTGTCTCCAACTCTACCAACCTACCCTAGTGGTTGAGTCACCTGTACTTAAACTCATTTGAGACCCTTAACCACTACCTGTCCCTGCGGACTACACGACGTTAGGTACTGTAACGTTTCTCAGCCTGTGTTGACTCGTTGACTTGACTTGACTTCAGGTCAGAGACAATTACTACTCAACTGGTAAATTAAAGGTACAAAGAAGTCTTGAAAGACTAAGATTTAATTCTAAGGAATTACTCAAGGGATGTAATATTAAAGAGTACATCGGTTTTTTGTCACACTTGAATTTCCAAGGACTCAAAGTTTCTATATAGAGAAGAGGCAAAACAAACAAAACCCGAAAAACAAACAAAGAAAATGAGTTGTCATTAGCTATACGAGCATTGTTTTTCCTTAATATAATTCGTATTTTAAACTCTCTTTGAAAAGAACAATAAGTATTAAATTTGATTGGATAAAACCTACAAAAGGTTAATGTAGGAAACTAAACCGAGAAGATTTAGTCGGACTTTTTTCTTGTGTGTTGTATAAATGAACGTGTAATTTTTTAAGTGTCAATGTTAACTCCGACAGGTACAAACGTTTTCGTTAAATTTTATGTAAATTCTTTGTAAAATTAATTCTTTTAAAAAGCAAGAACGGTTTTGACGACGGTTTATAAGTAATAGTCTGAGATCGTATGGAAAGTCCGAATCTTTAGTCATAGACGGTCACTAGTCCTAAGTACCATCGTCTTCCCTTCCCCTCTGAGTTCCTTTATACTTGTGTTGGAGTTCTTTAAATAAAAAATCCTTTTATAACAACGAAAATAATTTTTTTTTTTGTCCTACGACACCGAACAATTAACTCCTACGTTATTAATAGTAGTTTCATATATAAAGTATAGGGACCACCGAGTCTACATTTCTTTGATGGACATCCGGACCCAAGTTAGGGACCCAACCCTTCTCGGAGACCTCTTCCCTTATCGTTGGGTGAGGTCATAAGAACGGACCCTTTAGAGTACCTGTCTCCTCGGACCATCCGATATCAGGTATTCAAGTGTTTCTCAGTCTGTGCTGACTGACTGATTGTGAAAGTTATAAAGCATGATCTTAATTAATATAAAGAATTGACACCACATCAACGGAATGTTACAACACAATTAAAGACGACATGTTACTTCACTTAGTCGATGTACGTATGTCTATAGGAGAGGAAAGACTAGGAGGGAGGGAGGAGAGTAGGGTGGGGAGATATAGTAGTGTCTCGTGGTTCGACTCGAGGGACTCGACATATCTTTGAAGCGTGATCGATAGACAATATGTGTACCATCATATATCTACAGATAGGGTTAAAGGATTAAGTAGGGTGGAGGAGAAAGGACGGTGGGGGTGGTGTGTGTGTGTGTGGGTATAGGCGTGTAGATAAAAGATACACACGTAGAGATAAGAACGGGACCTATCCAAGGAGACTTGGTAAAAGATCTAAGGTGTACATACACAATTATATACTATAAACAAAAAGAGAAAGACTGAATGAAGTGAGGCTTACTGTCTGAGGTCTAGGTAGGTTTAGAGATGTTTACTGGATTAAAGTAAGGAAATACCGACTCTTTATAAAGTAATACATAAATCCATGTCAAGACGACCATTTCTTAGACGGACGTTACGTCCTCTGGACCCAAGGTAGGAAACCAACCCTTCTAGGGGACCTCTTGCCTTTCCAACGAGAAGGGTTGGAAATAAGGGTGAGGTTATAAGACCGGATCTTCTAAGGGACCTGACATATTAGGTACCCCAACGTCTCAGTCTGTGGTGACTCACTAAAAGTGAAGGTGATACTTGTTATTTATAAAAGAGTACACTTTGTGTCCTTCCTTTTAAGACTTTTAAAGTTTTGACTTAAAATGAGGAGTCGTTAACCCTTCCGTAAACCACTTTCCCGTTCCCTTTGCCCAAAAGATTAGAAGGAGAAGTCAAAGATTTTGTAATTGACAATATCTAGACTGACTCCGACACGACCCACATGAGGAATAATACAAGAGATTCGACTGTCGTTTTAGGAAACCGTCAAATAAGTTATAATCTGGAATTACCAGAATTCGGACTCCCTTCAACCACTAACGAAACGACTATAGTTTCTGTCTTTACGCTAAAAATTTTAGGTCCAAAATAAAAAAACAAACAAACAATACATAAAAAGGGTCTTCATATGAAAAATTCTTAATACCCTCAACATAAAATATTAAAAAGATCCTTATAGAAACACTTGCACTTTCTCTATCCTACTATCCTATAACAAACATAAAGTTCTCTTATTTACTGTCATATACCACAGACAAAAGAAGTCCCAAGGTACGAGGTGGAGTACTTTTTAAAATTCTATATAAAACATTAGATAGTAGAAGTAAGAAGATCTCTTATTGTAATCTCAACCGATATAGGGTCACTGTAAAGTTTGAGTTTAAGTGTTTCCTATGACAGAAGAATCTATGCTCAGTCCGTCTACAATATTTACTTTAATCTGTATCTTACTTTCCCACCCTCTCCGTCTACAAGTTTGACTTTCCTCTATCCATAACATAGATCTGTCCTACCTGATGTAATACGAAGTCCTCAATTTTTTAGTGGAGGATTTAAAATCGGGTTGTCTTCTACCAAAGAGTATGAGCCATAGGTGGAACACCGGTCGTCTCAAGGTGAGTAGGACCAGTGAGTTTCTGGATCTTACTGTGTCCGAAGTAGGACTGAATTGAGATGACGACAATAAGTTTCTCCTCAGACCGACGAACGGGAAACTTTTAGCTGAGGGGGATTAGGGGTTGTTAGGCACCCGTTATTAAAAACTTGTCCTCAAAGTCTCCACTTCACTCCCCTGATGTATGTCACTCGAGACTGTCAGTAGAACTTTGACTAGCGACCACTAGACTAGTCACGTACTAACAAAATTCATGTCAATTACAAATTAAGGTCTCAACTAAGTAAGGGTAAAGAAACTCCGGTCAAGAGTCTTGACACTGTTGACTATGGTACCGACCTCAGACCAGGAGTACAATAATAGAGAAAGGTCGACCACCCCTAAAATCATAGATAGATGTTCTGTCAAGTGCTCTTTACTGAATCTTATAGTAGGTATCGGGAGCTCCTTATTGATTTACAGGAACTGAAACAAATAGCTGATTCGATACAAATAAGACAGGACCCACTGACAAAAGGAAACAAAAACGTAGAAGAGTGAAGGGACTAATTTGACTCTTGAGACGAAAGTCATCCTACATAGACAGGGAAAGAGGAAACGGAAAGTGTAGAGAAGAAAAGAGTCGATAAACAATTCGGAGGAGTCTGTTGGAAAAACGGAACAACGTAAAGAAAATGAAACCCTACTAAAACGAATGGTGGAGGACATGTTACAATGTTTGGAGAGAAGTAGGTATCAAGAAAGTCCGTGAGGTAGATAGTCTAGATTAGGGAACTTAGATAAGGAGTGGAGGTGACATATTAGTATTCCCTAAACTGAATCTAGTATGGATTTACCGGATTTCCTTTAGTCAGTACTTATAAGTAACCTTCCTGACTACAAGTTCGACTTCGAGGTTATGAAACCAGTGGACTACACTCCTTGACTGAGTAACCTTTTCTGGGACTACGATCCTTTCTAACTCCGTCCTCCTCTTCCCCTGCTGTCTTCTACTCTACCAACCTACCGTAGTGGTTGAGCTACGTGTACTCAAACTCGTGATAGGGCCTCAACCACTACCTGTCCCTTCGGACCACACGACGTCAGGTACCCCAGTGTTTCTCAACCTGTGGTAACTCGCTGATTTGACTTACCAGATCACCAAAAGGGATGAAGGAAGTTAAATTCGGACTTAAAACGTTGTGGTCTCAAGTACTAGACTCGGTGGTAGTTGAGGTCCAGAATAAAAACGACTGACAAATCTCGAAGAGGTAGAAGTCGATGTTTTTTATATTAGCCAGACTAAAACTATAACTGGTAGACCACTACAGGTACACATCTCAGTAGAGAACACAACAACCTTCTCTCACAAACGATCCTGGTTACACAAGAAAACCGTTTTGAAACAATCGGAAACAGGAAGTAAAACATTAGGTTCCGGTTTGAACGGACAATGAGGTCCATAGAGAACTAAAGGATATTAAAAGAATGTTTGTTTTCCGTTTAACTTAAGTACCTTCCAACTCCCCACCCCCAAGACAGGATCTTCCCGGGGTATCCCAGGAGAAGACAAAATGACATCTACTACAAAATGACTCCTACACCGTTTGGAGTTGATCCGAGACTTTATTTGTACGACGACGACGACGATTCAGCGAAGTCAGCATAGGTTGAGACACGCTGGGGTATGTGCCGTCGGGTGGTCCGAGGGAGTAGGAACCGTAAGAGGTCCGTTCTTGGGACCTCACCCAACGGTAAAGGAAGAGGTTACGTACTTTCACTTTTCACTTTCATTTTAGCGAGTCAACACAGGCTGAGAATCGTTGGGGTACCTGACGTCGGGTGGTGCGAGGAGGTAGGTACCCTAAAAGGTCCGTTCTTACGACCTCACCCCACGGTAACGGAAGAGGCTTTATTTGTATATATATATATATATATATATATATATATATATAAAATTTCATTAAGGATTTTTAACTTTTTTTCTTATCACCCGAACCTAAAGTAACTGATTTCGTTCAACGAACCGGTTCAAGTTGAAGTGTCTGGTATCCCTTCGTGTCAAGATAGACCACGAGACTTTCTCTCGGTCTTTATACACTAGTTGTCGTGACTACTGAATTTGTCATATATGTACTATAAGTTCTTTAATAAACAACCTCTGGATTAAGTAGTGTAGAATCTCTCTACTAGTCAAAATGAGGGTTTCTGAATGAAGTCAAAGAAGTTAATCAGAAAAATAACCTTTTTTCTTTGTTATAATACTTGACGTTTCACGAACACACGTACGAGTCCGTGAAGTCAACACAGGTAGATAAACGTTGGGGTGCCTGACATTGGACGGTCCGAGGAGCCAGGTACCCGAAAAGGTCCGTTTTGAGACCTCACCTAACGAGAAAAGGAGAGATCCCGTAGAAAGACTCGGTCCCTAGTTTGGACGGAGAGAACGTAGAAGATGTAACCGTCCACCTAAGAAGTGGTGTCACGGTGGACCCTTCAGTGTTTCATGAGGCACCATAAATGGTAAAGGTAAATCAGACCAGTAGTCGTCGATAAAACAAAAGATTGACTTCTCTTATTTCACTGACCGTTCCTCTACCAAGAACGAGATTATAGAAGTATTTAAAGAGACTTCATCTGGACTCTGTGTATAAAGTCATTCACATTGTTACGAGAATCTACAAAGAGGGACTCGTCTATTTAGAATACCTGATATTTGATAAGGACAAATACAATCCTCTTCACTGGACACTAGTCCAGAACCAGGATTTTTGATTTAAAGTTGAACGCATTGTTGACGTGTGACGATCAGCAGAGACAAGTAATTTATAGTGTAGTAAAGGAATAATACCCGGTTACTTGTAACGGATATCCTGAAATAAGGAGATGTCAATCTATAGGTTCGACTCATAGAATATATATGAATTATATGGGTTCGACATTTTATACCAGTTTTCTCCAGTTCCACCATTGTCATGTTTATACAATTGTAGATTGATTTCATTGGTATAAAAAGTGAGGTTAACAATCTTATGAACCAATATTTCTTTTAAAAGAAACACGGTGAAGATACGTATTCTGTATCGGATGTTTTTTTCTTGAACTTACCATTCGATTCTTGCGTTATTCAGGAGTTGTCTCTAAACCGTCACTTACATTCTTCTCGACTAAAAGACTTTATAGAAGAAAAACTCTGTTATGTCATAAACTTTCATATATTACTAGAGACTCTCATGACTTATAAGCAACCTTCCTGACTACGACTTCAAAGTTATGAAACCGGTGGACTTCGTTCTTTGACTGAGTAACCTTTTCTGGGACTACGACCATTTCTAACTTCCGTCCTCCTCTTCCCCTGGTTATCTCCTACTCTACCAACCTACCGTAGTGGCTAGGTTACCTGTGCTCAAACTCGTTCGAGGGTCTCAACCATTACCTGTCCCTTCGGACCGCACGACGTTAGGTACCCCAGCGTTTATCAACCTGTACTGACTCACTGACTTTACTTACTTACTCTCATGTGTTGGTTGTGTACAATACTGTGATTAGACGTTCGAAAGAAGTGTTTCATTTTACATTACTTGTAGAAAAGAACGATTATCTAGTCATAAAATTTTATAGATTTCGTTTAAAAAGGTACGGGAAGGAGTCATGATGGTATCGTAACTCCAACTTCTTGTAGGGTTAATTGGTGCCAATGAAATTACATCTTTCGTGAGAAATTTTTGAATGTCTTTGACTGATTTTTCCTTATTTTGTACTTTATTCAACAAAAAAAAAATTAGTCTCAATTTTTTTTTTTTAGGTCAGTACTTACTTATCTTGCAGTAAATCACTACACCCTACCTTCCCATTAAGTTACAAAAATATCGTCTAAAAATTTTTTAGTGTTTCGTGGTATATAACTTGATCTTTGACTTGTCCTTTGTGTAAAAGAAAACTAAACTCCAGTTTCCGCGGGACTCCGACTCTAAAATTTGAGGGGGTTTCCAAAGACCAAAATGTCACCAACCGTTTCAATAAACGCATGTGGGTGACTTAATTATCACCCTACAAAATGAACTTTTTATCTCTTTTTATTTGTATAATCTTTCATGTTGAGTGAGTATCGGAAAATTTTAAATACATCTGAGACTTCACTTTCAGGGAAACAGAAGAAATTAGGATCATAATTTCATACATTTGTGTCCATACTTCATATATAGAAAATTTTTCTCTTTCCTGTACGATATGTGTAAAATTTCAAAGAAAAATTTACATTATATAGCACATGTGAAAAAAACCAGGTATGTAGATTTCAATGGAATATTGAATCTTGTGTATAGTAACATACACTACTAGGGATTGAATGGATCAACAAGAGAATGACTACCTGCAAAAACACCAAAGATTAAAATATACTACTGTTTATACAGTTTATACTGTTTCCCGGATTTATACACAGGAGTTTGTTCAAAGTTACACGTGAAAGTTCATAGTGTATCAAACCCTTACCTGTATTGTCTCTGTCTACGACCAATCCATCTACTATGATTGACACCTGTCAGTCCCGATGATCAAGAGTCACACTCTAAAGACAAACCAAAATTTCGGTTACTTCTTTTTACAGAACAGGTTTACAAGGAACCCTTTTACATTTGAAATTTACAATTACAGGTTTTACTTTCGGGTATACTATAACTAAATGGTAAATGATAACTAACTGGTTCCAAATAGAACCTTTCTGAGACAGGTATATATGCCGTACTAATAAAAGGTACTCCCAAAGAAGGGGTCATTAAACGTTTTGTTTTGTTCTCCGTGTTTTGAGTTTTACTTTGAAATGACGTCTTACCTCTCTTGAGAAATATTAAACTCTACTTAAAGTACTAGTTTAGACTTTTCCTAACCAATAAAATTTTTTAATACACACTTAAATCCGAAACGGTTTCAAGGGTAAAGGAAGATTAAACCAAGACCTTGTAAAATTTAGATGGAGTTCGAGTGGATTCGAATAAGGATCACTGTCACTATACATACTATAGAGGTTGAAAAATTGACTAATAAATCAAAATGTGTAAAGAGATGGTAAGTAAAATAACAAATCTAATCTAAAGCCCATTAACACTAAAAAGGGTTTTATGAATCGTTGAAATGTAATCCTTTAACTCTCTGATCAAATAAAAATGAAACGAAATTTCCAGTATCAACTTAAGAAACATATAATACTAGCACATCTTTAGGATTCCATACTCTCTTAAATAATCACAGAAACGGTAGTCGAAGCATCTGTTCCTTAAGATGTTTTCCACTTGAACTCTTATGAAGTAAAATCAAGGACCTTTATCTACGTAATATAATTAGAAAGTTAAAAATATGAAATCCAAAATTAAAGTACCAATCTTTTACGGTAATTCGTGTAGGTATCGGAGAAATATCTGAAAGTTATCAAGATGTAAGATCAATATAAAAACAAAGAAGACCTCTCTTAGGTTCAGGTGTCCCGGGTTAGACTATATTCAAGAGGATTAAATCCTTGTATTTGTTTGTTTACGTTGGCAGTGTTATTTATTACAACCGGTTATAACTGTTGGAAAGTTAAATTACCACGTCTGTACAATAATTTTTAATTTTCAAGATTCAATGGTCTTCAGTACACTAACATGTATGCTAATACGTAATGTCTGAATTTAAACTTTAAGATAGGTGTAAAGTTTCTGAACCGAAGGGACCACTTATAATGTATCGGTAGAACACGTTTTATTAACGTTGACAGATAGAAATCTAACTAAAATACACGAGGACAAACAGTGAAATAAAAAATTGGATCAGCTAGAGTACACGGAAGAACGGACACACCGGAAACACTCAGAGACTAAGTGTAGAATTTATTAATAAAAACTAAAGAATAGTAGGTTTCCTTTTACAGATGATTGACCGGGTTACGACATCATAAAGGTCAGTCTGGGTGGACAGGTGTTCTGAAAGACTGACCGTTCATCAGTACCACCAGACTCAGGACTTTGTCTTCGTCACCACAATCCACACCCGAGGTTACCGAAGTAACCTTACTGACTACGACTTTGACTCCGAGGTTATGAAACCGGTGGACTATGTTTCTCGGTTGAGTAACTATTCTGGGACTACGACCCTTTCTAACTTACGCTTTTCTCTTCCCCTACCATGTCCTATTCTCAACCTGCCGTAGTGGTTGAGTTACTTGTACTTAGACTCGTCCGAGACCCTCTATGACTTTCTGTCCCTTCCGACCGTACGACGTAAGGTACCCTAACGTTTCTCGACCTGTTGAGTCGTTGGTTTGTTGTTGTTGGTCCCCGGTCACTACCATAACCACCCCGTAAGACGTCGTGAATTACGAGTCGTCATTGTTATCGTCACCAATCAAGATGTTGTACTAAAAAGTTGGAACAAGGACTTCACCCTCGAGATTAGTCGAGAGGTCGAGAGGACTACTTCGACACTCGATGAGTCGTCGGTAATCATTTAAAGAAAAAACAAATTTAGTCGATCTTTGAACTGATTGACGAGAGCTGAAAATATTTTGTACACCGCAATGGAAAGAGATGACGAAAGAGATGAGACATTTCTCGGTCTACCATTTATAAAAACCGAAACGTCCGGCATACTGGAGACCTTATTGATGAGTTGAGGTGGTAACGTCACTCTTTCGTCAAATGTTATTATTTGTTTACTCGTATCAACACAAACCTATTTTGAAGTAATTCTTTTTGTCCGTTACCTGACCCAAACCAGACGTCCAACACCAAACAGACACGACCGAGTGATGAATTACTACCTCGAACATCCCCGGACCTGAGTCACTTAGACAACCAACTTTGGTACGGTAGGTGACGTCGGTAGGAACAGAAGAGGTATAAGTCGTGACGATTAAAATTGTTGAAATATTAAAGATTGTAGAAAGGTTCTGACTTAGAGTGAAACTGCGATAATTGACGTGTATCAAATCAAGTCAACGAGTCAGTACAGGCTGAGAAACACTGGGGTACCTCAGATCGTGCGGTCCGAAGGGACAGGTAGTGGTTAAGGGTATTGCCGTAACTTGGACGAAGATTGAGAGTTTTATTCACAAACCGAATACTTAAAATTTTTTTAATTAAAGAAAAGACATTATCTTTGTGTTAATTTTTTAGAGATAAATTTACATTAAGTAGAAACATATCATACTTACGGTACATAAGAATATGTTTTTCCGACAAAACTTAAATAAGTTATTACGTCATTATTAATCCACTGTTAAAATTAAAATACACCTATCATAGAGATATCTCTACAACCTTCGTAAGACACATTTATTCGTAATACCTTTGGTGGCTCCCGTACCATATATTTAAACTCTACGTCTTTGACAGTATGTTAAAATTGTCTTAGTTAAGACTTTATATACAACGACGATGACGACGACGATTCAGCGAAGTCAGTACAGACTGAGACACGCTTTGGTATCTACCGTCGGGTGGTCCGAGAGGACAGGGACCCTAAGAGGTCCGTTATTATGACCTCACCCAACGGTAAAGGAAGAGGTTACGTACTTTCACTTCAGCGAGTCAGCATAGGCTGAGAATCGCTGGGGTACCTGACGTCGGATGGTCCGAGGAGGCAGGTATCCTAAAAGGTCTGTTCTCATGACCTCACCCCACGGTAACGGAAGAGGTCTTTACACACAATACGAATTAGTTTAGTATACTAACACCGTCGAATATTATATTTTATAAATAATTACACAGACACGATTGTAAGACATGACAATTTGACGTTTCAATATTATTAACCGGTTATGTGCACAAGTCAAGTCAAGTCAAGTCGAGTCAAGTCAACGAGTCAGTACAGGCTGAGAAACGCTGGGGTACTTAGTGTCGTGCGGTCCGGAGGGACAGGTAGTGGTTGAGGACCTCAAGTGAGTTTGAGTGCAGGTAACTCAGTCACTACGGTAGGTCGGTAGAGTAGGAGACAGTAGGGAAAAGGAGGACGGGGGTTAGGGAGGGTCGTAGTCTCAGAAAGGGTCACTCAGTTGAGAAACGTACTCCACCGGTTTCATGACCTCAAGGTCGAAATCGTAGTAAGGAAGGTTTCTTGTAGGTCCTGACTAGAGGAAATCTTACCTGACCAACCTAGAGGAACGTCAGGTTCCCTGAGAGTTCTCAGAAGAGGTTGGGGTGTTAAGTTTTCGTAGTTAAGAAGCCACGAGTCGAAAGAAGTGTCAGGTTGAGAGTGTAGGTATGTACTGGTGACCTCTTTGGCATCGGAACTGATCTACCTCGAAACAACCGTTTCATTACAGAGACGAGAACTTATACGATAGATCCAACTAGTATTGAAAGGACACACACATCACTAATGAATAGTTCAGACTGTACAATGATCACAAAAGAGTATAAGTCATTGAATTTAGTGAATCGTTCTCACCCTTGACTCAGAAAGTCTTTTGTGAGGATATTCTAAACATAACGAAGTCTACTATAAGAAACAAACCTATTACGTCTGAGACAAGATGAAACCTTTCTTCCGTTTAATGCTTTTGTGACTTCCCTTAAGAGAAGACTATAAGAAAGTATATACAGTCATAAGAACAGGTGACTAGAATTCATTATTGAAAATTTACTCATTGTTGGTTTAGTTGTTCTCTTCAATAAATGATAACACCAAATAACGTTCAGTGTTTGACGGAAAACATAGACAGGGATCAGAGTACAGAAGAAGGTAGTAGGTTCTTTGGTACCGTCCGATGGAACAATCGAACGTTCATCTCGTTTTTTTTCTTCTTTTTTTCTGTTTAAGATGTAGAGATATAACTCTATGTCTATATACCATAGAATATATTTGGTCTTCTACAAATTTATCCATTAGAAGTTAGAAAAGTCAAAGACCTTCCCTTTTGAAAGACCTTTATAAAAACACACACATACTGTACCAAATCTGTATAAACCGTTACTTTTTCTTCATGACTGAAACAGAACCTAGGACCCTCTTTTGTGTGCTAGACCAGTATAACCCAATCGTTACTTTCTTCTATGTTGATCCCACGTCTGTTGGTTTAAGTGTGAACTCTTTTCAACTGAAGGAAACTCAGTTTTATTATCACTTCAGTGAAGTACATAGGTTACCTTGGTGAAGTACATAGGTAAGTTTTGAACTTAATAAGAGAAAGTTAGATGAAGATTTTAAGATAAGATCACTTATAAGAAATTATGATTTTACATTTTTGATGGAAAAATCGAAACGTAAGTCTTATCTTATTAGAACTCTCCCAGTCCAGTGAGTCAGCTCTTCCTGATTCGTTTACTTTTATCTACGTCTCTACTCCCTCTTCTTTATAAACCCCTTTCAATCAGTTCGAGTCTCTGTCTGGTTTCCTAGATTCCTCACAGAGCTTTACGGAATCGTTCCAGACGGATATAGGTCTCGAGACGGTTCTGTGAAGAATTCTGGGTCCCCTTTCGGTGGGGGTAAATCTGACTCAAAACCCACGATAGGAAAATCTTTGGGGTACTTTCAAGGGACTACTTGTGTATTTACAGAATGAACACTTTAGAGAAAAATAGTTTTAAATAGGTAGACAAAAAGACGACCGAAACGGAATATGAAAATGTAAAACAATTATATGGTAAATGACTAAAAACCAGACTTAAAACAATTTTAAGTTAATGAAAACAAGACAAAATAAAAAAAAGTCAGAGAGGTATAGGGAAGGTACAAACAGACATTATAGACAAGCAACCGTCAGTAGATTCTAATCTGGAGGTAACTCCATAAAGACCGTTCGTAAAAAGTTTCTGTCGAGATGTATTTTTTCGTCATCTGCTCATTTTAATAACAACCGAGAAACGGACTCTTTTTATATGTCTCAACAGGTGTTTATGGTTGAGTCTAGAACATTATAAAGACAGTTTACTCCACACTTCATCAGTGTCTATAAATAGTTGATTGTCTCTCTCTGAAGCCCATAAAATAAAATGGTCTTTGTAATCTTATGAATACCAGACTTAGCGCTTTGTGGTTTTACAGACTTAGATACATAATTACTACAGGAAAAATGTTTGACGTCCTCTTCGAAGTTCCAATTTTTACCTAGACACAATTATTAGTTCATAATTACTGTATCATTGTAAAAATGTTAACTTATAGTACAAATATCAAAATTCACAAAATCTTCTACGCTTGACTTTTAGTAGAGTTGAGTTAGTAGGATAAGTTCTTTTTATCCGATAAAAACTTATATATATGGTTTTGTAGAAGATATTTTAGGTGTATTCCGTTGTAAAAAGAAAAAAAGAAAAAAGAGGTCGAAATAACGTTATACTCCTTTTCCGTTACCGTGGGGTGAGGTGATGAGAACGGACCTTTTAGGGTACCTATCTCCTCGGACCATCCGACATCAGGTACCCCAGCGATTCTCAACCTGTGATGACTCGCTGTGGAAGGGAAAGTGAAAAGTGAAAGTACGTGACCTCTTCCTTTACCGTTGGGTGAGGTCACAAGAACGGACCTCTTAGGGTCCCTACCCCTTCGGACCACCCGAAGACAGATACCCCAGTGCGTCTCAGCCTGTGCTGACTTCGCTGAATCGTCGTCGTCGTCGTCGTCGTAACGGTATACTATGTGTTGTAATACTAAACTATATAGACACGTATATAGTCCCGAAGGAACCATCGAGTCGACTATTTCTTAGGTGGACGTTACGCCCTCTGGGACCAAGTTAAGGACCCAACCCTTCTAAAAGACCTCTTCCCTATCCGATGGTGACTGTACTTTGTTGTCTGACCAAGGTTTAACCCTTTCGTCATTCAGTTCCGACATATAACAGTGGTACGAATAAATTGAATATACGTCTCATGTAGTACGTTTTACGGTCCGACCTACTTCGTGTTCGACCTTAGTTCTAACGGTCCTCTTTATAGTTATTGGAGTCTATGCGTCGACTATGGTGGGAATACCGTCTTTCACTTCTCCTTGATTTCTCGGAGAACCACTTTCACTTTCTCCTCTCACTTTTCCGACCGAATTTTGAGTTGTAAGTCTTTTGATTCTAGTACCGTAGGCCAGGGTAGAGAAATACCGTTTATCTACCCCTTTGTCACCTTTGTCACTGTCTGAAATTGAAATCCCAAGGTTTTAGTGACGGCCACTGACGTGGGTCCTTTAATTTTCTGTGAACGAGGAACCTTCTTTTCGACACTGGTTGAATCTGTCGTATAATTTTTCGTCTCGGTAATGAAACGGTTGTTTCCAGGTAGATCAGTTTCGATACCAAAAAAGGTCATCAGCACATACATACACTCTCAACCTGGTATTGCTTTCGACTCGTGACTTCTTAGCTACGAAAACTTAACACCACAACCTCTTCTGAGAACTTTCAGGGAACCTGACGTTCCTCTAGTTTGGTCAGGTAGGATTTCCTTTAGTAACGACTTATAAGTAACCTTCCTGACTCGACTTCGACTTTGTGGTTATGAAACCGATGGACTACGTTTCTTGACTGAGTAAACTTTTCTGTGACTACGACCCTTTCTAACTTCTGTCCTCTTGTCCTATTGTCTCCTACTCTACCAACCTACCGTAGTGGTTGAGCTACCTGTACTCAAACTCATTCGAGTCCCTCAACTACTACCTGAACCTTTGGACCGTACGACGTCAGGTACTCTAGTATTTCTCAACCTGTACTGACTCACCGACTTAACTTGACTTGACTTGACTTGACTTGGGTGAGGTCATAAGTACCTGAAGGGACCACTGAGTCTACCATATCTCAAGTGAACGTTACACCCTCTAGACCTAAGCTAGGGACGTAACCTTTCTAGAGGACCTCCTCCCGTACCGTTGGGTGAAGTCATGACAACGGATCTCTTAGGGGGACCTGTCTCTTCGGACCGTCCAATGTCAGATACCCCAGTGTTTCTCAACCTATGTCGACTCGCTTATTCGTGTCACGTATATAGTTTACCCTTTACTATTGGTGCTAAAAAGATAGAGAAGAGTATACATGGAACACACACATACACACACACACACACACTGCTCTTATGAATTCTAGATGAGAGAATCGTTTAAAGTTTATATGATACACCACAATAACACCGAGTCTACCATTTCTTAGACGGACGTTACGTCCACTGGACTCAAGCTAGGAACTCAGTCCTTCTAGGGGACCTCTTCCCTTACCGTTGGGTGAGGTCATAAGAACGGACCTTTTAGGGTACCTGTCTACTCGGACCACCCAGTGTCAGGTACCCCAGTGTTTCTCAACCTGTACTGACTCACTGACTCGTGTTGTGTAGTAATAATTGACATCAGTGGTACAACGTGTCCTCCAGGAGTCTTGAATAAGTGGAATCTTGATTTTCAAAAATGGAAGACTGGTCGTAGAGGGGTAAAAGGGATGAGGGGTCAAGTCAAATCAAGTCAGTGAGTCATCACAGGCTGAGAAACGCTGGGGTGCTTAGCGTCGTACGGTCAGGAGGGACAGGTAGTGGTTGAGGGTATCAAGTGAGTCTGAGTGCAGGTATCTCAGCCACTACGGTAGGTCGGTAGAATAGGAGACAGCAGGGGAAGAGGAGGACGGGGGTTAGGGAGGGTCGTAGTCTCAGAAAAGGTTACTCAGTTAAGAAGCGTACTCCACCGGTTTCATGAGGGATAAGGGGTCGGGGATCATTTATGGTAAGATAAGACAAAGATACTCAAACTGATATTCTTTTTAAAGAAAAAATCTAAGGGTTTTTTTCTGTCTAGTATGTGATAAGCCTCTTCCACTACCGTGAGGTGAGGTCATGAGAACGGACCTTTTAGGATACCTACCTCCTCGGACCATCCGACATCAGGTACCCCAGCGTGTCTCAGTCTGTACTGACTTCGCTGAATCGTCGTCATCGTCGTCGTATGTGATAAACAGAAAAAGAGTGAATAAAGTGACTCGTATTACAGGAGATCGAGGTAGGTACAACAGTGTTTCCGGTCCTATTATAACATATGTATCGTATAGAAGTAATAAGTAACTAGACAACTACCAGTGAGTCCAAAAAAGGTAGATAATCGATAACATTTCATGAGATAAAAATTAACCTTTTAAAATTTATTGAAGTCTTCATACAGTAACTTGAAAAAATTCTAACGACAACATGAGTAAAAAATAAGGGATTACAGTGAAAGTACGTAACCTCTTCCTTTACCGTTGGGTCACAAGAACGGACCTCTTAGGGTCCCTGCCCCTTCGGACCACCCGACGGCAGGTACCCCAGGGTGTCTCAGCCTGTGCTGACTTCACTGTATCGTCTTACAGAGACATAAACAGATATGTTCTAAATAATAATAGTAGTAGAAGTAGTAATAGTAATGGTAATAACTAACCATAAACACAAAGTTACGAAAAGAAAGAAAAAAAAAAAAAAAAAAACCAACACTCCGTACGTTTTAGAATAAGGGAAGGATCCCTGACTGGGGAACGGGGGACATCATCTTCGTGTCTCAAAATTGGTGTCCCGACGGTCCCTTGCGGGACAAAAACAAGAACAAAAACAAAAAGAAACTGACCTCTCAGAAGCTTTTATTTTAAAATCAAATAGGACCGGGACCTAGTAACTATATTAAATAAAATTAATAATATCTTTGTGTTATGGAACTGTGTATTGTGGAATTTTAACAAATAAAAATAGTCGACTACTGAGACACTAAAAATTAAAATGAGACCCCACAGTTACGACTTACGGGACCTAAAAAGAGAACACAAACAAATTCTTTCTTCACTCAAACTCTTAAGAATCTCCTGAGGATCACTGACCCTGTCGAGACATTTACTCAGTAAGACCCAACGACTTTCATAAAAAAAAAAAAAAAAAAAAAATCGTCAAAGATTGATTTCGTCAATCATCCTACATCGAGTGGTAGAGACGTGTCAGTGACACTAAGAGAGTCAAGAACGTCTCCAGGATTCTGGTTCAGTTACCTTACCCCTGAAAGGTCGGGGACTTCCAACCAGGACTCCCGAGTATCACTAACCACCTACCAACTTTTGAGTCAGAGTCACCAACCGAAGTTTGCAGGGTATCCGTCAAACATAGAGTTGACAGAGGGAGAAGAAAGGTCTGAAGATGAAACTATGGTAAAATTTCAGGTATAGTTTACATGAAAAGGACCTTTTCTTTTTAATAAATGATTGTAACAGTTCCAAAAGAAATTAAATATGAAATTCAAGTGGTTTCAAAGTCTTATAATAAAATGGATCAAAAGATTACTGTAGTATTATCTGTCCTCTCTAGATAAACTTTATAAATTTATCCACACTACTTGTATTTAAAGGACACATTGTAGACCAGGACGAACTACATAAAGGATTATAGACAGTATAAAAGGAATAAATATAAATAACTTACTCACTTTACAACTGACGAACGGACTTAATATATCGTATGTTCAATAAGTCTACACTATTCTCCGTTTTAAAATAAAAATTTTTACATAAATACAATATACAACCGTCTACTTTAAAATTCCTCATAATAAATCCTAAAGTAGTAAAGACTGTTCAGTGACTTAGTCGACACTCTTACTGTTACGGACGGAGTTGTGATTCCTTTTACTATGTTTAAAATTTTATAGGGTAAAACTAAATCCACGACGAAAAAGGGTTTCCGTTGTTTCTGACTTTATGACTCTTTAGTGTAGATTGCACAGTATAGAAAAATGTTAAGTTTTAAGGGGGTTTGTTATTAAAATTAATAATAAAAAACGACAGAACAAAAATTATTAGTTATTGTCTCAAATAAACCAGTTTTCTTTTGACTGGCGCTTTCTCGTTAAGGTTTATTGCACTTATCATACTAGTTCAGGTATTTGTGACTGTCTTGCCACTTATTGAAATCTAAGAAAAAAATAAAAATTTTAAATTTTTTAAGAATTTTTAAATAAATAAATAAATAAAAACCGACACAACCCAGAAGTAACGACACACCTGAAAAAGAGATCAACACCGTTTGACCCCGATGAGAGAGCAACTCCGTGTACCCGGAGTGCAACACCACCGAAGAGACCAACTACTCGTACCTGAGATCCCGTACTCCTGAAGTCATCGACTTCGTGCACGAGCGTCCTTGACACCGTCGACTTCGTACACGAGAGTCCTTGACACCGAGGATCCGAGATCTCGTACCCGAGTATTCGACACTGAGTACCCAAAACAACGGGGTGTCGCCCACCCTAGAAGGGTCCCGTCCCTAACTTGGGTACAGTGGACGTAACGGTTCACCTAAGAAATGGTGACTCGGTGGTCCCTTAAGATTGAATCCTAACAACATTCACGGTGTCTAACTGTCGATAAAATCACAGTTGTAGGTTGTTTTCACGATAAGGATATGAAGACAATACAAGACTTTCCTCTTTACTTGCCTCATGTTTATAGGTTTATGTCTTGACTGTCCCACAGACTAACGATCTGAATCTCAAGTCCGATAACCGTAAACTCATTTCTATATAGTTTTAAAGTGTTTCTCTGAACTTCAGAAACACCTAGACTTTGTTTACTGGATTTGTAAACGTGTACCTGATTAAATTCGTTTCCAAACAAATGAAACACAAATCTCTGTCTTTAGACTCTTCTTTCCTTCAAAATCCAATTTACCTTCCTTGTGAACTCTAAAAGTCTTGAGGTCCTATAACTGTTTATATGTCTCGAAAAGTCTCCCCAGGACAACCCGAGTCCTTCATCTTCAATCGTAACTGTACTACCACTATTGTCGGCATGTTTACGTGTTTCGTTAGACGAATTTAAAAACTTGGACTCTACCAACCTCTCCTTCTTTACGTTAGATTGTAACTTTAGATTTGACATCGGGTACCTGACACAACAACCTAATGCACATTTCCACGAACTTCTTCCTATTCTAAAAAGATCTTACTTAATTTAAACACATTAATTAAAGTTAAAACTCTCTTTGGCGGATCATAGTGAAATCGGGTAACTTATACAACAGCTTAATGTACATTTCCACGAACTTCTTACTATTCGAAAAGATCTTACTTAGTTTAAAAACGTGAATTAAAGTTAAAACTCTCTTTGGTGGATCATATTGCGATCTCTTTTTTAAATAATTCGATTAATATTACTTCTATTTGTGTTAAATGTCATAGTACGTATGCACACACGACTTCCTTTGGCCCTATATAGGACTCTCTATCTACCACCCTGAGTATACGTAAACTAGACTTTGTTGTTTCAGAACTCTTTAGGGATTTTACTGTCGAGACTCAAAAGGTGGAGGGATACTATTGTTCTAATGGGGGAGTCGATATTCTGTTCCACTCGACACAGAACTCACAGATATGAACATGGAAAAGTCATAGAAGACTTCTTGTGTTTACGTCTGAGACAACGACCCTGAACCTGATCTTCCTTTTATTAAATAAGAAAGGTTACCTTAGAAACCCAAAGAAAGACAAGAAGGGTCCACCACGGTCACCATTTTTTGAGTCCTCTACGTTCTCTACACCCCAAACTGGGGATTCAACCCTTCTAGGGACCCCTTCCTTTACCGTTGGGTGAGGTCACAAGAACGGACCTTTTAGCGAACCTGTCTTCCCAGACCACCCGACGTTAGGTATCCCAGTGTTTCTCAGTTTATACTGACTCGTACGTACGAACGTAAGACACAGGTAGGAATAGGACAAGAAGGTTGGTTGAGTAAATTTCGATTCTTTCAAAAAGAATTAAAAAATTTATGTACAATACGTTACCTCCTATTTCAAGAATCTAATATATTTTTCTTGGTTCTAAGACAGAATTCGGAGTTAAAATTACCCCTTGTTTTATGGAAGTAACGAAGACTAACAAGACTCAAAAGAATTTTGGTACTTGTTCTCCGACAAGTGTACTTGGTGTGACTTCCTTATTACAAAAATGTCAGTGTCCCTAACACCTTTGTTATGTATACTAAGAGATTCAACTAAACCTAAGTGATCTTGTTTAATAACCTTATTTCACGAAATAGACACCATTTTTAATACAAAATTTTACTGCTCAGGAACTGACGACAGTCTACGATATGAAGTAAGACTTTCACTTGAGGATATTTCTCGACTTTAGACTCTCTTGTCTTAGTTGAAGTCTCACAAACACAATATAGATAATAAGAATAGAAACGTACAAAGGGATATTAGAAAGTCGCAGATCTGTATAAATAAAGTCATTTAAGTTCATATTTAACTGAAGATAAACGCTTTGTATTTTACTACACTTGACCTACTTTTTGTATAATAGTTAATTTTAAAGTAAGTACTTTAAGATATGTACGAGTACTATATTTATTGACGAACAATATTAAAAGAGTTTAATTGGATTGAATTTTACTTAGGGTTACTTTGACTTCGATATTTTATAAAATAGTACATAAAATTCAACTATCACCTAAGTAATTTTATACTTATCTTATCGTGTGGACCAAGACTGATTTATAACAGTCCGTCGTAGACGATGTGTCTATAAATATCTCTAACCCGTAGTTAAAACACATGTCATATTAAAGTCTCCTTCAAGAAACTACGAAAGTTACAACTAAGAACGGTAGAGTCAATAGGAAAGGACAGAAACAAATAAAGGTCAATTGTCTCAAGAGTGAGGAGAAAAAGAAAGTTAAATGAACGACATGAATGGCATTGTAAGTCTTACGTAAGTCTTTAAGTTTCAGTCGGAAAAGTCTATAGGATACAGTAAACAAAACGTTAACTAAAGTCATTTTTGTACAAATGAAACTTCTTCATTTATAACCCTATTCTTACTCACTAATAAACCGTGTTTAGTTGTCTCTATGTCTGAGTCAAAGGTCCGACTTTCACGGTCAAAGTACTCTTGTCCACTACAAACGGAAACTCGATTATAGTGTAAAATTCGAAGTACTCCATCCAGAAACTACTCCCGTAAATGTCGCTTACCACTTCTACTAAAGACTTATACTTGTGTAGAACTTCCAGGTTCACTCAGTTGATAATATATAGTCTATGTATATAGTGATACCTCACTATCCGTCACCCGGATAGAGAAAACCTTTACCGGGAAGTAATATTGGTTTACTTATTGTAACTCTCAGTGGATGAGAAGGATGTTTACTCCAGTGTAAAATGACTTTGGGTTAAGAAACTGGTGACTCGACTTAATCGATCTTGTGTCATTCCTTGTTTCGTTCTCTTTCTACATTGTGGTAAAATCGTCTCCAACGAGGTAAACAACGTATTACACTTTAACAAGAAGGACCAGTACTCATCTCATAAAGACTTGATAAAAAGTAATGAATAAATATATGAAAAATTTACTAGGTCCAAACTATGTCCTATGTCCTACGAACCCCGACCACGAGACCCTACTTGGTCTCCCTACCATGTCCCTCCGTCTACCCTCCCCCCCAGTCCTACCGCTTATGCACATGTGGGTACCGCCTAAGTACAACTACGTACCGTTTTGGTTATGTTATAACATTTGATTAATCGGAGGTTAATTTTATTTATTTAAATTTATTTTTTATTTATTTACCAGATACAACGTTACTGATACTAATCTTAACTGACAAAAAATGAACACCGACCATAATTTTATGTCAAGACCCTTCGATGGACCTCTTTCTCGTAGAGACTCTGGACTAACCAACTTAAGTTTGCGGAAGGAGGTCTACTATTAATTACTACGTATACGTATTCTTATATGTAACACCAGTGACGACAATGTTATTTCATAAAACATACACTTAACGAGATAAAATGTCATGGATCCTGAAGGGATCACTGAGTCCACCATTTCTTAGACAGACGTCACGTTCTCTGGACCCAAGCTCGGGACCTAGTCCTTCTAGGGGACTTTTTCTATTGCCGATGGGTGAGGTCATAAGAACGGACCTCTTAAGGTACCTGTCTCCTCGGACCGTCCGATGTTTACACACAAACAAAATTCACTACTTAACTCTAAACTTCAAGTTTTCTAAGACGTCTATAGAAGGTTTTAACGTAAAGGGTACTTCGTGTTTACTACAACTTCTTCTTTATATAATTACCCGTCATTAATAGACATAGAATAAAAGGGTACCTCAATCTCTCCTAAAAATACCAGTAATTGTTCAGAGGACGTACTTACTCTTCGTCAAATACGGGGGTTTCACCATGTACCTAATAACGAGAAGACTTGGTCCACTACAACCCTACAAACTAAAGTAAGTTCTCGTCACCTTGTCACCGAGAGGTTCACAGTGGGGATTGGTCGTCGTTATCGTAGTCGACCATCGTTCACTCTTCATGTCCAAGGGAAACGACACATTTTCGAAAACTCAAATTAATCCAACGTAAACAAATAAAAACAAAAGTAGTGGGATCCTCTACCCAGTTTTTTCTATAACGATACTAAATACAGTTTCTTACAGACGGATACAAAAGGAGATACTCAAAACATGATAGGTCAGAATGTAAGTCCGGAATTAGGTAAAAATCAAATAAAAACACATACCACAATTTCTTACAAGATTAAAGTGAAAAAAAATGTACATCAACAGGTCAAAGGGTCGTGGTAAACAACTTCTCTGATATAAAAGAGGTCGCATATCAGAACGGAGACAACATCTCACTAACTGGATACGCGGATACGCGGATACACGCACCCAAATAAAGACCCGAAAGATAAGACAAGGTAACTAGATGTATATACAAAAGCACGGTCATGGTATGACATCTCTCACTTGAATTCTAATGGTCTCCCCGTCCCATCACCCCTCCCTATTCAACCCTCAAACCCTAACTGAACATGTGTACCGATATGAATTTTGTTGGTTGTTCCTGGATGACATATCGTATCCCTTCCAACGAGTTATGAGACATCATTAGATTTACCCTTTTCTTAAACTTTTTCATATCTATGTACATATACATATTGAAACGAGATATGGACTTTGATTGTGTAACAATTAGTTGATATGAGGTTGTATTTTATTGTTAACAAAATTAAATTTTCAATTTTTTTGTTTATGTCTAAGAAACCCGGGGAAGGGTCTGGGATTTAGTTTCGGAGATCCCGATTCTTGGACGGAAGACACCAGATTGTTCCGGAGGTTCACTAAGATTATGTGTAGTTTCAAACTCTTACTGACGGGATCCCGTGGAGAGATGTAGTTCTTTCCTATTCCCCGACCGTCTGTCACATACACAATCCATACCTCCACTAGTCCATCGTAACTGGATTACGTCAAAATCTTTCTATAGAACTTTCTGTAGAATAGAAACTGCCGAGTGTGGACTGTAAGGAAGTAAGAGATACCAACAGAGTATTCAACTCTTAAATGATATCCAATCCAAAATGATACTGGGGCTTCTCAGGTTCGGAACTAGACTGGGGGTCAAGGATGGTAAAACAGACGGAGACTATAAACAAACGTCTGTAAGAACGGAACATGGTTGAGACGATTTTTGGGTCATTCGATTTGAAATCTCAGTTAGGAAAACATTAAAGAGGGACCAGATAATGGTGTTTACGTGATAATAGAGGACTATTACCATTGATTCGTTGTGGACCGACCTCCGAGAGGATTCCGTCCTTGAAATAGTTAAAATGAGTAGGAAGATACGTCACTATGGGATCACTTACAAATTATTACCTAACCTTTTACTTCGGGACTAAACATCCTAACGACTGTCGACACGATAGTTATGAGGGTGGTGTCAGTTGAAGTTTTATGGTTGCACTACTGTGGTTTGGGTCTCAACCCTCCCCTACTCGTGTGTCCCTAGAGGGTTCTGACATCCTGGACCAGGGTCCTATGACGTCGGGGATGGAGGACAAGGGAGGGTCTGTGGACGATTTGTCATACACGAGTTACAACAACAAGTAACAAAACAACGATTCAGTACGGGCTGAGAAAACACTGGGATACCTGACATCGGGTAGTCCGAAGAGCCAGGTATCCTAAAAGGTCTGTTTTTATGATCTCACACAACTTTAAAAGAAAAGGTCCCTGATAAGGTCTGGGTACCTACCTTAGGTACAGAAGACGTGACCGTCCACCTAAGATATGGTGACTCGGTAGTTCCTTCGGGTCTACACGTTATTTGTTGATAAATTGTTTACTTACTTTTACCTCTCTAGTCACACTTCGGGAGTGTGGTGACCTGTTCTTTCAGTTATAAGTACACGGTAACTACTTCGTACCGTAGATATCTTCACCCATCGTGTAAACCCTAAAAGGGAGTAAGAATAGGTCGGAACTTCTTATGTATCTACTGTAGTTCAACGTATTTGTAAACAGTGTATTATTTTTTGTCTTTATAAGGACATTTATCCATATTGTCGTTGAGATTGAGTAGGGGTTTATTAGTTGCGTAAACTTAATTATCCTCATATATTAAAGTTTCGTCTTTATCAGATATAAAATTGTAGAAATTCACTTGAACAGTAACTTCACCCGATTGGTTTGATTACTTAATTGTAAACATCTACACTGAGAAAAAAAGGAAAAATCGGAATAATTCCTATACAATTCTAATATACTTTATGATAAATTATTTCGGGAGTCAATGAAATGACTCGTAATCATTTATGATACACGTTTCTTCAGGATAAATTGTAAAATCATTATAGAGTCCTATTCCTAAAAGGGGATTTGATAAATGATTTCGTTTATCTTAAACGACTTACGAAAGTCTTATTTACAGATAAGCGGTCATGTTAAAATATTGGGATAAACCTTTCTTTTCGATACGGGAGGTGGAAAAGAAAGACGTCCTGGTTTCGACTAAAGACACTGAAGTTTTGTACATAAAACTGATGTTTCGAAAACAATTCCAGAGACGTTAATCTATTATCTTTGGTTGCGCCAAGGAGGAAAGGGGGCAGGCAAGAAGTGAAAAATTTACGAGGGACACCCACAAGTACAAGTGACCATAAGAGAAAGTTGTTAAGGACATTCAATCGGAAAGAAACACCCATTCATTCTCAAACGTTTTGAAATGTGGGAATAAGAAGTTAATTTATGGCTGTGCCTCGCTGTCACACCCCGTACGTTTAGTCGCCCTGGAGGGACACCCTTAGCCCCGACCTTCTGACCAAGTGTAACTTTCGTCTGTCGCGACAACTGTGACCGACAGTTTTTCCGGAGTGCAGAAACTTTCTTTTAGAATTAGAAGAAATAAGTACACACTTGTCCAGGTCCGGGCGTAGGGCCCTGAGTCTACGTAACCGACGAATTTGAGGTCCAACGATCCAAAACCCCGTCTCAGACAAACGACACAGATCAAGGGGGTTACCTACTCCTGACTTTTAATTTTAGACAGACTGTGTCTGGTACCGAAAAGACAGAGACAAACTTCTCTGTACCGTTGGACCCCGCTTTACTTTTCCTTAAAATAACTCGCGTTTTGGTGAGTTACAACTTTACGACCTACCCCATACCTTACCACTAAACCCCGTTGGCCATCTAACAAATATCTGTCACCCTATCGACAGTTAGTTCCGTGTTACCGTTTTAAACATAGTCCCATCTTTTTTTTTTTTCGAAAAAATCACAGACTTGAGGGCAAAGGACAACTTTACGAGCTGAGATGCTTATTTTTCGGAAAAAAGGGGGGAACTTCAAAGGTTCACGTTTTTAAAGGTTTATTGTCTCTACGACAATGACAATTTGTAGCAAACTAGACCCACCGTACCATGAATAATTGTCAAATTTCGCTTCGATATGGGGTTTCTAGAAGACATGTCACACAGACAACGTAAACTTTAAAGACAGAGAACCAAAATAGACAAGAAAGGTGTAAAAATGATTATCTTTTGTCTTCTTTGTTTCTACATTGGGGGTTGACCTCTAGTAGATTCTATAAACCCTTGTTCTACATGACCTTCTAAATTTTTTGAATTATGTTTTTCTAAAACTAGTATCCTAACTAAAATAAAACTTTTATTCAAAAGAACTCACGAGAAAAGTTAGTAATTATTCTGTAAAGTTAACGACCATCATAAACTTTCCTACATAGATATGTAAATCATCCTTTTTTTCGATTATTAATCGTTGTGTTTTATCTAAAAGTTTTATTAAAAACTGAGACACAGGGGTCTCTTTAGAATCCCGTACGTTCATTATAATTACTGTAATTGGATGGATCAAACAATCAGTTTACTCAAAAAATAAATTTTTCATCTCCAAACTGATACTGACTAAGTACAACTATATACCGTCTTTGGTTGTGTATAACATTTCGTTAATAGGGAGTTAATTTTTATTTATTTAAAAATTTTTCATTTCCAAACTCTAGAATAATCTATTATTATCTGAGGTTATCTCGGAGATTTAAAGACTCATAAAGAATCTGAAGAAACTTAGCTATCATTCGAAACAGACGTAAATACCTCTGTCATCGTGATTTAGCAGACATTTTCTGCGAGTACGGACCCAGGACAAGATCCTTCCATGTAAACGAGACAACCCAGACACTGTTAAGGTGGGTTCAGTGAAAACCTAAGTACAGTACAGAAACATTCTACTGATTGGTTCCTATCCCCAAACCAGGAATTCTTCCCTTTCTTCGTCTGGCTTTCGTTTCTTCCGGTTGTATTTGTAAGATAATAGTAAAAACCAAACCTTCGTACGATTAATTAGTAGAAAGAATAAGGGTTGGTCAAGACTTGTCAAACTCTTTATCGACATCCTAATGAAGACTCTAATTTTTAAACGTTTTGGTGCCTTGAACGGACCTTCAGGTCACCAATTCTGAAGAGTAAAGGTTACGTCCCCTACGACCAAGTTAGGGACCACCCCCCATGATTCTAGGGTGTACGGTGTTCCGTGGCAGTTTTCTAAAAAAATTTAACGTTTTGGTTTAACCTTCTACACCAAATAAAAGGTACAAAAGTGGTTAAAGGAACTTTTTTCCAAATAGGGGATCGTGATGGGATTTATCTAATTTTACAACCACTTTATATGAAATATTGGGACTCATCCGTATAGTCCATTCATTTCGTTCTCAAGGCATTATGGATCTCTTTAAAATACTCTGTTTAGACCCGAACCCCTCGTCCTCCCCTATCGTGTAAGATCCCTATAAAACTAACAGAACTCGTCAGTAGTTTTAGTGACCTGTTAATTCACCTATAAATAGGTTAGTCAGTAAAAGTGGTTAGTATTTTTATTGTCATCCTCTCGACCTTGATACACGGGTTTTGTAGTGTCAGGGGGAATCCCTACTGATGTTGAGACTCAGGACAGACGGTGGGAAGGGTGGTGCAGTTCGTAAAGTCAGACGATAGGTTATCTTTCCCATTCTTGTACGGGACAGGGTGGTATTTTGTCTCTCCAACCTAGGTGATAAGACCGTCAAGTGATTCAGAGACCTTCACTTCCATTTAAAGACACACGAGTCTACGAGTCAGTACGGACTGAGAAACGTTGGGGTTCCTGACATCGGGTTGTCCGAGGAGACAGGTATCCTAAGAAAGTTCTTAGGACCTTACCCAACGGTAAAGGAGGGGAACTCCTAGAAGGGTTGGGTCCCTAGTTTGGGGGCAGAGGACGTAACGACCACCTAAGAAATGGTAATCACGGTGGACTCTTCGGGTCTAAAGATATGTACCAGAATTACGACTATTCTTGACGTTCTTCCCCGGCTGTCTATACGATCTTATTCTTGGTATTTCCTGACTTCGTAGGAACGTTAAAAGGTATCGGGGAGATTGAGGTTCTCACTTTTTTTACAATTATACGAATGTAAAGGGGTGTTCTTGATCCTTGTCGGTCCAACGATACAGAAGTACAACCGTAAAACCTAATAATCGAAAACGATTATAAAATTTAATTAAAAATAACCGTATATCAACGAATTGTTAAAAAACAATCAAAGATGATATGTCGTTTCACTTAGTTGATATGTATATGTCTATGGGGGAGAAAAAAGTTAAAAGAAGGGTAAATCCAGTGGTGTCTCGTGACTCAAGGGACACGATATGTCATCCAAGAGTAATCATTAGATAAAACATACATCACGCTCGATTCAACGAAGTCAGCAGACTGACAAACACTGGCATACTTGTCATCGGGTGGTCCGAGAAAACACAAGGTCCGTCCTTATAACCTCACCCAACGGTACGAGAGGAGGTTCCCTAGAAGGGTTGGGTCCCTAACTTGGACTCAGAGAATACAGTGGACGTAACCGTCCGTCCAAGAAATGGTGATCGTGGAATATATACCCTTCAGTATGTATTAGTTAAGACAAAGCTACAGTTAGGGTTAGAGGGTCAAGTAGGGTGTAAGGACAAAGGTGAATCTACAGGTAAGGAAACAAGAGATAGAGGTTAAATTTCAATAATTTAGTGAAACTCGAAGTTTTTCCCTTTTTTTTAAAGTACTTATATTTAGTACGATTATGTCATTATTATTACATCTATGAGACCCCTACTCCTCCTGTGTAAACTTTAAGGTGTTTCGTTTTACCAAAACTTTGTACATAAAGAGAAATCCCACTCCCCGTCCCTCCCCCACACCAAACTAGGAGGACAAAACCCCGGTTAAAGGATAGTGATGTAGGAAGTCGACGAATTGACGATGGTGAGTAACGAGGGGACTTTAAAATTAAGTGACCCGAAGGGACCACCGAGTCTACCATTTTTTAGACGGACGTTACGTCCTCTGGGTCCAAGTTAGGGACCCAACCCTTCTAAGGGACCTCTTCCCTTACTGTTAGGTGAGGTCATAAGAATGGACCTCTTAAGATACTTGTCTCCTCGGACCACCCGAAGTCAAGTACCACACCGTTTCTCAGTCGGTACTGACTCATTGATTGTGATTCACAATAATGTTTCCTATTCTTCTGTAAATAAATTTTAGAATCCTTTTTATGAATAGGAAAGAAATCTTGATAATTTACACGGTAAAGAGTCAGGGGCAAGAGAAGGAAGTGGGAGTTCCTTTACCTTTTTAAAACTCACTACACGACTGGGATTTAAGGACCCAAGAGATCTAAAGTCGGAAAGTAATATTTAGTTGGAATTTTTTTAATTGGGTCGTGAACTTTAACAGATACCGTAATGATAACTAAGGTAAGGTAAAATGTTTCCAATGAAAAGGGAATAAGATCTGTAAGGTTTCTTGAAGACTTATCGGTATTGTTCCTGACTTTACTTTTAGTTTTATTTGATGGGTTTACCGTTTACGATTTTCTCTTTTTTAACGTAATTCAAAAGGTACAAAGTTTAGTTTACATTATAAACAGAATTTTTATTTTGATCTGTATTTGAAGACTTATAAAGTTTTAATATTTTGTACTCAGTTTACTAAAAAAAAAATTGGTTTTACTATTATAGTGACTTGATTTGTGCACAGACCCCTTTATTGGGACTGGAAGAACCCGTAAAACAGAAACTGGTTGGTAGTGTAAATAAATAAAGTAACCAATGAATTAATAGTAACTGGGAACCATAGACAAAGAATAGTACTAGAGACAGTTATGAAAGGGGTCACGGGATTCCGACGAAAACCGAAGGTAACAGAGACAAGAGTGGTCCCTTAAAGAAATTCCAAAATGATCGTGAGAGTAAACTGTATCGGTTTGTTCAGGATCATACCAGTCCAAAACGAACGAAACCACTCTTTTGTGGTGGTTCAGAGTCGAAGACGTCTACAGATCAAGTAAGAAATCTTTCAGGACAACTTGTGACCCTACTTCTGTCTGAAAGAAGGAACCACAAAATACCTTTTACTGATTCATTGAGACCAGTTTCCAGATTGTAGGATCACCAGTGTAAGAGGGTATCTACTTTAAAGTCTCTCTAGGACCGAAGGAAAGTCAGTGTCAAGTCAAGTCAAGTCAGTGTCAGTACAGACTGAGAAACACTGGGGTACTTAGCGTCGTACGGTTCGGAGGGACAGGTAGTGGTCGAGGGTCTCAAGTGAGTTTGAGTACAGGTAGCTCAGTCACTACGGTAGGTCGGTAGAGTAGGAGACAGCAGGGGCAGAGGAGGACGGGGGTTAGGGAGGGTCGTAGTCTCAGAAAAGGTTACTCAGTTGAGAAGCGTACTCCACAGGTTTCATAACCTCAAAGTCGAAATCGTACTAAGGAAGGTTTCTTGTAGGTCCTGACTAGAGGAAATCTTACCTGACCAACCTAGAGGAACGTCAGGTTCCCTGAGAGTTCTCAGAAGAGGTTGTAGTGTCAAGTTTTTGTAGTTAAGAAACCACGAGTCGAAAGAAGTGTCAGGTTGAGAGTGTAGGTATGTACTGATGACCTTTTTGGTATCGGAACTGATCTACCTGGAAACAACCGTTTCATTACAGAGACGAATACTTATACGATAGATCCAACCAGTATTGAAAGGAAGGTTCCTCAATCACAGAAAATTAAAGTACCGACGTTAGTGGTAGACGTCATTAAAACCTCGGGTTTTTTTATTTCAGACGGTGACAAAGGTGACAAAGGGGTAGATAAAGGGTACTTCACTACCCTGACCTACGGTACTAGAAACAAAAGACTTACAACTCGAAATCCGGTTGAAAAAGTAAGAGGAGAAAGTGAAAGTAGTTCCCCGAGAAATCAAGAAAAAGTGAAAGACGGTATTCCCACCACAGTAGACGTATCTCGTCAGATTAAAGTGCCTCATCCTTCAAAGTAACATGATAATTGTAAAGGTAGAAATAGATTTCTTTTAGAGAAAGAAAGGGGGTCGAACCCCAGTAACATCCGACTCCACTCCCTTCCCACAACAGTCATCAGTCACGACCTGTAGGAGAGAGAAGGACCGAAACAGGAGAGATACTGGACGTCAATAAGAACCAAACGTCAACTACATGTGTACATTCATCCTCCAATCAACTTTAAGTCCCACGACTCAGAAGGGAGGACCCGGAGAGACGACGTAAGTGACCGGTAAGTACACCCTTTGACTGATGTGACGGGAGTAGAGTCTTCACGGAGGAGTCTGGTCAAGGGATGAGACAGTCGTAGATCTGAGGATCTGTGAGTATGGGTGAGTCTACGTTCCCAAGTGTCAGAGGTTCCCTCCACCTCGCACCCCCACCAGACTCGAGACGTTACAGAATATTCGAGGATACACAAAGATTAGACATCAGTATGAACGTTAGATACTTAAATATGGGTCCTTTGTATAGGTGTGGGAGTTGTGGGATGGGGACGTGGGTCTCTCGTTTTAGAATGAGTTACTTTACCAAAGGAAAGTTGGTGTATGTTATTAAAAATAATGGTTTCTCTTGTCACTTGACGAGTACAATTTTGTAGACGTAAATCCAATTATCGATAGGGTAGAGGAAGGTCTTATCCCTGAAAGAACCACCGAGTCATCATTTCTTAGGGGAACGGTTACATTCACCACGTCCAAGTTAGGGACCCAGTCCGTCTAGGGAGCCTCTTTCTTTACCCTCGGGTGAGGTCATTAGAACGGACTTCTTAAAGTACCTCTGACGACCCGTTGTCAGGTGTCCCAGTGTTTTCTCTACCTGTGTTGAATCACTGACTCGTGTGTGCGAGAAAGGTCTTACGACGTACGATTCAGTGAAGTCGTGGAAGGTCTTATCTTCACGAAATTTTTTAACTAATTAATTTATAAATGGTATGACCAAACCCATTGAAGAAGTTCTGCTCACCCTTTCCTTGAACCACCTTTTAAAATTAAGGAAAAGGTCAAAGTTAATAAGATTAGGACCAACTATTTCAAAATTTTTTAATACTCTGGACTGGGAACACTCCCGTGAGGGTTTGATTTGTTGAATACAGACCCGCAACGTTTTTGTGGTACAGAGTGGACAGTTACTTCCTTTCTACTTTGACGTAGTCAAAGCCGAAGATATGTCGTTTGTCCGTTTTCCTTTTAGTAGTCAAATTAGTATTCAGTGTCTGTGAGGTACAAGATAGTTCTTCGTTATCGATGTAGTAAACGGATTATTTTTACGTGTAGTCTACTCGATACTAAGTGAATTTGGTCTATAAGAAAATCGACCAGAGGAATTAACCATTTCCATTAATTCTAATTAACTGACCCCTACGGTTTTCATGGAGTGTTCGACTTTACAGTCTACTCGTATTTGCAACAATATAAATTATCTCACAAGAAATTCTCTATGAAAATGACACTCTCATTCATGACACAGTTTCTGTCGTAGTTATGACAAATAAAAGGGTTTACACCTAAACGTGACTCGTAAATTTCATGGAGTTTGTTTCCGTTTTCTATTTTATAAGGGAATATATGTGTTTCGAGAAAGGTATACCAGGATCCGATTTGTACTAAAATTTTCGTATACTTAACGATCGTCCGAAATATCATCTAACTAGTATTGAAACATCCGTCGACTTAACTTGACAAGTTTACGAGAGAGAAACCAGTGTTGAAGTTTACTCTTAAGTACTAAACAGTTTAATCCCATTAGGACCTTTTTCTTTCATGTTATTCTCTAGGTGGCTCAATTTTGTGTTTTACCTTTGACACCAAGGACCGCCTCTGTTGAGGCCGGCCTATGTAAAATATTTTGTTTAGTTCTAGACCGAAGACCAATCCTACTGTAGTTGTATGTTTCTTATTGAGGTCCAGTACCCTACAGACCCGTTCCTCTACAGTTTCCTTACGTCCGGTGCCTTGGGACCGATAAACGACGCAATTTTCGTCGATTCATTATAAAGTAGAAGAAGGATTCGAAAGGAAGGAGAAGACAGAAGAGTATTGTGACGGTAGAAGTGGGTATTTGTAGACGAAGTGACGTTCTTATTTTCAACCGAAAAAAAGTCTCCACTAACTTAACTTCGACTTTCGGTAGGGTTCTGACTGGGTCCTACGTGAAGGAATCGGTCTTCTCTACGAAAGCTGGGTGATTATGTGTTTCTTCGGTTTGGAATTTACGAAGTATTGTAAAATTTTTTACGATATGAATTGGACCACGAAAATGTCGTTATTCCTGAATTTGTTACCTGACTAGGGAAACTTTGGTATTTGATACCTTGGTCGAATTAGGTGTTACCGTTGGACATGGAAAGTCTGTTTCGAACTAACAAGAAGGAAACACTACCAAAATGTAGAACGGTAGACTATACCGCTATAATAAACTGTCGATAGACAAAATAAAGAGATTGACGGATGTGACTCGACGAATGAAGACTTTTACTCCTCGTAATTTCACAGAGCCTACAGGTCGGGGTCAAACTTCTTACTCCTTCTTGACCCACTTAAGGAGACATGTCCCGAGTTCTACTTATACAGAAGGACCAAGAGGAAAAGTTCGACAAAACAACTCGGATTAAAAATCGGCGAAAAGTGTTTACGTCGCAAGTCAAGAAGATCCTTGTGTATTTTGTAACTACTCACTCTTTAGTTGGGGGAGGGGGTGAAGATTCACCTGTCTTCTTTTTGATTCCTTTAGTCTTTAACAAAAAATTAACTCTTTTACATCGACTTCGACTTCGAGGTTATAAAACCGATGGACTATATTTCTCGACTGAGGAACCTTTTCTAAGACTACGACCCTTTCTAACTCCCGTTCTCCTCTTCCACCGTTGTCTCTTACTCTACCAACCTACCGTAGTGACTGAGTTACCAGTACTTATACTCGTTTGAGACCCTCTATCACTCCCTGTTCCTTCGGACCACACGACGTCAGGTACCCCAACGTCTCAACCTGTACTGACTCACTGACTTGTTGTCGTCTATAATTTATCTCTTATTACGGTACGTAACCGTGAATGACACTGGGTCACGGTCCGTGTTATAAAATCCACAAGTTATCGAAGTAAAGAAAATCACTTTTTTGTTGGTTACTCTATCTATGAATGAAAGGTGTAAAATATCGACCCTCTCTACTCCCGATTCTCTCTATTGAACAGGTTCCAATATACAATACCTCCTTGTCTCGACACTCAACTAAGGTCTGAGTTTTGAGAATTTTTATTACGGCTATGTATTTATAATTAATACCCTAGTGATTACGTCTCTCAAGATGTCCATGTTCGAAATCTAATATGTATCTTAAACTCCACCCCTTTTATCTTTACAGTGTATCCAAACAAAACTATTATTTTATTCTATTTTGTGTTAACGACCGAATTATTTTTTTTAGTGATAACCGTAAAATCTTCTTTATTCTGTTAATACCTGTGCTCAAACTCGTTTGAGGTCTTCTAACACTTCCTGTCCCTTCGGACCGTACGATATCAGGTACACCAGCGTCTCGGTCTGCCTCGTTGACTTGTTGTCGACCTTTACGGTCTGATGGACTGGACGGAAAACTCTTTGGACATACGTCCAGTCCTTCGTTGTCAATCTTTACTGTACCTTGTCTGACCAAGTTTTATCCCTTTCCTCATGCAGTTCCGACATATAACAGTGGGTCGAATAAATTGAATATACGTCTCATGTACTACTCTTTGAGACCCGACCTACTTCGTGTTCGACCTTAGGTCTAACGGTCCTCTTTATAGTCGTTTGAGTCTATACGTCTACTGTGGTCGAAATACCGTCTTTCACTTCTTCTTGATTTCTCGGAGAACTACTTTTTCCTCTTCTTTTTTAAACCGAATTTTGAGTTATAAGTCTTTTGATTCTAGTACCGTAGACCAGTGTAGTGAAGTACCGTTTTATCTACCCCTTTGTTACCTTTGTAAATGTCTGAAATAAAACCCCCCGAGGTTTTAGTAACGTCTACCACTGACGTGGGTCCTTTAATTTTCTGCGAACGAGGACCGTTCTTTTCAATACTTGTTGGCTCTGTCATATAATTTTTCGTCTCTGTAATGAAACGGTTGTTTCCAGACAGATCAGTTTCGATACCAAAAAGGTCATCAGTACATACCTACACTCTCAACCTGAGATTTCTTTCGACTCGTGGCTTCATAGCTACGAAAACTTGACGCTACAACCTCTTCTGAAACCTCTCAGGAAACCTGACGTTCCTCTAGGTTGGTCAGGTAGAATTTCCTTTAGTCAGGACTTATAAGTGACCTTCCCGACTACGACTTCGACTTTGAGGTTATGAAACCGGTGGACTACGCTTCTTGATTGAGTAAACTTTTCTGGGTACTACGACCCTTTCTAACTTCCGTCCTCCTCTTCCCCTGGTGTCTCCTACTCTACCAACCTACCGTAGTGATTGAGGTACCTGTACTCAAACTCATTTGAGGTCCTCAACCACTACCTGTCCCTCCGGACCGCACGACGTCAGGTACCCAGTGTTTCTCAACCTGTACTGACTTGATGACTTGACTTGACTCCTTGGGACTTCACTCGTAAGATCTTGAGGGCACTTTCTGTATCACGGAAAAATGAGTCCCGTGTCCCGTGAGAGACGTCCAGGTCGATCACATTGGTTGGGGCAATAGGAGTACCCAAGGGGAAGTACACGAACGACGTCTTTTGACACTAAGGTTGTTTCCCGTTTGGTACAATAAGACAAAGGGAGGAATAGATTACACCAATCCCCGGTACAGTAAACTAGAAAGACATGTTTGAACACTTGAGACGAATTGAAAGAGGAAGACTGTCGGTATGTTAAATTTAAGAAAAGGAGGGAGATTAACAGTGACTACCAGGTCTCTAGAATTAGACATAGATTTCTTCAACCTTTAAACGTAAAACTTCGGTTCCCAAATAAACCTGTAGGTAATTTTGAATTTCTAAAATTTAGGTAAATAAGAGGACTACTAAGTACCTCTCAAAGAAAAATCCAAAAGACTACTTAGAACGGAGTTAGTCTTTCAATTGATACACATCATTGTATATGTGACTAGGAGCTCCGTAAATATGATGAAATAACAATAATCTTTATTTTACATCATTGTCTACCAAGTGTCTAAGATTGTTTGTATAGTTTATGTGTAATTTAGGGACGTGATCTGAAAAATGGAATTTTTTTCCTTCTTTACCATCGAAGATTTTTTAATGAAGAAAAAAAAAAAAAGGTTTATGGGAGGTGACGAAATCTTGTTCAACTAAACTACGACATCCTTATTCAAAATTTGGTCAGTCATTAGTCATAGGTCATCTTCTGGTTTAAAACAGGACATAGTTTTACAAAATGAGGGATTCTATGTCCGAGTTACGGTATAGTTCCTATTCACCAGTAGGATCTGTAAGACTGTCAACTTTCCTCAACGTATTTCTAACGTGAACCTACCGTACTCTAGAACCCTGAAGAGAGTTTCAACACAATTGGTGTGGTAAAGTTTCAAATATAAACAATTCCATCTGACCTATTACTTTTAATACTACCAACGTAAATGACAGGTCGAATTTAGTGAGGTCTTATGGTTTTGAGAGTTTCCAAGTTACATACCGAATTTGGTATCTACTCTCTAACGTTTCCTTCATTAATACGAAGAGACTACGACAATACGAGTCCATTATAGACGAAAACACACCTCATCACGGTCCTGATACACTTCTTTCTACGACGGTAGAGATCCTTCAAACACTTCTATCTTATACTTTTGTAGCTGTCTCGACTTCAGACCGGTCTTCGTTAATTCGACTAAAAGGAAGTGAAACGGATTAGGACGGTTCATATCACATAATGGTAACAAACCGTTATCTGGAAATAAAAGGATGATGACCCCACCGAATGTGACTTAATTTTTTTATGTAAATTTTTCGCAATCTACAATCGGTAACAGGATATAATCTTTAATACACGAACCAACAAGACACATTGAGAAACACTGAGGTACCTGACATCGGGTGGTCCGAGGAGACAGGTACTCTAAAGGGTCCGTTCCTATACCTCACCCAACGGTAAAGGATGAGATCCCCTAGAAGTGGTGGGTCCCTGACTCGGGTGTAGAGGACGTCGAGGACGTGACCGTTCGTCTAAGAAATAGTGACCCTTTGGACCCTTACGGTACATATTTAATATCTCTATGTATTTACTACACAATTGGGAACTCCTCGATTCATCCCCTTCACCTGAACACTTACTTATGTAGGTGGACTACCCGATACAATCAGTGAACGTACCTGCACCCGGGAGTCTTCACATGGTCTATGTCGTCTATGCCCCATTCACCCCTCTCCGTTGGTCTTTTCGAAGTGACTCTACTGAATTGGACTTGGTCTTCTTCCTCCTTGTTTCAAATCCAACAAGTTCAAGGAGTCGAAGATCTTCTATTTAACTATAAAGTAAAATGTAAAAATGGAATTTTTATAAAGTTTTAATAAAGGATAACGAACTGATATATTTGAAAACCGTCAGTACAACGGGTTCTTCATCCGTGTATACCGTCAAAAGTGGAAAATTTGGTCACTTTTAGAAGCTAATAGTTCAAAGAATTACGTCCGATAATCAGACTCGGTAACCCAAGTGAGTCAACAAGAGGTCCCTACAAAAATCCTGAAAGGTACATAAATAGGTTACGTTTTGGATATTAATAACCGAGGAAATATGGTGGTGTTCTAGAAATTACTAAAAGAATCACAGAACTCAATTTAACGATTCTTACAGTATTCACAATTGTCGGTCGAACATCCTTTGGACATAGGTACAGAAACTCACCCTTTTTATTTGACCGATTATGTGTGTTAACCGTTGGTACTTTCTTAGTCACTATTATATTACTTTTCTCTTCTCCGAAACCTCAGTCTAGTCCCTCACTTAAGATCGACACACAAAATACTCGACATACTGTAAAATCATTACAACATAGTATACTAACAACATTTTTAGTGTAATTTACTACATCTCTCTGTCTAACCCGGGATCTTATTCTCCTTTCGAGTCTAAAGTGAAAATTCAAATCAAAGATATAGTTGTTTTACTTTTATTTCATTAGATGTAACATCTCTTTATCCATAATCAACTATATTACGTGAGAGTGTACTGTTGGACCAGAACTGGTATCACACAGATAGTGTTCATGAGTTGAACCGAGAACATCGTTCTTTCGTTATGTCTGTTATACATTTATTTTGTAAGGATAAATTACCCAGAGACAAGGTGTTTTTGGAATACTAGTGATTTTAAATTATAGTGTGTTTAAAGTACCCACATTTTATAATCAAAAAAAGTCAGTAAATTTTTACATTTTTAGGAAGAATGGGTATCAAACAGTTCGACACTGGGTATGGTAGTACCTTGTCGGGATCCCTAGATACCAATGGTACAAACCAACCACAACCATTACCGACGAACGAGAACCTAAAAAAAACAAACAAACATTATAAGGTTCAAAATATAGGATACTATTATGGATGTAACAAAATAAATTGTAAGGGTTCTTGTGATCCTACATCCGTGGAGAAGAGTCGACTACTTATTTGATTTCAACGTTACTAATTTAGTTAAGGATTGATATAAGGTCCTTCGAGAGTCATCTCACCCTCTAAACCAGTATATTTGTCCTAAGACAGGAGTCTCTTGAATGTAAAACTCTTCCCCTCTTTGTATTACATGTTCACTTTTTTTTAGTATTCTAGAAATGTCTAATACTGTGTAAAAACTTCCTTTATCGCTCCACCGATATTATCTCTTATACTTTCGTAGACTTATTTATGAAACACGTCTTACAAGTTCTTTCTAGAGACGTTATTTACCTGAATAGATACTTTGTCTTTGACTGAGTGTCTTCTTCTCTTATTTGCACCAACGGTTCCCCTACCCCTCATCCCCCTCCCTACCTAACCCTTTAACCCCACTCGTCTACACTTGATAGTATACCCTGACCATTTGTTGTTCCAGGATGACATATCGTGTCCCTCGATATAAGTGTTAGAACTATTTGGGATTACCTTTTCTTATACTTTTTATTACATATGTATACGTATTGACTTAGTGAAACAACATGTCGGTTTAAATTGTGTTGTAACATTTAGTTGATATGAAGTTATTTTATTCAAACTTTAAAAAAAATTTTTCTTTCCAGAGATGTTACCACTGTAACCTTGTGTCTAGGTTTCTGATCCTTACTTGGTCGGTACCTCTCAGTCCCGTTCAGGGTTTCCTACCGTACTCGAACTGTTATTCTTCAGTCACACTGTTCTCAGTCTATGTCTTTCTACCCCTCTCGACTTTAATCTCTGTGTCCGTCTCTTTCAATACATCCCGGTTATTCGGTGTGGTTACCTAAACGGTTAATACTTATGTCACCCTTCAGTAATTACACCAAAATCTTCCTCTCCCCGACACTAAGTCACTTACTAAACGTGTCCCAGTCTAAGACCTTTGTCTTCAGGACCCTCTTCCGATAACGTCACCAGTACCTGTCTCTCCTGCCACCAAACCTGTCCCTCCGTTGGTACCTTCGTTCCTCATCCCCCTATATTCTAGCTTAAACCTGTATTTTAAATATCCTAAACGACTATCCCACTTGAAACCCTTTACTCTTTTTCCTTCCTCAGTTCCCACTCGATATCTGAAGACCAAATATATGAAACCATCTGATACTATACTAAATGACTACAAAGTCACCTGGTTTCACTCTACCTTTCAGTTCTGAAGATAAAACTGTCCTATTTTTATACGGTTAATATATAAGTATACCCGAAAGGACCACTAAGTCTACCATTTCTTAGACGGACGTTACGTCCTCTGGACCCAAGTTAGGGACTCAACCCTTCTAGGGGACTTCCTCCCGTATTGTTGGGTAAAAAAAAAAATTCAAAAAAAAAAATTAAAATAAATAAATAAATAAGAACGGACCTCTTAGGGGTACCTGTCTCCTCGGACCACCCGGTATCAGGTACCCCAGTGTTTCTCAGTCTGTACTGACACACTGATTCGTGTCGTATATATAAGTACACCTATAAGGTTCTGTTATCAACTGTTATCAATTAAACCTTAATTTTCTCACCAATTTTGATCTTTATATTTGAACCCTCAGTAGTCGACTACCTATTATCAACTTCGGAACCCTGGTGTATTATAGTAGTTCCCCTTTATCTCGACATCTGGGTCCCTTTCCTGTCAAGTCTATTTTGTAATTCTTGATTCCTAATCGGTCACACCGTCTTCCTACACCACAGTGTCTTAAGTATGTCTTTCACAGGTTGAAACGCTAGGGGATCTGACATCGGATTGTCCGATGAGGTAGGCACCCTAAGAGGTCCGTTCTTATGACCTCACCCAACGGTAAAGGAAAAGGTGCCCTAGAAGGGCTGGGTCCCTAGCTTGTCTCCAGAGGGTACAACGCCCGTCTACGAAATGGGAGACTCGGTGGTCCTTTCGGGATATGTCTTTCACAATGTTTCTTTTAATCAATGAATCAAGACCTCTCTTTGTATAGGTTGAATCCGCAAACATTCTCCTTCTTGATCTCGAACTTAATACAAGAGAGGCGAGACGTAGTATTCCCGAAAGATGTCAAAGTACAACGACCTAATTGATTAGTTAAAGGGTTAAATGAGTACATAAGGTTCAAGATGTTAAGTTAACGACCATGAGAAGGATTCCAGGTATCAACGGAAAGTTCAACTATTACAAAATAAAATTAATCTAAGATTCAATGCGTCTATTGTAACTAAAATCCAGTGGAGTGACGGGAACTTAAACCCTGGTAAAATAAATACGAGTTTATAATTGTCTAATAGACTTTAGTAAGTGTGGGTTGATAAAGAAAATCAAAAATAATTTAAAGTTCTCTCTTGTTTTTATAAAAAAGACGTGGGAAAAGTTGAAGTATCAAAGTAAGACGTACCTATAAATTTTGTTCTTTAGATTTTAACAAAGAATAAGGAAACAATATTCCTTATTTTAGTTTTCATTCATATTTATAGGTTCTTTTTTTTTAAAAAAAAACCGTAACAGGATATTCTGATCTCCTGTATAATTCCCAAAGGGACCCCTGAGACACCATTTTTTTTTTTAGGTGGACGGTTAAGTCCTCTGTGTCAAGGTAAAGACCAGATTCTGTAGGGTGTACGTGTTCATTAATTCGGGTTCACGGAGTTGATGATTCTGACGCGAGATCTTAGACCCTCGGTGTCGATGACTTCGGGTGCGGGGGATCACCGACATGAGGTGTCGATCTCTAATCGGGGCCGAAGGGACCACCGAGTCTCCCATTTCGCAGACGGACGTTACACCCTCTGGACCCAAGCTAGGGACCCAACCTTCTAGGGGACCTCTTCCTTTACCGTTGGGTGAGGTTATAAGAACGGACCTCTTAGGGTACCTGCCTCCTCGGACCATCCGACGTCAGTCACCCCAGCGTTTCTCAGCCTGTGCTGACTCGTTGAAGTGAGTGAGTGAGTGGTGTTGATCTCTTTTTTGGGGAGTCGTTGTTTCTGGGTCGTGTCAGTCTTTATTTATTTATTTTATAAATCCTTTTCTTATGTAATATATAACACAAAATCACCGAGTCTAAGAGATCCGTTCTTATGACCTCACCCAACGGTAAAGGAAGAAGTGCCCTAGAAGGGCTGGGTCCCTAGCTTGTCTCCAGAGGGTGCAACGTCCGTCTACGAAATGGCAGACTCGGTGGTCCCTTCGGGATTAATTCTTGACACATAGGACTAAAACACCAAAAGTAAGACAGAAGGGAGATTACCTATTCCTATTCTCCGAATACCTTCAAAAGACTACCCTCTCTGACTGACACCCCCTTTGACCCAGAACAAGACTACCCGTTCCGGTACGAGTCATTTAGGAATTAAGTTAAAAGACAATTACCCACCCCGAGACATGGGAGGGACAACGAACCGGATTCTGGTTTGATACCACCCCCAACACTTCTATTACCACTGAAAGAAGTTTTTCCGAACACGCATGTAACGGAGTGAGTCACAGGGTCTGTGACGTCGTCCGGTGACGGTTGGGTACGGAGACGACCGCTGAGGACCTGTGCGTGGCCGTTCAGACCCAGTCAGAGAACACCAGTGATGAGGAAAGAGGACCCAAGACTACGTGCGTTCTGAAAAAAACCGGGAGGCTCTCAGACAAAGGAGGAAGGATACCTTCAAGACATTAGTTTAGGGTGAACGGAGGTTTCAGTTTAAGGGACCCTAAAGAGTCAGGGAAACGGTCTAGGGGTCCAACCCATTAGAACCTTCACGTTTATCCAAGTTCTCTAATCTAGACTATCTGTCTCACGGACTTCTTGATACTCACTCCAAGCACTGTAACATGTTCTCCGTCCCTGGTTCTGGTAGGGGTTCTTTTTCTTTACGTTTTTCCGTTTTACCAACAGACTCCTCCGGAACGTTTGTCGATACTTTTCTTCTCTTCGATTTCCGTTTTCTCTTTTCCTTTCTATGTGGGTAAACTTACGTCACAAGATTTCTTATCGTTCCTCTCTATTCTTTCGGAAGAAGTCACTAGTTATGTTTCTTTATCTCCTTTTGTTGTCTTGCCCTTTCTGATCTCTACAGAAGTTCTTTTAATCTCTACTATGGTTCCCTTATAAAGTACGTTTCAACTCGTGTTATTTCCTGTCTTTACCATACCTGGATTGTCTTTGTCTTCTGTAATTCTTCTCCACCATTCTTATGTGTCATCTTGATATGTTTTTTGTAAAAATACTAGGTCCATTGGTGCTACCACACTAGTGAGTGGATCTCGGTCTGTAGGACCCTTTAGTCTATCCGGAATCCTTCGTTGTGATGTTTGTTTCGATCACCTCCACTACCTTAAGGTCAACTCGATAAAGTTTAGGATACACTACTACGACACTTTCACGACGTGAGTTATACGGTCGTTTGAACCTTTTGAGTCGTCACCGATGTCTTGACCTTTTCCAGTTAAAAGTAAGGTTATGGTTTCTTAATGTTACGGTTTCTTACGAGTTTGATGACGTGTTAACGTGAATAGAGTGTTCGATCGTTTCATTACGAGTTTTAAGAGGTTCGGTCAGAAGTTGTCATGCACTTGGTACTTGAAGGTCTACAAGTTCGACCAAAATCTTTTGCGTCTCTTTATTCTCTAGTTTAACGGTAGTAGGTGACCTAGTAGTTTTTTCGTTCTCTCAAGGTCCTTTTGTAGATGAAGACGAAGTAACTGATGTTGTTTCGGAAACTGACACACCTAGTGTTGTTTGACACCTTTTAAGAATTTCTCTACCCTTATGGTCTGATGGAATGGACGGAGGACTCTTTACAAATGTGTCCAGTTTTTCGTTGTCAATCTTAACCTGTACCTTGTTACCTGACCGAGGTTTAACCCTTTCCTCATGTAGTTCCGACATATAACAGTGGGACGAAGAAATTGAATATACGTCTCATGTAGTACACTTTACGGTCCGACCTACTTTGTGTTCGACCTTAGTTCTAAAGGTCCACTTTATAGTTATTGGAATCTATGCGTCTACTATGGTCTGAATACCGTCTTTCACTTCTCCTTGTTTTATCAGAGAACTACTTTCACTTTCTCCTCTCACTTTTTTTGACCGAATTTTGAGTTGTAAGTCTTTTGCTTCTAGTACCGTAGACCAGGACAGTAAAGTCACGTTTGTCTACCTCTTCGTTACCTTTGTCACTGTTTGAAACAAAACCCCCCCGAGGTCTTAGTGACGTCTACCACTGACGCTGGTACTTTAGTTTTCTGTAAACGAGGAACGTTCTTTTCGATACTGGTTCAATCTGTCGTAAAATTTTTCGTCTCGGTAATGAGACAGTTGTTTTCAGGCAGATCAGTTCCGATACTAAAAAGGTCATCAGTACATACGTACACTCTTAAACTGGTATTTCTTTCGACTTACGGCTTCTTAACTACGAAAACTTGACACCACAACCTCTTCTGAGAACTCTCAGGGAACCTGACGTTCCTCTAGGTTGGTCAGGTAGATTTCCTTTAGTCAAGCCTTATAAGTGACCTTCCTGACTACGACTTCGACTTTGAGGTTATGAAACCGATGGACTACACTTCTTGACTGAGTGACCTTTTCTGGGACTACGACCCTTTCTAACTTCCATCCTCCTCTTCCCTTGCTGTCTCCTACTCTACCAACCTACCTTAGTGGTTGAGTTACCTGTACTCAAACTCGTTCGACACCCTCAACCACTTACTACCTCAGTGTCTCAGCCTGAACTCACTCGCTGACTTGACTTGACTAGAACTAAAACATTAATTTGACCGTAACACTTTACGAACACTAATATACTTAATACACTCGATTTATGACGTTAAGTTATACTACCAATATATGAGTATTTTATCTAAGTATTAACCTTTCATTCCGATTAGCATACATTCTGTTCACCCTTTCTTCTTTTAATACTGTGAGACATTATTACTGAAATACTCGATACTATTTAGCATTTAGGCCATCCTATTGCTACATTGTGCTACGAAGTCTAAATCTTATGGTAATTCTCTAAGATCACTAGGTTGGTCACCCGTTTTATCTAAATTTGATGGTCATTTAATGATAAATCAGGTTTTATTGGATTTTGTATATAATTTTACAATCGTCAATTTTTAAATCTTTTAAGTGTTATTTTCGTACTTTATTGACCTAATTTTTCGAATTACAGAATTCTTTCTTATACATTTTTATGGTGTATATGAGTGTGTGAGTGTAAGTGTGTATTAAGGGTTTTGTGTGTGTGTGATGAGTGTCTTCAGGGGACATCTTCAGGGGACATTTTCAGGGGACTATGTTCAAACACCAAAACAGCGATTCAACACAGGTTAAGAACGTTGGGGTACCTGACATCGGTAGGTCCGAGGAGACAGGCACCTTAAGAGGTCCGTTCTTATGACCTCACCCATGGTAAAGGAAGAGGTCCCATAGAAGTGGTGGGTCCCTACGTAACATCCTCCGGAAGGTGTAACGTCTGTCTAAGAAATTGTTGTCTCGATCATAGACAAATTTAGTGATTGTAACCAGTTGATCCTATTTTGAATTCTTGAGTTTGAGGGGAGGGGGTGGGTGGTACACACACAAGACACACATAACACATAGAAACATGTATCGAGTTCTTTTTAAAATAAGGAAGTTTCTAAATGTAACATGAAATGTTTTTTTTTCCTAAGATCAATTAACACGAAGATAAGAACTTTGGAAATAACAAATATGGAGATAAAAGGTAAAAAGATAAACACAAAGGTATATTCCAAATAGAATATTTATAAATTTATAAATTACTTACAAAGAATTCCGACAAAAGTTTTTTTAAAAAAAAGTGGTATACGAAAAAGAAAGTTGGAAAGTTTTATTAGAGTTGTGACGATCCCTAAATATCCCGATTTAAGGTCATCATTTATCCTAAACACAGTAAATTAAGGACACGAAATTTATATAAACGTTCTCTCCATTTGAAATAAATTCCCGTCGGTTTAAATAATTGAGAGTTGGTACACATATCGATAGAATAGAAACCGTAGTTCAAATGTGTTAACGACGTGTGGTGACTCTAAGTACTTTGTTTCCTGTGTAAATGACTTGTTATTTAAATTTTACATTCGATTGTTACATCGATTCTTAGACTCGGACATACACGACTACTTGTTCTTCATCTTCTTACTACTTTCCGTAGGTCCGAGGACACTTTGAAAAACGGGGTATAAAGAGATATATAATTTAATGATTATTTGTTGTACCATCTAAAAAGAGGGGAAGTAAGTACAAATTATACTCTTATGCAGAAACGACAATGTCCGTGTAGATAATACCTTAAACGACGTAGAATGAAATACGTTTCCCGAAGGGACCACCGAGTCTACCCTTTCTTAGACGTACGTTACGTCCTTTGGGTCCAAACTAGGGACCCAACCCTTCTAGGGGACCTCTTCCTTTACTGTTAGGTGAGGTCCTAAGAACGGACCCTTTAGGGTACCTGTCTCTCCGGACCACCCGATTGTAGGTACCTCAGTGTTTCTCAATCCCTGTTCACTTCTTGATTGTCTTTTTACGAAGAATTGATTTACTAGACAAATCACAAAGGGATTTTCTAACGAATATTTAAATAAATAATAAATAAAAGAACGAAATTAACTTCATAGGAACTAGATATTACAAAGTCCACATGTTGTTTCACTAAATCAATATGTTTATAAGTATATATACATATAAGAATATATATATATAAGAAAAGTTACAAGGGACACGATATGTCATCCAGGAATAACAAACATATAATATATATTGAGATAAAAATCAAAAAATTTCTTGGAGGTATGACAAGAGGTATTACCGACGAGGTTGAAAATAAGGATGGTTATTCACAGGTTCCTGAGGCAAAAGAGATGTGGGAGAGGTCGTAAATAATAAACATCTGAAGAACTACTACCGGTAAGACTAGATACACTACAGTATGGTGCAACATCAAAACTGAGTGTAAAGAGATTATTAGTCACTATAACTCGTAGAAAAGTACGTGGACAACCAGTAGATATATAGAAGAACCCTTTTGGTAGATAATTTCATAAAAAAGGTAAAAAACCTAACACAACAACTATAACTTGACATAGTCCATAAACATATAAAACCTTTAATTCGGGAACAGTCAACGTAGTAAACTTTTATAAAGGAGAGTAAAATATCCAACAGAAGAGTGAAACAAATACCAAAGGAAACGACACACTTTTGAAAACCTAAATTAATCCAGGGTAAAAATTTAAAAACAAAAATAAAGAAAACGGAATCCTCTGACTAGATCTTTTATGACGAGACTAAATACAGTTTCTCACAAAACGGATACATGAGATCATCTCAAAATATCACAACACAGTATGTAAATCCAATAACTTGTTAAAACCCAAATAAAAACATATACTACATTACCTTACAAGATTAAAGTAATGAAATGTATATCAAGAGGTCGAAGGGATTGTAGTGAGCGATTTCTCTGTTAGAAAGAAGGTAACATATATGAACGGAGGAAACAACATGTAATTGACTGATATCCACGTGTCGAAATAAGGACCGAGAGATAAGACAAGGTATCTAGGTATATAGACAAAAACACGGTTATGGTACGAGAAAACTAATGACATCAAAACATGATATCGAATTTCAGACCTCCTCAATACGGAGGTCACAACAAGAAAAACAAGTCTTAACGTTAAGACCCAGAAGACTAAGGTATATGTAAAATCCTAATAACCAAGATCAAGATACTTTTTATAGTGTCCGTAAAATTATCACTAACGTAATTTAGACATCTAACGAAACTCATAATTATCATACCAGTAAAATCGATCTCATTAAAAAGGTTAGGTTCTCTTTTCATAGAATGGTAAAGAAACTTAGAAGAAGTTAAAGAGAATATTACAAAATATCAAAAGTCGTACATAGTTGGATATGAAAAATTACAGATAATTTTTGACAAGATCTCACCATCGTGTAAGAGGAAATTTTTACTATTTTATAGGTCCTCATTTAACTGAGTATATTTGGCACCACTTCTTAATCAGTACTGAGTAATAGGATAACTTTTCAGTGACTCCTTTCTTTCTTGTCTTTGTGTAATTTCCGCGAGATTTATCTTACTAAATGTAAACTATGTAAACCTCTCGGAGGTTTTGGTATTGTCCTATAGAGAAGGAGACTAGTTGAAGACCATGACTAGAAGGGTAGTAAAGTAATGAGTCTCTGAATTTAAGAGAACGGTTTCCGTGACTCTGAATAGTGTACTTCGAGACACACGAAGATGTGGTGGTAAAATTCATAAAGATTTATAAAGTCTCAAATTTCTCCGTGAACGATCATATTTAAGACCCATACTATACCTTCACCTCATGGTCAGGAATCCCAAGTATCCTGTATTGAAGCGTAGGCGAATTAATCTGTAATTCTTTTATCCATATCACAAATCTCAAATTTGTCTCAAATCTCAAACCTGGTCTATCAGTTATTGACATAGTAGAGTACACATATAGAATTTGAGAAATTCGGAATTAAATGAATCGACATTTTACCCTTTTTATAATGGACTGAGAATTCCAACAACACTTCGATTTGTTCTTATATAAAAAACTAACTGACCATATTACGGACTCTGTCTCATTTATGAGTTCCTTTCAATGAACCAAATAATAAAAATAATATTAATTCAACTCTTTTGTCTTATCCTCTTAAACCGTGTCACGAACCGTGTATGACACATCCTTAATTTTGCCGTATGTTATTTGAGATTATCAAAACAAAACAATCATTACAGAGAAAAGGACATACACCTTTCTAGATCACTTACTTCTAATCCGGTAAAACGATTGTATCGGTTTTGATATCTAAACGAAATGACTCTAATATCTTCAAATTTGACTCGTTTAGACGTCTACGGAGACTTTTTTCGTGGGTTTCCGTGTTGTTGGTACTAGCGATTTACATTACCAATGAAGACGGGTTAACTCTATGAAATATAGGTAAAAACCTTCAAGTGAAGACTTAAGAAAGAATAGAACAACCTACACTGGTGTAAAAAAAATTTCTTAGTAAGAAGGATAGAAAGGGAATAGGAAAGCGTTAGTCAGTAGTTTAAAAATTTTAATACAGGAGGTTAATAGAACCTTTTGATAGGTAGGAGGTATAGGGGATACGAACAGTAAAGAATAGTGGCATCGGAGAGTTGGTCAACCAACCAAGTACAAAAGGGAACGGTGAGAGTTTAGATGAGAAACGTGGTGCTGCAAAATTTTCTTGTTTAGACTAACACAAAGAGGGAGGACTTTCAATAGTCCTTAGATACGGATTGTCTTAAGTAATATTCTAAGAATCCAACCAAACGGTATGTGACGAGTAACAGAAGACTAATAGGTAAGAGAGAAAAAGATCTTATTGTCTTGAAGGGGTCAATAAAAATCCTCCGTGTGACGGTGTGTGTGATTTCCAATTTGAGGGGTCGAGGGAAACGTCAAGTAACACTGGTGTACGGAGTCAAGACGGGTCACCTTATTTTCGTTCACAGGAGATGGTGAAGACGATTCGTAGAAATTTACCTCCACCGTACAGGAAGTAGATTGGGAAATAGAAAGGACTACTGACCTAACATCTACACTCCCAACCTCGATCCGATCGAAAAGTTGAACATTCACCCTAAGATTTCTGTCATCTTGGTTTACTTGGAGAGAGACTTTATCTTTGTCCGAGTGTCTGTCTCTTAGTCAGTCAGTTAAGTCAGTGAGTCAGCACAGACTGAGAAACATTTAGGTACCTGACGTCCTACCGTCCTGAACACCAATGGTTCCCCCTCAACCCCTACCTGACCCTTAAACCCCAATCATCTACGTTTAATAATGTATATCTTACCGACCCGTTATTTCAGGATGACATCTCGAGTCTCTTGATACAAGTTATAGGACTCTATTTTGTATTACCTTTTCTTATACTCTTTATTACATTTAATATTGACTTAATGAAACGACCTGTGGACTTTGAAACATTTAGTTGATATGAAGTTAAAGATTTTTAAGTATTAAACTTTTTTTCTCTCTTGTAGGTGAATATGGAAGTACATTTGTATTTGAGTACTATAATTTTATAGAATAAATTATGACCTTGTTTAGATGTTGGAATCCTATGTACTTTGGGTAAGCGTTTGTAGATACAATTCTATGGTACCTAAAATTTCTCTGATCTTTACGAAATTATACCTTTTTTATCAGAAGTCTTAATTTTTCGGGAACGGATTTCGGTTTCTTCGTTACACAACCGACTACACTTTCTTCTTGAGAAAAACTCAATGGGTTTCGTGACTAAACTAAAACTCAGTGGGTTTGTAAAAACAACGACAATAAAATACTTAACCCTTACCCGTTAAAAATTCACTCAAACGATTTGTTAATTGTTGATGATTTGTTATTTGAAGACAATCGTTAGTATTAACCATGAAGATAACCCTTTCTTACACAAAATCGGAGTAAATGTCCTATGTGTTTAATGTCCCTGAGTTCACTGTTCTAAAATAAAAAAAGTACTTTGTTCTACGGACCTCCATCCGACGAGTCTTGACGATATCCTCTGAGACATTATGGTCGTCATTACATCCGAGGAAGGTTGAAAGACAGGTCATCGGGTGCCACGTCTAAAGGATACATACCAACAACGGAACATAAGTGTCCAACCTAAGAGACGTACGTCGTCAAATCCGTCCTTCTTCACCTTATTGTTTTGAACATATGTTCACCTTAACTCCAAGTAAAATTTTTGGATAAACCTCGAGGGAAGGTGTTTCAAGGTGAAAGTGAAGTAACCGGTTCTACTAGTGTACTGGTGAACATCGACGGTCCCTCCGATCCTTTACGTCACCACGTGGACCGACGCATGACAGAGTCAGTTTTAGTCCACGACAGTGGTGTCCACTTCCCCTCCTGCCTGTTATCGCCCGTCCGTCTTCACAGACACCGCCACTTGTCGCCAAACTTACTCGTTATACTTGTAACACGGACAGACTGTACTACCTAAATTAAAAAAAAAAGATGAAATGGATCCTTGTTTACGTAAACGAGTCAATAAACAATAGTCCCGTTTACGATACGAAGTACCAAATAGAAATGATCAGTTTACTGACATAAACCTTTATCAAACATACGATCTAAACTTTATTTTTACCTTCACGATACAAAACTGTTGTCTACGTGGACCTCGTTTATATAGACATTATATCTACTCGTGAAAACGGTTTAATAGAGTATACGTTACATAAATCACTTATAAAAGAGTTCTTAGTGAAAACATATGTTATAAGGTTTATCAAAAGTCAGTAATTTTTTTTGTTTTGACCATTTACCGAGACTACATGAAGAGACTACTCCAGAAAGGTTTTCGGGAGTATTGATTTTATAACGTGAATATTAATTAGGGAAATTTTACTTAACATGTACACACATAAACGTAATTTGCATTAATCGATTGGTGTCGGGTGTCGTATACAGACATGTCACACACATTAGACAAATATCTTGTCTCGTCTACTGTATTACATCTAAAACCGATCGTTAGTGTAAGAGGAAGGTGTTTGTTGTAGACTTTACTATTTTTGTTGTGTGCCTACTTATTGAGAGTTATCCATTTTAGTAATATTGGGTGGAAACGTTTGTGTTGAAATTAGGTAAAACAACCAGTTCATGAGACTCTCCCTCCATATACTAAGATCGTGTACCGAGTCACAAATCGTCCTCTCATTGAGAGTTCGAAGTTCTTACACCCAGATCCTTTGTGGTGTAACCCTTTCGACTCGAACCCTCGACTCGGTGTACGGACTCAATGTGAACGACTTTTACGACTCCAGTACTGGTATGTGAGTCAGTAGTTCGGTTGAAGGAATAAGAAGGTCTCAAGGTTATTATCTATGCGGAGTAGTGTGACTTTTTTTTTATTAGTACATTTCTACAGATAAAGAGGGGACACGAGACGAAGGATCGTGTATTGTACACCTTTGACGAATAGTGTACGGTCCGTACCTTCCCGTTCAGAAAAGAGATCAAAATACGTTTCACTACTTATACAACGGTAATTAGTAACTAAAAAGTTAAAGAGGAAGGTCCTAGGGTTGATGAGAATCGACTTCAGGGTCAATGAAAGAGTATTTGTTCCAAAAGGTAAAGGACTTCGTGAAGAAATTTATATATGTACACAAAAGGACTAATATTTTATGAAGGATAAGTGACATTTAGTTAAAGTTTGTAAATCTTTCCATTACTCTGTTTTTAAATTTAATAGATTTTAATTCTATGTCGTTAACAATCGTAAAAATATAAATGTAGGAACATTATATACATATAAATAACATAATTGTTCCTCTATTTGTATTTTTATAATTGTTACAACAAAATATATATATATGTATGTGTGTGTGTGTATATACACACACGATTCAGTGAAGTCAGTACAGATTGAGACACGTTGTGGTACCTGACATCCAGTGGTCCGAAGAGACAGGTACCCGAAGAGGCCGTTCTGTGACCTCACCCAACAGTACGGGAGGAGGTCCCCTAGAAGGACTGGGTCCCTAACTTGGGCGTAGAGAATACAGAGAACGTAACCGTCCGTCCAAGAAATCGTGGTAGACCCTTCGGAAATATATATATATATTTTGAGTTCGGAATAGGAGATATATGTTGACTCTTGACTTTTTTATAGTATCAGACAAAAGGTTACAGTAACTTATAAGAAACCTTATAAGACTCATAGAAATCAGACACAGTACGGTACTGGGGTGATTTGCTCAACGATAACAAAGGAAAAAAAAAAAAAATTGTCCGACCAAATAATTAAAAAAAAAATTAAAAATTAAAAAAAAATTTAAAATTTTAGAAATTAAGAATGTACGCAAGGGTTTGTACTTGGGGGGAGGGTGGAGGCAGGGGTGTTGTAGAGAGACCCAGTAGGGGTACGACAAGTACCTAGCCTTCTTAGTTATATCACTTTTACTCATATGATGGGTTTCGTTAAATGTTTAAGTTACGTTAGGGATAGTTCGATGGTCGGTGTAAAAAGTGTCTTGATCTTGTTTATTAAAGTTCTAAACATACCTTTATGTTTTTTGGAGCTTATCGGTTTCGTTAGAACTCTTTCTTCTTACCTTGACCTCCTTAGTTGAACGGACTGAAGTCCGAGATGATGTTTCGGTGTCAGTAGTTCTGTCATACCATGACCGTGTTTCTGTCTGTATATCTAGTTACCTTGTTTTATCTTTCGGGTCTCTATTTAGGTGTGTGTATACCTGTGGAATAGAAACTGTTTCCTCCGTTCTTATATGTTACCTCATTTCTGTTAGAGAAATTGTTCACCACGACCCTTTTGACCAGTTGGTGAACATTTTCTTACTTTGATCTAGTGAAAGATAGTGGCGTGTGTTTTTATTTGAGTTTTACCTAATTTCTAGATTTACATTCTAGTCTTTGATATTTTGAGGATCTCCTCTTGTATCCGTTTTGTGAGAGTCTGTATTTAGTGTCGTCCTAGGAGATACTAGGTGGAGGGTCTTAAGACCTTTATTTTCGTTTTTATTTGTTTACCCTAGATTAATTTTAATTTTCGAAGACGTGTTGTTTCCTTTTATATTCGTTCCACTTTTCTGTCGGAAGACTTACCCTCTTTTATTATCGTTTACTTCGTTGACTGTTTGTTGATTAGAGTTTTTATATGTTCGTTGAATACGTCGAGTTAAGGTCTTTTTATTTGCTGGGTTAGTTTTTTACCCGGTTTCTTGATTTATCTGTAAAGAGGTTTCTTCTGTATGCCTACCGATTGTTTGTGTACTTTTCTACGAGTTGTAGTGAGTAATAATCTCTTTACAAAGGTAAAAACTGTACTATTAATTGTGTCGTTGGGAATATGTTCTTAATATAGACACAAAGACTAATGAAGGAATCCAAGTTATATAGTCAACCCGATAAAAGTCAGGTGTCGTTTTCTTCTGGTTTGAGACTCATCTAATTTTCTTTCTTTAAATGATAGAGTGGATTGGTTTCAGAAGGATAAAGTCCCATCTTACAATTTTTAAATATATTTAAGATTGAAGTCCGTTCAAAAGACATGTCTTTATTACACGTCACTCCGTATGAGAATTTAGACCGATTATCTATTCTCCGGTAAAGAGAAATTAACAAGGAGTTCTCGTAGGGTCTTTTACAAACCTTGTGGTCCTCCGTACGAAGGACACCCACGGACGTACAAAAGGGTACGAGACTGTAGGGTACAGTTTCTCTGTGACTCTACGGGAGACCTTGATAGACAAGTAACACGTAACATAAAGTATAGGATTAGTAAAGTTTAAAGGACCGTAGGAGATCAGAGACCTTATATTCAATTACTAAAATACAGGGAGCCCGGAAGGTAACAGTAACTTCAGTTTTGTAAAGTGGACTAACTCCAGAGTGACATTAAGTCCACTATTGGATCGAGTCTGAGAGTTGTCTAGACTTTATAAATCTGTATTAGGGGCAAAATTTAATTTTCATTTGAGTCTGTAGGTTTATCCAACGTACTCATTTGATGATTGTACGAGTTTGAAGGGGGAGTTGGGTGTGAAATACCAAGTACCAGGGTACACCATTGTAAAACACGAAAATAACACCTAAACCTTACCCCCGCGGATCTTACCTGTCAAAAAGATTGAACTAAGAAGGAACACCTGGTAGAAGCCTTTCCGTGTTGAAACTTACTAGACGGATGAATTGAAGACCGACAAAAATAAAGGAACACGAGCGTTTCAAATCTCCCTCGTTTTGATAGAAAAATTTTCGTACAATTACAGAAATCAAAGGTTTTACCAGTTACATAGATTAATTAAGGTCTCGATGACTTTCTTAAACACAAAATACCCCAAAGACAACGACGACGACGACGATTCAGTAAAATCAGTACAGGCTGAGACACACTGGGGTATCTTCCGTCGGGTGGTCCGAGGGGGCAGGGACCCTAAGAGGTCCGTTCTTGTGACCTCACCCAACGGTAAAGGAAGAGGTTCCGTACTTTCACTTTTCACTCTCACTTCAACGAGTCAACACAAACTGAGAATTACTGGGGTACCTAACATAGATGGTCCGAGGAGGCAGGCACCCTAAAAGGTCCGTTCTCATGACCTCACCCCACGGTAACGACCCCAAAGACAATCAGACAAAAATTCCAATCTAGTCCAGACAGGGAATAAGATGTTGTCTTTCAAACACTCTTCATCCGATAATAGTTGTACCTTCTGTCTATTATTTGTTTAACCACACACACGGATTAACCTTTTGTTTAAAGTTCCGGAATGAAACATAGACCGTACTCTTTGAATTATAAATAGATTATAAATAGTGGTTAGATTATAAATAGTGGTTTACTAACGAGTACAAATCCGAGATTGTAACCAAAAATTCTGTCAGAGAAGTATACCCTGAAAATTTATTTACACAGAAAAGACGTTTGTTATTGAATTTCACTAAAGGAATTGTACGGTATAGAACAAATTCACCGAGAACAAACTAAAAAACCTCCACCAAAAATTTATATCATTGAAATCCTTGTTTCCAGTAGATTTCTTGTTTATTATCTACGTAAGACTTATTATATATTTCTAAGTTTGTTACAGAAAAGAAGATGTCAGTGAATCCTTTTCACTTTATAACCAAGTTCAGTGGTTCTGAACTAGGTTTAGAAGTTTATGAAAGGTTTCGAATTTAACTCTTGAGTGTTTTAATATATCTAACGTCATGATCGATCGTATCCAAAAGAAGTCTAAGATTTTTAGAATGACATTCTAATCAGTAATGTTATTTGACGATGTGATCATTCGTAGAAAAATCAAGAGAAAAAGACGATAATAAAGACGGATCAAGAACCCGACATCAGTTATAGACATTTCTTTATATATGATATAGGATTAAGGGTTGTGTCAGGTTCCTAATCCATGTTCTTTGTAACTACTACTTTATATAAAAGTATATGACTTTGCAAAGTGGGAAAATTCTTCCTACTAATAAAGATCGAATATCAAAATATTATAACAATTTATTGTGGACCATAATCGTGAGAGTTATGGTGAAAATAAGTCTAATAGGACATTTTTAAAACTTCGTCTTACACAGAGATGAAACTCTACTTCGATCCCCAGTCTACGTCTCGGATCTTCTTCTGAGGATTGAGGATTTGGGTGCAAAAGATACTCTATTGTGTCCACTATGATCACCATTTTTGGGTGGACGGTCACGTCCTCTGTACTCTGTGTCCAAGTCAGGGACCCAACCCTTCTAGGGGACCTCCTTCTTTACCGTTGGGTCAGGTCAAAAGAACGGACCTCTTAGGGTACCTGTCTCCTCGGACCACCCGATGTCAGGTACCCCAACGTTTTTCAACCTGTACTGACACCCTGACACAATTCACTGAATAATTATTCTACTTCTTTCTTCCCTATGGTAATCATATTCTTGGAACGGATTTCAATGTGACACCGACTCATCTCGTATAATTTTTGCCTCCATATACAGGAAGAGGAATTACAGGGCACAGTACTAAAATCTCTTGGTGTTTTGTCTATATAGAGTTTTATTACGGTTTATTAGCAAGGGTGAACATCTTACGACACTGACTCACACTCCCTAATGTACATACCAGGAGAGACCTACACACGATTCTTGAGAACTTATCTCGTGACCTTCCCGGAAACAAGTTTGGGATGGAGAGGGTGAAAGAACGGCGTTCTAGAATCTATCCAATTAGTTTAAAGGATTTGGAGTCAAACGAGTAAACATTTCGTCTCGTTCATAATCTTGGTTTGGTATTTCATAAACACTTTTATCTTATTACTAATAATTACAAAGATCTGGGTCTCCAGACTGTGTATCACTTGTAGCTGTTTCCAGTGATCCGATGAAAAGGAACACTACGATTCATACTTATAATAGTAGAAATCAAGTATCTCCTCCTCTGACTCCTCGTAGTCAATTCAGTGGTTGGTTGGGTCTTCAAAATATGATGAATCTATTGTAAACGAACCTCCTCCTTTTTTTTTTTTTTGTCTAGTGGTTTCCCAACGACCATATAGTTATAACGTCCATGAGTACGTTCGAGATTCGATCCAAGTGTTTGTACTTATACTAGCGTCCTTCCTTTTGTCTTGGTATGAGATCGAACTTTAGAAACCACCTTTCATTCCTTTTTACTTAAGTCCGTTGAGAACAACTTCCTTCTACCTCTTCATTTAAAATTGGATTTTCATGTACTTTTATGCTCGTGAGTCAACTCTCATTATACTAGCCCTAAGACCAGGACTAATAGAGTAATAAGTTACATACAGTCAGTAAGTCAGTACGGGTTGAGAAACGACGAGGTACCTGACATCGGGTGTTCCGAGGAGAGAGGTACCTTAAAAGGTCCGTTCTAATGACCTCACCCAACGGTAGGAAAGAGGTCCCCTAGAAGGACTGGATCCCTAGTTTGACGCCCAGAGGGTGAAACGTCCGTCTAAAAAAAAAAATTACAGTCTCGGTGGTCCCTTCGGAGAACATTCAGTCCAATTTAGGGTAAGGATCCGGAGTAAGGAGTCGGTATTCCGTTCTACCATCTGTCGTACCCGAGACGTCTCGTAAGGCGAGCTCACGAGAGATCAAGACAGAATCAGTACCTTTCGTTATTACGACCCGTCGAGGTCACTTCATCAGGGTAAATCTCTTCCGTCTCCTCAGGTCTTCATTCCTTCGTCGGGGTCTTTTACTGTCGGGGGGGGGTGTCTTTCGTGTCGGTCCCTTATAAATGTCTGTGACTTCTAAATCTTTATTATCTACGATGTATATAAATTTACAGTTTAGAGTCGGAGGACAGTATGGTTTTCAATTAAAAAGGACTTAATTTTTTTTTCCTCGAATTAGGGTCTTTTCTTTTCTTACTTAAACGTCTATTTTACTTTGAGTTTTCTTATTTTACTAGTCCCGACTATCGAAAGTTGTCAGTGTACGAACGTTCAGTCGACAAATGTTATTGGAATCTGAAATTTAACTAATTAATAAAATAATTCGGTCGGTCGGAAAACCTTTATCAATGTAGTTTATCAAACTTCTACTTAGGTCTACATCAACAAAGAAACTGTAAAACCCCTGATAAACTCGGTTACCTTCTATCTAGTAAACTAATTTTTAGTGATTTTTAAGTAAAAGACAGACTTTATACACCTTGTCAAAATCACAATTTTCGTGTCATATATTTAACTTTTCTGTTAATCGGTTAGACATTATCACCTCCTTATATCACAGTAATAGAGATTAATGACCTCGAATTATACTTCGAATTACATAAATACACTATTGAGTACAAACGACTTAATTAACCAATGAAGAAAGAAGATTTTCTTTCACCTTTGCACACCTTTACAGTTCTTACCGATAGAGAGTATTTCTACAATGTTATCGAGAAACAAATGTCTCCGTTTTTCTAATACTCTGAAAAGTCATTAACCCCTCTCGTAAATAAATTAATATCTATAAAAGTGATATTAAAATCTCCTTTATGGTGTGTTAATGTATTTGTCACTTATATTATAGAAAATTTAAATGTATCACACACCAATCTAGATATGACATTTTATTTGATCTCGGTATTAATATATTTGAAAACTTCAATTATGGATTAGATGAGTGGTTCATGTTGACTGATAATAAAATAAACATTTATGTAATTATATAGTTGTGAAACATCGGGGATAATATACCACTAAAGAACTCTTATTAAGAAACGTATAAAAATGGGAAATCTTCTATCAATATATTAAAATAGACCAATTATAAAATCTTCTTGTATCAACCATTGTAATTTTTTGACAAAATTTTAACGTAAATTTCCAGATACATCTTATGTGACGAATGTTAAACGTTAGATACACCGAAATGAAGTTCTTAAAAAGAAAGAAACTTGACGTTAACTATACAAATACGATAAACTATTAAAATATGTGTGATTTCAAAAAAAGAAAACCAAGTCACATACAACGATTATGTAAGAATGTCACAAAAGACGTTACGTGTAAAAAAATTTATTGACGACCTGGTTTATTAACTAAATTGAACAGACTTAGAAGATGTTATGTCTCATCTAGAAGTCCCTTTTTTTCTGTTTATATAAAATCGAATTCATTTTCTCAAAGACCCGTAATGTCACGTAAAGTAAAATTTTATTTATTTATTTAAATAAATAGTATTTTTGAATTAATAGAATTATTTAGAAATAACTGGTAGATGACGCTAGGTTGGTATCCTTAAGTGTCTATTTGACCGTACTTGAGACGGAAGTCTCTCCAATATTAGAGACTATCCTCTATGTTGTGTACGTAGTAGTTTATCCTATCTTTTTTTCCACCTTTCAGGTTTCAAAATATCCTCTCCTTACTTTTTTAAGTCTTTTCTACTTTGACGTTTTTTTCAACTCTCTGTCTGTTCTTTGTTTCGCTAAATCAGGAATGTGAAAGAGTAATTGGAAGTGAAAGTAGTTTCATGACAGACGTAATGGAGGAGCGACTCTTTTGACTGTGTTAGTCAATTTATAGTGGAAGGTAATTTATGGTGGTGGTGAAGATGATCGAAGTAACGTGGGACGGGATTTACGGTCGAATAGTGTCCAATAGTGACTACTGGACATAGAAAAAAAAAGTTAACATCATATTAACGAAATTTTACAACACAACATGTTACTTTACTTAATCGATTTACATACATACATACATATGTTTCTAGTCAGGACCCACAAGTAACCTTTCTGACTACAACTTTGACTTTGAGGTTATGAAACCGGTGGACTACGCTTCTCGACTGAGTAAACTTTTCTGGAACTACGACCCTTTCTAACTCCCGTCCTCTTCTACTCCTGTTGTCTCCTACTCTACCAACCTACCCTAGTGGCTGAGTTACCTGTACCCAAACCTACCTGAGACCCTAAACCACTACCTGTCCCTCCGGACCACACGACGCCAAGTACCCCTGCGTTTCTCACTCTGTACTGACTCGCTGACTTGCCTTGACTATGTCGGCATACATACAAATGTCGACACACCACGACCTATATGGGGTACAGGTTCCAGTCCTCGTCACGGACGCGAAGCGACCTCGTTGGCTCTTCTCTTTTGGGTACAGGTTACAGTCCTCGTCACCGACACGAAGCGACCTGGTCGACACACTTCTGTGGTGTGCAGGTTCCAGTCTTTTTTTGGTCATTCTGTCGTCCGTGACCTCACCGACACTCCTCTATGGGGTGCAGGTTCCCGTTTCCTCTTCGGGGTCGTTCTAACATCCTTCCCACTTAAGTGGAAATCTTAGTTTGGGACAAGTCCGGTCTCTACGAGTCTTCCGAGTTTGTTTGCAACACGTGTGGTCCTGGGTCTCTGGGGTGTCTCTGGTTCTGTCTGGACACAAACTCGTAGACGACACCTCCATACCCAGCCGTCACCAGACTGTGTCCCTGTCCCCGAGACCTACACCCATACCGTATTCAGGAGAACCTCCTCCAGTGGTAATTGGGATGGTGTCTCGACGGTCTTGAATGTATCCTGACCCTTTATCTGAGAACCTCCCGTGTTGTCTTGGAACACGTGGTCCTAAGTCCTCGTTCCTTGTCACTGGGGTGTCCTCTGAACGGACACCCACAGACCTTCAGGGACGGCTTCCGCACCCGGTTACCACCGGACGACGTCCCAACTCTCGTGTCTGACATCGTCACGGACGGACCCTAGAAACCTCTCTCCAGTGGTAAAAGAAGTAATGGAGGTGGTATCAAACCGGGGTCCATTTATCGTCCCTCCCTTGTGTCAAGGTGGGTAGTTGTCTTTTAACCTAATTCTAAACGACTCGTACCGGGTGGGTAGTCTTGTTCTGGGTCATAGGGGAACCAGTCAGATAAGGTAGTCCTTCGAAAGTATCCAGAGAATAGGAAGAGGTAGTCTCCCGTCTGTCCGACTTTTTGTGGTAGTGTCTTTTGATTGGTTAGATTAGTGTTACTGGTGTCGGAACAGATTGAGTTCTTTTAATACTCGGTACGACACATCCCGGTGGGTTCTGCCAGCCCACGACCACCTCTCAAGACTGTTTACACCAGGTGACCTCTTCCCTTACCGTTTGGTGAAGTCATAAGGACGGAACCCTTCGGGTACTTGTCATATTTTTCCGTTTTTCTATCCTGTGACTTTCTACTTGAGGGGTCCAGTCATCCACGGGTTATACGATGACTTCTAGTCACCTCTTTATTGAGGTCTTTCTTACTTCTCTGTCTCGGTTTCGTTTTTGTTGTGGGTCAACACCTACACTGACCACTATCTTCGTTCTAGGCTACGACATTTCTCGTTATAACGTATCCTTGGACCTTACAGTCCACGTACTTAGTTCCGTTTAACCTTCACTAGTTTGTCTTCCACCGTTCTCACTTGCAGTTGTAAGATCCTTAGTCGCTTGATTTTACCTGATCTTACCCACTTATATTGAGTCTACTGGTAATATAGATGAGGGTACCCGTTCTTAGTGAATCTTCTTTACCTCATCGGTAGTATCAGTTGTTTTCTCAACTTTTACGCCATGACGGAACCTACGTTAGAGTTTTTGTTGTCTTACTAGAGATAAGCAAAGGCTCGGTTTGGTAAGTTATAGTGTCATTAGGTTCAGATACGGGGTTGGTCATTACGACTTCTTCGACTTCGACTTGCCAAGATACTTCTGGATGTTCTGGAAGATCTTAATTGTGGGTCTTTTCTACAGAAAAAGTAATGTTCCCTGACCTTACGTTTTCATCCTTCAGTTCTTTGTGGACCTCATTGCCCGTTTAAACCGGAACCTCATGTCTTACTTCGTCCCGTTTACGATTATCTCAAAACGGTTCTCTTACGTGACCAGTATCGTTTGTGGGAGAAGGTTGTTGTGTTCTCTTCTGAGATGTGTACCTGTAGTGGTCTACCAGTTGTGGCTTTAGTCTAACTAATATAAGAAACGTCGGTTTCTACCTCTTCGAGAAATGTCAGTCGTTTTTGTTCTAACCCTCGACTGACACAGAGTCAAGTACTTGAGGAATAACGGTTGAAGTCTGAATTTAACTTCTTTCGCCCCTTTTGGTGATCTGGTAAGTCCATACTAGATTTAGTTTAGGGCTTGTTAATATGTCACCTTCACTCTTTATCTAAACTGTCTGATCTAGACTATCTATTCTCACGGACTACTTGATACCTTACTCCAAGCACTGTAACATGTCCTCTGTTCCTCGTTCTGGTAGGAGTTCTTTTTCTTTACGTTTGTTCGTTTTACCGACAGACTCCTCCCGAATGTTTATCGACACTTTACTTCTCTTCGGTTTTCGTTTCCTCTTTTACTTTCTATATGTATAAACTTACGTCTCAAGGTTTCTTATCGTTCCTCTCTATTCTTTCGAAAGGAGTCACTAGTAACGTTTCTTTATGTCCCTTTGTTGTCTTACCTTTTCTGATCTCTATAGAAGTTCTTTTAATCTCTATGGTTCCCTTGTAAAGTACGTTTCTACCCGTGTTAATTCCTGTCTTTACTATACCTGGATTGTCTTCGTCTTCTATAATTCTTTTCCATCGTTCTTATGTGTCTTCTTGATATGTTTTTTCTAGAAGTACTGGTTCTATTAGTGTTACCACACTAGTGAGTGGATCTCTCTCTGTAGGACCTTACACTTCAGTCCACCTGGAATCGTAGTGATACTTGTTTCGATCACCTCCACTACCTTAAAGTCAACTCGATAAAGTTTAGGAGTTTCTACCACGACACTTTCACGACGTGAGTTATACGGTCGTTTAAACCTTTTGTCGTTGGACCGGTGTCCTGACCTTTTTCAGTCAAAAGTAAGGTTAGGGTTTCTTTCCGTTACGGTTTCTTACGAGTTTGATAACGTGTTAACGTGAGTAGAGGTGTGATCGTTTCATTACGAGTTTTAAGAGGTTCGGTCCGAAGTCGTTATACACTTGACACTTGAAGGACTGCAAGTTCGACTAAAATCTTTTCCGTCTCTTTAGTCTCTAGTTTAACGGTTGTAGACGATATAGTAGCTATTTCGTTCTCTCAAGGTCTTCTTATAGATGAAGACGGAGCAACAGACACGGTTTCGGAAACTGACACACCTAGTGTTATTTGACACCTTTTAAGACTTTCTCTACCCTTATGGTCTGATGGACTGGACGAGAACTCTTAAGACATACGTCCAGTCCTTCGTTGTCAAATCTTGACCTGTTCCTTGTTGTCTGACCAAGGCTTATCCTTTTCTTCATACAGTTCCGACATATAACAGTGGGACGAATAAATTGAATATACGTCTAATATAGTACTCTTTATGACCCGACCTACTTCGAGATCGACCTTAGTTCTAACGACCCTCTTTATAGTTATTGGAGTCTATACGTCTACTGTGATGGGAATACCGTCTTTTACTTCTTGATTTCTCGGAGAACTACTTTCACTTTCTTCTCCCACTTTTTCAACAGAATTTCGAGTTGTAAGTCTTTTGATTCTAGTACCCTAAGTCAGGACAGTGAAGTACCGTTTATGTACCTCTTTGTCACAGTTGTCACCGTCTGAAATAAAACCCCCCGAGGTTTTAGTGACGTCTACCACTGACGGTGGTACTGTATTTTTCTACAAATGAGGAACCTTCTTTTCAATACTGGTAGGATCTGTTGTACAATTTTTCGTCTCTGTAATGAAACGGTTGTTTCCAGACAGACCAGTTCCGATACCAAAAAGGTCGCCATACATATCTACACTCTCAACCTGGTATTTATTTCGACTCGTGACTTCTTAACTACGAAAACTTGACACTACAACCTCTTCTGTGAACTCTCAGGAAACCCGACGTTCCTCTAGGTTGGTCAGGTAGGACTTCCTTTAGTCAGGACTTATAAGTAACCTTCCTGACTACAACTTCGACTTTGAGGTTATGAAACCGATGGACTACGTTTCTCGACTGTGTAAACTTTTCTGAGACTACGACCCTTTCCATCTTCCGTCCTCCTCTTCCCCTACTGTCTCCTACTCTACCAACCCACCGTAGTGGTTAAGTTACCTGTACTCAAACTCATTAGAGGCCCTCAACCACTACCTACCCCTCCGGACCGTATGACGTCAGGTACCTCAGGGTTTTCAACCTGTGCTGAATCGTTGACTTGTCTTGACTTGACTTGTATATATATACATATAGGGCAGGGAGGCGATGGAAGATGAGGCGTAGGGTAGATAGACCCAGTGGTGACTCGTGACTCGACTCAAGGGACACCATAGGTCATCCAAGGGTGATGGACAAAACATGTAATGTCACATATATGTAGTCCGGACTAGAGGGTCACACGGGGTGGGAGATGAAAGGGGCGACACAGGTGGCAGGTAAGGGACGTAGAGACAAGAAGGGGACCTTTGTGCAGGTACACATGTAATTGCGTATGAAAACGACTGGACACAGAAATCGCTTTCTATCAAGGGGGAAAACAGAGAGATAGGGTAAGGAAAAAAAAAAAAAATTATGTTGCTATAAGACCCTTGTCAATAGGGAAGGAAGAGGACGTAGTAATACAAAAGAGAGAGAACCTAGTATGACCAGGGGTATGTTTGTAAACGAAGAAAATCATTTTTTTACTTCAAAAACTGTGGGGGGGAATAGAGGTCCATCACTGTATTAAAAAAATATGAAATATTTTGAGGAACTCTCTTAAAGACAAGGAAAAGTATAGGTTTTCTTAAGACTTGTATCAGAATTTCAGTCTAAAAGGCGAAGTGTTGGGTCGTTTTTTTTTTCAAAAGTAGTAATTCCCACAGTAAGTTGTAGAGAAGAAACTATGTACCGAAGGGTCAGGAGAAATAGTAAACAGTGGATAGACGTCGTTATCTGTCCTAATTAGTAAGGAGGAACTTTGGTGACGAAATAAAACCGAAGATAATATGGTGTGAGTAGACCAAAGGGAACATTGAAAGACAGAAGAGGAGGAATCATTGAAAATTGTAAGAGGAGTAGTGTACTACAGATAAGGTTCCCGGTACTGAGTGAAGAACCTAGTTAAACGAGACATCAGTTTGAGTGAAGAAACTACTGTAATAGGTTGGAATACCGAAATTTCTACCAGAAAACCAACTGGAGAGTACTAGGTTGACGGGTGAACTTTCCTACCGGTCTAAACAGGTTATTTTATACTCTGTAGGTCATTATAATCTTAAAGACTGTCACTTATTAAAAAAATCATGTTCACACACAGTATTTTACAAACAAAACATAAATAGATTTTAAGATCGAATTGACCCACAGGGTACAAAATAGACTGTGAGGTGTTGGATTGTGGAGACACAGAGGTGGACCTACACGACCTCAGTAGAGTTTTTATTTTTGTAGTGTTGACTCGACATCTGTGAGGAGGATGTGATTCGGTGGAACGTCATCAGGGGAGGTGGAGGTATTTTCCGTTGACGTAAGAAGATTAACGAGTTTATTTTTTGTACTACCAGTACATTTGTGTACATAAAAAGAGTGTAGTGTCGATTAAATAGTACTGTAGGATAACCTAGATTGGAGTTTATGATGTATAAGTCTTAAACTGGAAAAGTATACTGGGACGGTAGTGGTGGTGGAGAACAGAGGATTATCAAGTCAAGTCAAATAAACGAGTCAGTACAGTCTGAGAAACACTGGGACACCTGATGTCGTGTGGTCCGAAGGGACAGGTAGTGGTTGAGGGCTTCGAACGAATGTGTTTGAGTACAGGTAACTCAGTCACTACGATAGGTTGGTAGAGTAGGAGACAACAGGGGAAGATTATCCAGATTTTACAACAGACGGAGAATTACCCAGAGAGACTTTCACTTTTACACTCAACGAGTCAACACAAGTTGAGACACTGTGGTACCTGACGTCGGGTGGTCCGAGGAGACAGCTACCCTAAAGGGTCCATTCTTATAACCTCACCCAATGGTAAAGGAAGTGATCCCATAAAAGGACTGGGTCCATAGTTTGGACCTAGAGGACGAAACCGTCCTTTTAAGAAATGGATTTAGAGTAGATCTATCGAAATTTTTTTTTGAAGAAATGTTAATTTTGAGACGACAGGTGATTTCTAAACAGAAGATTCTGACTATTATCCCATTCGGTGAGAAGACATCGGACATAAACACCGGGACTTCAATACTGTATGAAATCCCTTATATGGTTTTTCAGGACTGTTGTATCGGTTTCCGACCTGAGAATTTTTCCAAATTTTTAAAATTCTCTCGTCGTGAGTCATCGATCATTTACCAACCCCAAAAAGGAAGACAAAGGACGTGTTATTACTATGTACTATAAATTACTGGTAAATAGTCAAAGTCTGGGTCAAGTTTCCTAAAACACACTCAGGTACGAACAGATAGGGGTAAAGGCGAACTCCTTGTCTTTGACAGTCACTGAGAGGACCCCCTGTTCTCGTGACAGAACCTCAGGTAGTGTGTTGTGTCTTAAGTCCGTCTAGTCCCCACAGAACGGACCGAATAGATCTTAGGAAAAAGAGAAGACCTTCGATCTCCGTGTCGAGCAGGTACGATAAAATCAATATACCTCAAGAATAAAGAGAATTTTTAAAGGAGAACGTTAGTAAATGAAGACAGGAATACAGTAGTCTCTTTCTCTATAGTCACTAACTCGGACTTTTATATTTAGTCACTTACTTTTAAGTATTTGGGTATGGGTGTGTGTAAGGGTCTCAAACTTTTCCGATAATACGACTATAGTTGTTAGGGTCGGACGTCTCCATACAAACTTTCTAATCTTGAGTCATTAATACGAAAAGACACTGAGGAACTTTAATACAACCAATTTGTCACGGTGACATCAGACTTCGGGTTGCCAATAATGACTACTCAATTTATAATACCGAATCATAATACACACACACATAACCCCCCACCCTCACCACTATCACTCAGAGAGCATACCACGAATTCTCCTAATACGTCGACAGGACACAGAGTAAACCTTAGGATGTCGGGGTTTTTCCAACCGTCTTTGGACGTTACCTTAGATGGGTGGGTCCTCGAGACGTAAGGAGTATAGAAAATGACCGGTGTGTCTTCCCTGAAAAGGTTGGACTTGTTTCTGTCACTCACTTTTAAGTTTAGTCGTTATTACTCAGTCGGCAAGGCCTCAGATTAGGGGTGACGTGAGGAGTAGATCGGTGTCCTTTCCATTTAGAAGTAACTCCCAGGGACCTAAAGAGTCACTCTCATCGAGTGTCGATAAATAGATAGTACAGTACACCACTGACGTCTTATGTCACCGTCGCCAGGACCGCTGTAAACCGAAGCAAGAGTCTGTCCGAAACAAATGAAAATTATTTTCTATGATTTAATTTATTTCGGTTAAATAGACCTATATTAAAGTGAGTTCTCCGGATTCTCTCTTTCAGAACAAACTACCGTTTTATAGTGGAACCAAGGAAATGTCGTCTTTACCGTTTAATTAGAAAATAAAAAGTATTATCGTTTTGTCGACAAATCATCTGACAAAAAACAATTGAAAAGTCAACTATCTTGGTATTAAAACCCCGTCTCTTTTGTCTCCTACTGATATATAATTGATCTGAATTAATGGACAGAAAATAAAAAATTGATTTGACTTGTGTAGGGGATAATAAAAAAAGTAAAATTCCATTTTGATGGGTTTTAACCTCTCACTAAGAGTTGTAGAAACAAAGATCACTTTTTTCAAAACCATCATAGGTACTCCTCTGATTTTTACAGTGTTAGTATGATTTGTTCAATAGTATAAATCTGTCTGTAATACCTATGTAGTATTGTGACACATACGAATAACGGGAACAGTGAAGAAATGGTAAGCCGTGACAACCACAAATCTTTCTTTACAAACGACGGGACTGGTGTGAGTGATTTCTCGAGTATTCCGTTTCAGGAACGTTTCCAATGAACGTTATAAGTAATTTATAAAGGACATCATTTTATATACGTAGAGATCTGGTTTCGTTCATAAAGTGAACGAAGTCGTAAATAAGATTATCTATAATGATATTCTTAAATATGAGTCAATATCGTTTGACAGAATACACATTACTCTTCTTTTTACGTAAGATCGTACTCTTAAAGAAAAGTTTTCATACTAACGTAATTTTGCACAGTTGTTTAAGAAACTATGAAGAGGGAAGTTCCACACCTTGAGTTAGACGGAAGGGATCTATAACCCGATATTTATAACTGAACGAGACTTGTTTATCTTAAAACATCTTCAATGTCACACCTTGAAGGTTCTTCTCCCATATTTACCGTAATTCCAAAAGAGAGATCTTAATAAGAGAGGTCACTTTTGACCTACGGTAAGACACCACGATGAGACTGTCTGTATACCTTTTCAGGTGCAACACTCCTGACCTCGGAGGACTGTTGACTCAGGTTTCTTGACTCCGGAGGATGTTTGTCGGAACACACCCTCGGTAGAACCTTCATGTAGGAAGTAGGGGTCAGCTCGGAAGCCTACTGATATCAAAAGCTCCGACAGAGGTATCGTTGGAGTACTCGGTTTGGGTGGTCTATTGGACGAGGACTTAAGAACTGGGTGTCTTTACCACTCTATTACAAAAAACAGAATTCGATGATCAAACCCCCTCATTAAAAAATGTATCAACCTGAAAGGGTCATCTAGTCACCATTTCTTAGGGGACGTCACGTCCTCTGGGGTCTCTACACCAAAACTAGGGACCCAACCCTTATACGGGACCTCCTCTCTTACCATTATCTATCGATTATGTCCATCCTGTGTCTGAAACAAGTTCTTTTATGTAATTTTTTGTTAACCTCATTTTCTATTTTAGGACTTCCGTACCTAACCACAGGCTCGGGTCCTTAGGTCATCACTAGCAACTAAGTGAGACGTACCTTTTTCATTTCCCTCAAACAAACTCTCTCCTCTTCCCTTCCCTTCTTTCCCTCATCGGTTATTTTGTGGGTCTCCGGTATTTTGGGTGTCCCTTCCCGCTTACTCTTTGGAGCCACGAACCTTCATCTTTCCTAAAAATTCTTAACCTTATGTACTATACTAAAATCCGAAACCACACACACACATACATACATGTACACCTATATGTATAAATACACACATGAACCTTTAGTTCCTGTAATTCTAATCCTCACTCGTTTCTACTTGCACCTTTATTTACGGGCGTAAACGTATGAATTTGGAGTCCCTCGATAAACCCAAAGGTATAGTATAAAACGAATTTAAAGTTCTCGGGATCTCCAGAAATTAATACTTTTGTAAGTCGTTTGCAATTACTGTCAGGATGTTTACTAAAAGGGATCTGACTCTGTGTAGTTGTCTTTAGTCCAGTTAGTCAAGTCAAGTGAGCGAGTCGGCACAGGCTGAGAAGCGCTGGGGTACTTAGTGTCGTGTGGTCCGGAGGGACAGGTAGTGGTTGAGGGCCTCAAGTGAGTCTGAGTGCAGGTAGCTCAATCACTATGGTAGGTCGGTAGAGTAGGAACCAGCAGGGGAAGAGGAGGACGAGGGTTATGGAGGGTCATAGTCTCAGAAAAGGTTACTCAGTTGAGAAGTGTACTCCACCGGTTTCATGACCTCAAAGTCGAAATCGTAGTAAGGAAGGTTTCTTTAGGGTCCCAACTAGAGGAAGTCTTACCTGACCAACCTAGAGGAACGTCAGGTTCCCTGAGAGTTCTCAGAAGAGGTTGTGGTATGAAGTTTTCGTAGTTAAGAAGCCGCGAGTCGGAAGAAGTGTCAGGTTGAGAGTGTAGGTATGTACTGGTGTCCTTTTTGGTAT